>AP027108.1:1677500-2285000 GCA_028142955.1 Pinctada fucata | reverse complement strand
ATATTCAAAATTTTATTTCATCTATCTAGTAAACAATCACGGGAAGACAATTGAAGATAAACATTGTGTGTATTTTCCACCAATTGTTGAAAATAATAAGAAAATAATCGGAACTATTTGACAGGACAATGACCTAGATATGCATTAATTCATCTTCGTCCCCAAGGCGCATCGTATTCCGCTAGGCGCTTCATTGCAATACAAACCGCAAAGCAGTACTGCGATATATTTCAGGAGATAAAGTGCAAACGGAATAGATTTTTATACTTGGAACACTTTCATAATCTGTATCTGTATCTGTATGGGTACGTTGAATTACCAATACTGGCTTGTGATCAACGGAATGAGAGAGCGCATAAACTTACTTAATCGCGCTTCAGGCTGAATCTAAAGCCTTCCACAGTCCTTGACAGCACTTGATGGTTATCCAGTTCGTTCCACTCTGTGACTGTACGTATGAAGATTGAGTTCTTCCTGATGACGGAATTACATGTAGGTATGTTAAAGCAGCGAGTATGGTTTGAGCTATGAACAACGTTCATAATGGTTATCATTCATGTACTTGGAACACTTGCATATACTTGTTATCATGTATAAAGTTTGCTCGAATTTCCTCTGTCTTAGACTCTCTTAGATGAAGTAATTTACGGACTGATTTCTTGAAGAAACGTCTAATGAGTAATCTCTTCCTCTGGATTTTGAGAATGCATAGGACATTTAATATCTGAAATTCTTGAAAATAAATAATTCCGTTCAGAGTTCCTGAAATCTTCCAATGAAATGTTGGACCACAGAAGCTGTTGTTTTAATAGAGAAAATAAATTATTATTCACAACCTTAAGCCACTGTGTTCGTCATCTTGTATGTATAATATTTCTAAGAGGAACACAGAGGCCTGAGGTTGTGAATAATAAAACATTTTCTCTCATAAAACGACAGGATCCTGTGTTAAGACATTTGGGAATTTTTATCTGTTCAAATAATAGATACATAATGAGTTTTTATCAGACCAAATAACTTCTTGTCGGCAAATCCAATGCAACCGATACATTTCATGAACTCTCTCTGCTAACAACTTGCCCGTGTAACAGACCTATGATGAGGTAAAACAATTAGTTAACAGTAAATAACGATGTCGTAGGTCTGCTAGTTGGACAAGCTTAACAATTTCATGGGCCTTTTAATTTGTTTCAAACTGCGAAACCTTAGAGAAACCACTTGAGTTGTTGAACAGCGTATGCTGAAATGCGACGCTCCTTCTCGCCTGTTGAAATATGCATAGGCAAGAAGCGTCGCATTTCAGCATATTTACTTAAAATTATTTGTTCAAGTGGCTTCACTGGGTCATGAGGTTTGATACAACATACACTGCTTTTTTGGAAAACAAACAAACTGGCACAATTTCTGCACAACTCACTTGAACTGATGAATATTGGATCAAAACGATTTTAACTGTACGTTTCATGTATTTGAGATGAAATCAATACTATTCAAAAGCATAATTCATAGATTTCAGTGAATAAAGGCAAAACCGAAAAATCTTTGTTTTTTATGCCCCTGGAATAAAAGATTCGGGAGCATAAAGTTTTTGGCCTGTCCGTCTGTCTGTTTGTCTGTCTGTTTTCCAAAAAACTTTAACATTGGGCATAACTTTTGAATGGAAGCTGGTGATAGAGGTTTCATATTTCACATGTGTATTTACCAAAATTTTTGACCTCATGACCATAACCTTGACCTTTCACGTACTTCTCAAAAACTTTAACATTGGGCATAACTATTGAATGGTTATAGTGATAGGGCTTTCATATTGTACATGTGTATTCCTTGTGACAAGATCTTTCCATTGATACCAATATTACGCTGACCCTGACCTCTCACATACTTAACAGAAAATGGTGTTTATACTAACAAAGATGCCGCCGGGGGCATTCTCGTTTCACAAACACAGGCTTTATAATTTCTGGCATGCTAGCTATCAATAATGAAAGGTTTTGTGTTCAATTTTAAATAAACTTAATTTGTGAAATCATTTCATTGTTTTATTCTTTTTCTGCTGCACATTTATGTGGAATTTTACAATATGAATTTATTTTTGATGTTGCATAATTGAACTATACTAGCTGGGCATATGACGTTGGACCACTTTATCCGGTTTTTTTTTCAAATCAGTAAAAAAGTTATTGTTTTGAAATGTGACTATTTTTTTCTTTTTTGTACCTTTAAAGGTTGTCTGAAAAAAAACACTTCTCTGCATCCGGCAAAAATCTTTTTAGAAAGGTTGTGGGCTAAAATCCTGGTACAGTGAAACCTGTCTAAACCGATACCTGTCTAATCCGATAACCTGTCTATTCCGATAGAATTTTTTGGTCCCAAAGAATTTTCTATCTCTTCCTATATAAAATAACCTGTGTAAACCGAACACTGCCTACTCCGAATACCGATATACATTTTTGGTCCCAGTGACATTTTATACATGTATTTTACACTGTCTAAACTGATATGTTAAAACAACACCTACCCTGACCAACCCATGTTTTGATAAATTATCACCCCAAGCTGATCAATTAAAACTACAGGTGAATGGACTCCATTACTCTTACTAGTAACCTGCCCAAGCCATGGCCAGTGTCTTAATTGCTTGTATTATAATTAGCTTAATTTATTGTATGTAAACTGATCAACAAGTACCAATATGAACTTTTCAATGCCAATTCCATCTGACTTGAAATCTTTTTCATGAGTATATTATTCTAAATCTAACTTATTATGACAGAGGAGATAATCTTTTATGAGAAATAAAAGTTTAAACAGTTCATGATAAACAAGAAAGCATTACTGTTTCACAGTTTTATGATGAACTTTTCCCTAGGAATATGAAGATAACTTGACGAAATGAAAGGATGCCTTAATTCTATTAAACCTGTGTAATCCGATAACCTGTCTATACCGATATTTTTTCTTGGTCCCAGTCGATATCGGTTTAGACAGGTTTCACTGTACTGGCACTATCAGTATTCAATGTCAGTATGTCAGTTAGAGCGTGCATGGGTATCAGGTGAGCGTTGTGCCCCCTGGGGCTCTTGTTTTTAGATTTGAGAAAACTCTTGAATTGTGAGAATCACTCATTCAAGCATTTGAGGCATAGATTTGGAGTTTGATTTGTGCCAGTTTTATACTTGTCTTCTGTATGTTCGTCTCAATGTTACTTTTTGCCAACTCGCAGGACTTTCAGTCCTTTGATTTTTCTATTTTAACAGTCATCCGAAGGACGTGATAAAGATGCCTCCAGTTCAAGTAGTTCTTGTAGACTATGAAGCCAGGGGAAGTAAGTCAGAGTCAAAGGAGGTGGAAGAAATCTGTGTGAACCTTGAGTTAATACGGCTAGGAGTTGCAAGCCTTATAAAGGACGTCAGCCAGTCACAGGAAGATTCACGTAAGTAGGGTGTGATAGGGAGAGGGGGGGGGGGGCACTAAAAGTGTAAAATTAATATGGAATTGTGATACTCTGAAAGACTGGAGTTCAAAGAAATAAGAACAGGGCATCACTGGGCTAATTTTGGGCTGATTTCCATTTCCAAGTACAAAATTAGGATATTTTCCCAATGTAGAGCCTAAAAATTCCCAATTCTCTGTCACAGTGGTCTTTGCTTGATAAACCAAAACCATCTATCAAAAGAGAGTCTTGCCTTAATGCAGGGTTTATAGATATTTTATCTCAGTAGTTAAATCCCTGAATTTGCTCGAAATGTTGCTGTTTTTCCCAGTTTGAAAGTTCCCAAAACACCGGAAGACAGCCCTGGACGACTTATAATTGAATATTATGTAAAGATTATCGTTATTGTAACTTTTCTGAATTTCTCCCTTCTTGAATGTTACAGCCTTAACACCAGAAAGACTGAAGGTCTGGGATCCTATGAGAGAAGCCTTCCTTGACAACAGGAATAGTTACACTATAGATACAGATGATCCTGGCATGGCCACTACAGGATATAGTAAGTAACATTATAGATAGGTAACAGGAATAGTTACACTATAGACACAGATGATCCTGGCATGGCTACCACAGGATATAGTGAGTAACATTATAGATAGGTAACAGGAATAGTTACACTATAGACACAGATGATCCTGGCATGACCTCTACAGGATAAAGTGAGTAACATTAAAGATAGGTAACAGGAATAGTTACACTATAGACACAGATGATCCTGGCATGGCCTCTACAGGATATAGTAAGTAACATTATAGATAGGTAACAGGAATAGTAACATTATAGACACAGATGATCCTGGCATGGCCACCACAGGATATAGTGAATAACATTATAGATAGGTAACAGGAATAGTTACACTATAGACACAGATGATCCTGGCATGGCCTCTACAGGATATAGTAATTAACATTATAGATAGGTAACAGGAATAGTTACACTATAGACACAGATGATCCTGGCATGGCCACCACAGGAAATAGTAAGTAACATTACAGATAGGTAACAGGAAGAGTTATACTATAGACACAGATGATCCTGGCATGGCTACTACAGGATATAGTTGGTAACATTATAGATAGGTAACAGGAATAGTAACACTATAGACACAGATGATCCTGGCAGGGCCACTACAGGATAAAGTGAGTAACATTATAGATAGGTAACAGGAATAGTTACACTATAGACACAGAAGATCCTGGCATGGCTACCACAGGATACAGTGAGTAACATTATAGATAGGTAACAGGAATAGTTACATAATAGACACAGATGATCCTGGCATCGCTACCACAGGATATAGTAAGTAACATTATAGATAGGTAACATGGATAGTTACATTATAGACACAGATGATCCTGGCATCGCTACCACAGGATATAGTAAGTAACATTATAGATAGGTAACAGGGATAGTTACAATATAGACACAGATGATCCAGGCATAGCTACCACAGGATATAGTGAGTAACATTATAGATAGGTAACAGGAATAGTTACACTATAGACACAGATGATCTTGGCATGCCTACTACAGGATATAGTAAGTTACATTATAGACAGGTAACAGGAATAGTTACACTATAGACACAAATGATCTTGGCATGGCTACTACAGGATATAGTAAGTTACATTATAGATAGGTAACAGGAATAGTTGCACTATAGACACTGATGATCCTGTCATGGCTACCATAGGATATAGTAAGTAACATGATGGATACGTGTAAGGTAGAATGGATGGGTAACAGGAATTATAATAGAATAAATCAAAAGGGACAATAGTCAAAAGTTTTTCCATTTCGTTGCATACATCTTTTAAAGTCTTTTATTAATTAACTTTTCAATCAAGGTCTGACCATCATCTGTAAGTTTTACTAGGAGGGCACCAGCTTGAGTGTTTAGTTTGTAATTTACTATCTTATTATTGGTATTTGTTAATTTACTATTCAATCATTACAGAGCAAGGTTTGACCAACATCTGTAAGTTTTACCAGGAGGGCACCTGCTGGAGGGGTGAGATATGTCCTTACAGACATGTCATAGAGACTCCAGGTATGCCATTCATTTACTGTATTCGAAAGATAATCAGATTGAATACAAACATGTACACTGTGATGATGTACAATTACAAGTATGAAATTACAAACTTTTTTACAAGTCTTTGCATCGAAAAAAAAATCTTTGTTTGTGTTACAGTACTGTAGTATTCTAACACTCATTTGAGAAGCAGGAGGACATAATTTACAATCTGTTTGTATAATTAGAGCTACATTTTCGTTGGTGACCATATTTCGCAGTTTCATAGTTAATTGCTTCTCATTTGTTATCGAAAATATGTGTCAAGTTTATTTTTCTATATCCTATTAAATATGACGGTCATCCTAGATGTCATGTTTAGACATATTGTGACATCTCCTGCACACAATTTTGACAAACAATACCTCAAAATGTGGGAAATTTAATGAAAACACCAAATTTTAGACATAAACATCCAAAAGTTTACAAAACCAAAAAAAGAAAACATTTTAGTTGGCATAATATCTTTAAAGTAGTGGTGGCAAAAGATTTCCTGAAAAGAAAATTATCACAATTTTGTATGTTTTGTGTGCATCTAGGATACTTATCAACAAAAACTGCGAAATATGGTCACCCCCGAAAATATAGAAATAATTTCTGTAGTATTTCAATCAATTTGAAGAATGGAGTTAAATTAAATTTTTGCAAAAGCAATTATTGATTTGGCCTCCAAGTATTGAAATTTTCTAAGAAATGTACGAAAAATACGGCGAAATATGGTCACTTGCTCCATGTATTTTATAAATGTCCCCCTTGTTGCACATGTATGTTCTGGAGAGTATTCAATTAAGTCTGAAAAAAAAATTCAGAAAACATGAAAGCGTGCTAAGAGAAGGATGCTTGGTAGATGACGTGTCATTCTTTACATGATAGACCTTTTTTTTTTTTCTATATATGTTTCAATTCATTTGATTCCTTCCTTTGATAATATTTTTCTCAGCATTTTGTTCTTTCATTTGCTGCCAAGATTTTTACCGAAGAATTTGGTGAAAAAAGTATTTTTTTCAGCATTAGTGAAGGGAACAATAAGTGCATTATATCTTTTTTTATATCTTTCTTTCTATCAATTTTATACATTACTAGTATGTTAATTCAGGGGCGGTAACAATGGACCAGGACCTTGTGTACGGTAATTTTGATGAGTTGATCCAGGACGATATTTTACCGGACCCCGGTACATGGGTGGCTTGTGAGGTCGCCACCATCCTCAGTCCTAATCATTTCTACATCGTCCTACCCTGGGGAAAGAAACCGCTAGAAGTACTGGAGAAAGAGAGGGAAAAAACAACTGACGGTAAATATTATGATCATTGTTTCTTATGTTTTCCCTGCACTCTCCACGCTTACGTTATACCTGCATTCTCTGTGCTTACGTTATACCTGCATTCTCTGTGCTAACGTTATACCTGCAGTCTCTGTGCTTATGTTATAACTGCATTCTCTGTTCTTACATTATACATGCATTCTCTGTGCTGATGTTATACCTGCATTCTCTGTGCTTGTGTTATACCTGCAGTCTCTGTGCTTATGTTATACCTGCAGTCTCTGTGCTTACGTTATACCTGCAGTCTCTGTGCTTATGTTATACCTGCAGTCTCTATGCTTACATTATACCTGCATTCTCTGTGCTTATGTTATACCTGCAGTCTCTGTGCTTACGTTATACCTGCAGTCTCTGTGCTTAAGTTATCCCTGCAGTCTCTGTGCTGATGTTATACCTGCAGTCTCTGTGCTTATGTTATACCTGCAGTCTCTGTGCTTGCGTTATACCTGCAGTCTCTGTGCTTACGTTATACCTACAGTCTCCGTGTTTATGTTATACCTGCAGTCTCTGTGCTTACGTTATACCTGCAGTCTCTATGCTTACGTTATACCTGCAGTCTCTGTGCTTATGTTATACCTGCAGTCTCTGTTCTTATGTTATACCTGCAGTCTCTGTGCTTACGTTATACCTACAGTCTCCGTGTTTATGTTATACCTGCAGTCTCTGTGCTTACTTTATACCTGCAGTCTCTATGCTTACATTATATACCTGCAGTCTCTGTGCTTACGTTATACCTGCAGTCTCTGTGCTTACGTTATACCTGCAGTCTCTGTGCTTACGTTATACCTGCAGTCTCTATGCTTACATTATACCTGCAGTTTCTGTGCTTACGTTATACATGCAGTCTCCGTGCTTACGTTATACCTGCAGTCTCTATGTTTACGTTATACCTGCAATCTCTTTGCTTATGTTATACCTGCAATCTCTGTGCTTATGTTATACCTGCAGTCTATACCAGCAGTCTCTGTGCTTACGTTATACCTGTGGTCTCTGTGCTTATGTTATACCTGCAATCTCTGTGCTTACGTTATAGCTGCAGTCTCTGTGCTTGTGTTATACCTGCATTCTCTGTGCTTACGTTATACCTATGGTCCCCGTGCTTACGTTATACCTGTAGTCTCTGTGCTTACCTTATATCTGTAGTCTCTGTGCTTACTTTATAACTGTAGTCATTGTGCTTATATTATACCTGAAGTCTCTGTGCTTATGTTATACCTGCAGTATTTGTGCTTACGTTATACCTGCATTCTCTTTTCTTACGTTATACCTGCAGTCTCTGTGCTTACGTTATACCTGCAGTCTCTGTGCTTATGTTATACCTGCAGTCTCTGTGCTTATGTTATACCTGCAGTCTCTGTGCTTACGTTATACGAGCAGTCTCTGTGCTTACGTTATACCTGCAGTCTCTGTGCTTACATTTTACCTGCAGTCTCTGTGCTTATGTTATACCTGCAGTCTCTGTGCTTACATTATACATGCAGTCTCTGTGCTTTTGATATACCTGCAGTCTCTGTGCTTACGTTATACCTGCAGTCTCCGTACTTATGTTATACATGCAGTCTCTGTGCTTATGTTATACCTGCAGTCTCTGTCCTTACGTTATACCAGCAGTCTTTGTGCTTACGTTATACCTGCAGTCTCTGTGCTTATGTTATACCTGCAGTCTCTGCACTTACGTTATACCAGCAGTCTCTGTGCTTACGTTATACCTGCAGTCTCTGTGCTTATGTTATATCTGCATTCTCTGTGCTTACGTTATACATGTTATAACTGCAGTCTCTGTACTAACATTATACCTGCATTCTCTGTGCTTATATTATACCTGCAGTCTCTGTGCTTATGTTATACCTGCAGTTTCTGTGCTTACGTTATACATGTTATAACTGCAGTCTTTGTGCTTACGTTATACCTGAAGTCTCTACTTACGTTATACCTGCATTCTCAGTACTTACGTTATACCTGCAGTCTCCGTGTATACATTATACCTACAGTCTCTGTGCTTACGTTATACATGTAGTCTCCGTGCTTACGTTATTCCTGCAGTCTCTGTGCTTACGTTATACCTGCAGTCTCTGTGTTTAAGTTATACCTACAGTCTCTGTGCTTACATTATACCTGCAGTCTCCGTGTTTACATTATACCTACAGTCTCTGTGCTTACGTTATACCTGCAGTCTCTGTGCTTATGTTATACCTGCAGTCTCCGTGTTTACGTTAAACCTACAGTCTCTGTGTTTACATTAAACCTGCAGTCTCCATGCTTACGATATACCTGCACTCTCTGTGCTTACGTTATACCTGCAGTCTCTGTTCTTACGATATACCTGCACTCTCTGTGCTTAGATTATACATGCAGTCTCTGTGTTTATGTTATACCAGCAGTCTCTGTGTTTATGTTATACCTGCAGTCTCCATGCTTACCTTATACCTGAAGTCTCTACTTACGTTATACCTGCATTCTCTGTACTAACGTTATACCTGCAGTCTCCGTGTTTACATTATACCTACAGTCTCTGTGCTTAAGTTATACCAGCAGTCTCTGTGCTTACGTTATACCTGCAGTCTCTGTGCTTACGTTATACCTGCAGTCTCTGTGCTTACATTATACCTGCGGTTTCTGTGCTTACGTTATACACGCAGTCTCCGTGCTTACATTATACCTGCAGTCTCTATGTTTACGTTATACCTGCAGTCTCTTTGCTTATGTTATACCTGCAGTCTCTATGCTTACGTTATACCTGCAGTCTCTGTGCTTATGTTATACCTGCAGTCTCTGTTCTTATGTTATACCTGCAGTCTCTGTGCTTACGTTATACCTACAGTCTCCGTGTTTATGTTATACCTGCAGTCTCTGTGCTTACTTTATACCTGCAGTCTCTATGCTTACATTATATACCTGCAGTCTCTGTGCTTACGTTATACCTGCAGTCTCTGTGCTTACGTTATACCTGCAGTCTCTGTGCTTACGTTATACCTGCAGTCTCTATGCTTACATTATACCTGCAGTTTCTGTGCTTACGTTATACATGCAGTCTCCGTGCTTACGTTATACCTGCAGTCTCTATGTTTACGTTATACCTGCAATCTCTTTGCTTATGTTATACCTGCAATCTCTGTGCTTATGTTATACCTGCAGTCTATACCAGCAGTCTCTGTGCTTACGTTATACCTGTGGTCTCTGTGCTTATGTTATACCTGCAATCTCTGTGCTTACGTTATAGCTGCAGTCTCTGTGCTTGTGTTATACCTGCATTCTCTGTGCTTACGTTATACCTATGGTCCCCGTGCTTACGTTATACCTGTAGTCTCTGTGCTTACCTTATATCTGTAGTCTCTGTGCTTACTTTATAACTGTAGTCATTGTGCTTATATTATACCTGAAGTCTCTGTGCTTATGTTATACCTGCAGTATTTGTGCTTACGTTATACCTGCATTCTCTTTTCTTACGTTATACCTGCAGTCTCTGTGCTTACGTTATACCTGCAGTCTCTGTGCTTATGTTATACCTGCAGTCTCTGTGCTTATGTTATACCTGCAGTCTCTGTGCTTACGTTATACGAGCAGTCTCTGTGCTTACGTTATACCTGCAGTCTCTGTGCTTACATTTTACCTGCAGTCTCTGTGCTTATGTTATACCTGCAGTCTCTGTGCTTACATTATACATGCAGTCTCTGTGCTTTTGATATACCTGCAGTCTCTGTGCTTACGTTATACCTGCAGTCTCCGTACTTATGTTATACATGCAGTCTCTGTGCTTATGTTATACCTGCAGTCTCTGTCCTTACGTTATACCAGCAGTCTTTGTGCTTACGTTATACCTGCAGTCTCTGTGCTTATGTTATACCTGCAGTCTCTGCACTTACGTTATACCAGCAGTCTCTGTGCTTACGTTATACCTGCAGTCTCTGTGCTTATGTTATATCTGCATTCTCTGTGCTTACGTTATACATGTTATAACTGCAGTCTCTGTACTAACATTATACCTGCATTCTCTGTGCTTATATTATACCTGCAGTCTCTGTGCTTATGTTATACCTGCAGTTTCTGTGCTTACGTTATACATGTTATAACTGCAGTCTTTGTGCTTACGTTATACCTGAAGTCTCTACTTACGTTATACCTGCATTCTCAGTACTTACGTTATACCTGCAGTCTCCGTGTATACATTATACCTACAGTCTCTGTGCTTACGTTATACATGTAGTCTCCGTGCTTACGTTATTCCTGCAGTCTCTGTGCTTACGTTATACCTGCAGTCTCTGTGTTTAAGTTATACCTACAGTCTCTGTGCTTACATTATACCTGCAGTCTCCGTGTTTACATTATACCTACAGTCTCTGTGCTTACGTTATACCTGCAGTCTCTGTGCTTATGTTATACCTGCAGTCTCCGTGTTTACGTTAAACCTACAGTCTCTGTGTTTACATTAAACCTGCAGTCTCCATGCTTACGATATACCTGCACTCTCTGTGCTTACGTTATACCTGCAGTCTCTGTTCTTACGATATACCTGCACTCTCTGTGCTTAGATTATACATGCAGTCTCTGTGTTTATGTTATACCAGCAGTCTCTGTGTTTATGTTATACCTGCAGTCTCCATGCTTACCTTATACCTGAAGTCTCTACTTACGTTATACCTGCATTCTCTGTACTAACGTTATACCTGCAGTCTCCGTGTTTACATTATACCTACAGTCTCTGTGCTTAAGTTATACCAGCAGTCTCTGTGCTTACGTTATACCTGCAGTCTCTGTGCTTACGTTATACCTGCAGTCTCTGTGCTTACATTATACCTGCGGTTTCTGTGCTTACGTTATACACGCAGTCTCCGTGCTTACATTATACCTGCAGTCTCTATGTTTACGTTATACCTGCAGTCTCTTTGCTTATGTTATACCTGCAATCTCTGTGCTTACGTTATACCTGCAGTCTCTGTGCTTACGTTATACCTGCAGTCTCTGTGCTTACGTTATACCTGCAGTCTCTGTGCTTACGTTATACCAGCACTTTCTGTGCTTGCGTTATACCTGCAGTCTCTGTGCTTATGTTATACCTGCAGTCTCTGTACTTACGTTATACCAGCAGTCTCTGTGCTTACCTTATACCTGCAGTCTCTGTGCTTACATTATACCTGCAGTCTCTGTGCTTACATTATACATGCAGTCTCTGTGCTTACGTTATACATGTTATAACTGCAGTCTTTGTGCTTATGTTATACCTGAAGTCTACTAACGTTTTACCTGCATTCCCTGTACTTACGTTATACCTGCATTCTCCGTGTTTACATTATACCTACAGTCTCTGTGCTTACGTTATACCTGCAGTCTCTGTGCTTACGTTATACCTGCAGTCTCTGTGCTTACATTATACCTGCAGTTTGAGTGCTTACGTTGTACATGCAGTCTCCGTGCTTACAATATACCTGCAGTCTCTGTGCTTACGTTATACCTACAGTCTCTGTGCTTAGTGTATACCTGCAGTCTCCATGTTTACTTATACCTACAGTCTCTGTGCTTATGTTGTACCTGCAGTCTCTGTGCTTACGTTATATCTACAGTCTCTGTGCTTACATTATACCTGCAGTCTCTGTGCTTATGTTATACTTGCAGTCTCCGTGTTAACGTTAAACTTGCAGTTCTGTGTTTACATTAGACCTACATTCTCTGTGCTTACGTTATACCTGCAGTCTCTGTGTTTACGTTAAACCTGCAGTCTCTGTGTCTAATTTATACCTGCAGTCTCTGTGTTTACGTTATACCTGCAGTCTTTGTGCTTAGGTTATACCTGCAGTCTCCGTGCTTACTTTATACATACAGTCTCTGTGCTTATGTTATACCTGCAGTCTCTGTGCTTACGTTATACCAGCAGTCTCTGTGCTGACGTTATACCTGCAGTCTCTGTGCTTACGTTATACCTGCAGTCTCTGTGCTTAAATTATACATGCAGTCTCTGTACTTACATTATACCTGCATTCTCAGTGCTGACGTTATACCTGCAGTCTCCATGCTTACGTTATACCTGCAGTCTCTGTGCGTACGTTATACATGTTATAACTGCAGTCTTTGTGCTTACGTTATACCTGAAGTCTCTACTTACGTTATACCTGCATTCTCTGTACTTACGTTATACCTGCAGTCTCCGCGTTTACATTATACCTACAGTCTCTGTGCTTACGTTATACCTGCAGTCTCTGTGTATAGGTTAAACCTGAAGTCTCTGTGTTTACGTTATACCTGCAGTCTCTGTGTTTATGTTATACCTGCAGTCTCTGTGCTTAGGTTATACCTGCATTTTATGTGCTTATGTTAAACCTGCAGTCTCTGTGCTTAAGTAATACCTGCAGTCTCTGTGTTTACGTTATATCTGCAGTCTCTTTGCTTATGTTTTACCTGCAATCTCTGTGCTTACGTTATACCTGCAGTCTCCGTGCTTACATTATACATGCAGTCTCTGTGTTTATGTGTTACCTGCAGTCTCTGAGCTTACGTTATACCTGCAGTCTCTGGCTTACGCTATACCTGCAGTCTCCATGCTTGCTTTATACCTGCAGTCTCCGTGCTTACGTTATACCTGCAGTCGCTGTGCTTCTTTATACCTGCAGTCTCTGTGCTTACATTATACCTGCAGTCTCTGTGTTTCCGTTATACCTGCAGTCTCTGTGCTTACGTTATACCTGCAGTCTCTGGCTTACTTTATTCCTGCAGTCTCTGTGCTAACGTTATACCTGCAGTCTCTATGTTTACGTTATACCTGCAGTCTCTTTGCTTAAGTTATACCTGCAATTTCTGTGCTTACGTTATACCTGCATTCTCCGTGCTTACATTATACCTGCAGTCTCTGTGATTACGTTATACCTGCAGTCTCCATGCTTACGTTATACCTGCAGTCTCTGTGCTTATGTTATACCTACAGTCTCTGTGTTTACATTATACCAGCAGTCTCTGTGTTTACGTTTTACCTGCAGTATCCGTGCTTAGTTATACCTACAATCTCTATGCTTACTTTATACCTGCATTCTCTGTGCTTACGTTATACCTGCAGTCTCTGTGCTTACGTTATACCTGCAGTCTCTGTGCTTAAGTTATACCTGCAGTCTCTGTGCTTACGTTATACCTGCAGTCTCCATGCTTACGTTATACCTGCACTCTCTGTGCTTATGTTATACCTGCAGTCTCTGTTCTTACGTTATACCTGCAGTCTCCGTGCTTACGTTATACCTGCAGTCTCTATGCTTACGTTATACCTGCACTCTCTGTGCCTACGTTATACATGCAGTCTCTGTGTTTATGTTATACCTGCAGTCTCTGTGTTTACGTTATACCTGCAGTCTCTGGGCTTATGTTATACCTGCAGTCTCTGTGCCTGTGTTATACATGCTGTCTTTTTAGCTCACCTGAGCGAAGCTCAAGTGAGCTATTGTCATAGCGCGTCGTCCGTCCGTCGTCCGTCGTCCGTCGTCGTCGTCGTCGTCCGTCTGGCGTAAACTTTTAACATTTTCGACATCTCCTCTGCAACCGCTGCACAGAATTTCATGAAACTTTACAGAAAGGAAGTACTCAAGGTCCTCTACCAAGTTTGTGTTTTTCGTGCCGATCGGTCAACAAATATGGCTACCGAGGGCTCTGATTGGCCGACACATTTTCGACATCTCCTCTGCAACCGCTGCACAGAATTTCATGAAACTTTACAGGAAGGAAGTACTCAAGGTCCTCTACCAAGTTTGTGTTTTTCGTGCCGATCGGTCAACAAATATGGCCGCCGAGGGCTCTGATTGGCTGACACATTTTTGACATCTCCTCTGCAACCACTGCACAGAATTTCATGAAACTTTACAGGAAGGAAGTACTCAAGGTCCTCTACCAAGTTTGTGTTTTTCGTGCCGATCGGTCAACAAATATGGCCGCCAAGGGCTCTGATTGGCTGATACATTTTCGACATCTCCTCTGCAACTGCTGCACAGAATTTCATGAAACTTTACAGGAAGGAAGTACTCAAGGTCCTCTACCAAGTTTGTGTTTTTCGTGCCGATCGGTCAACAAATATGGCTACCGAGGGCTCTGATTGGCTGACACATTTTCGACATCTCCTCTGCAACCGCTGCACAGAATTTCATGAAACTTTACAGGAAGGAAGTACTCAAGGTCCTCTACCAAGTTTGTGTTTTTCGTGCCGATCGGTCAACAAATATGGCCGCCCAGGGCTCTGATTGGCTGACACATTTTCGACATCTCCTCTGCAACCGCTGCACAGAATTTCATGAACCTTTACAGGAAGGAAGTACTCAAGGTCCTCTACCAAGTTTGTGTTTTTCGTGCCGATCGGTCAACAAATATGGCCGCCGAGGACTCTGATTGGCTGACACATTTTCGACATCTCCTCTGCAACCGCTGCACAGAATTTCATGAAACTTTACAGGATAGAAGTACGCAAGGTCCTCTACCAAGTTTGGGTGTTTTTCTTGCCGATCGGTCAACAAATATGGCCACCGAGGGCTCTGATTGGCTGACACATTTTCGACATCTCCTCTGCAACCGCTGCACAGCATTTCATGAAACTTTACCGGAAGGAAGTACTCAAGGTCCTCTACCAAGTTTGTGTTTTTTGTGCCGATTGGTCAACAAATATGGCCGCCGAGGGCTCTGATTGGCTGACACATTTTCGACATCTCCTCTGCAAACGCTGCACAGAATTTCATGAAACTTTACAGGAAGGAAGTACTCAAGGTTCTCTACCAAGTTTGTGTTTTTCGTGCCGATCGGTCAACAAATATGGCCGCCGAGGGCTCTGATTGGCTGATACATTTTCGACATCTCCTCTGCAACCGCTGCACAGAATTTCATGAAACTTTACAGGAAGGAAGTACTCAAGGTCCTCTACCAAGTTTGGGTTTTTTTTGTGCCGATCATTCAACAAATATGGTCGCCGAGGGCTCTGATTGGCTGACACATTTTCGACATCTCCTCTGCAACCGCTGCACAGAATTTCATGAAACTTTACAGGAAGGAATTATTCAAGGTCATCCAACAAGTTTGTGTTTTTTCGTGCCGATTGGTCAACAAATATGGCCGCCGAGGGCTCTGATTGGCTGACACATTTTCCTCTGCAACTGCTGCACAGAATTTCATGAAACTTTACAGGAAGGAAGTACTCAAGGTCCTCTACCAAGTTTGTGTTTTTTGTGCCGATCGGTCAACAAATATGGCCGCCGAGAGCTCTGATTGGCTGACACATTTTCGATATCTCCTCTGCAACCATTGCACAGAATTTCACGAAACCTTGCAGCAAGCAAGTACTCAAGGTCCTCTGCCAAGTTTGTGTTTTTCTTGTCGATAGGTCAACAAATATGGCTGTCAAGGGCTTTGATCTGTAGAAGTATTTTTGTGACTTTTAACCCTTTGTCTGCAACTCAGGTGAGCGATGTGGCCCCCTTGGGCCTCTTGTTTATGTTTAGAATATTTCAACTCCTGAGTCTATCATTTTCAGTTCTGTTTTAGATATTTATAATAATTATGCAGCCAACTTTGTCTCATATGAAATGAGCATCATGTTTATTTCCCATGGAAGTTTATGTGCAATTCAAATTGATTTCACATAAGTTTTTTATGTGAAAAAAATATTTTACTTTACACTGTTAAGATAAGGGCCTTATTTAGCCCTAAATCTTGTGACTTATTTCTTCTTCATGGCGAATCGTATACAGAAAAACATTAATCATTATTGAAGTATAATGTATTTGCAGACCTTTTACATGTTTTACATTTCGTTAAAGAAACCTTAAGATTCTAAAATTGAAGTCGAAAGAGGTAGGGGTGCATGGATTGAAAAACCGATAATATCGACAAAAAACATAAAAATTTTAGAACATTTTACCAAAAATGGATAAATATAGATTAAAAGACATCAAATATGTCTACATTGTGTATCAGAAATTATAGATTTTGATCGTTCCATCTCCTTTAATCGGTAAATAATGCAATCCGGAACTTAAAATACGGTCCCATTTTGTATTCAATGGCTACAATGTAAGCCTATTAGCGCGAAATACACATTGGTGGAGCAATGAACATCATTCTTGCTTATTTCATTCCTAATTCTTTTATATTTCATTCAGTCATATTTAGGTTACATTTTTTTGATGGATTAAAGAGGAAAAATAGTCAAATGTGCTATATTTTGTGGTCGAAAAGGTCGATTCTTAAAAAATGTACCCCCCTTTCCATTTTTGGTTTTTCGTCTATGGGGTTGTGTTCCCCCCAGAGATACAGAACCCCACTTTGCCAAAAAAATTGTATCATTGATATACATGTATACATCTCCAGTAAAAAGTGGCTTTCTGTATATCCGGAGGGAACAATGTTCAAAAAAACTTTTCCGTTTTCTATTGATTTCTAATAGAAAAAGAGAAGTTTTGACCCCAAAATTATCAATAATATGCAAAACAGATAAAAATTTACTTCATATTCTGATGGTATGCAGTATAGGTATACATTTTACGTAAAAAAGTTCTTGAAATTTCAATTTTCAAAATTCCACTTTTCAGGGCTGATTTTACGCCTTATCTTAACATACCTATGTGAGGCACAATTTGCTGTATAAGTTTACAATGTTCAAAAATACACGCCTGTCATTCCTGTCAATTTAAAGGTTAAATTATGTCTCCCCCCCAACGGGGAGGAGACATATTGGTTTTGCCTTCGTCGTCCGTCCGTCTGTCACATATCGTGTCCGGGCTATATCTCTTGATCCGTTTGTCAGATCACTTTCATATTTTAGTATGTTGTTGCTTATGACCCGAAGGTTTCACATTACCTTGACCCAAGGTCATGTGACCAAGGTCAAGGTCACTTAGTGCATTTTTAATGAAATTATGCATACATTCCTGTCCGGGCTATATCTCTTGAGCCGTTTGCCGGATCACTTTCATATTTTAGTATGTTGTTGCTTATGACCCGAAGGTTTCACATCACCTTGACCCAAGGTCATGTGACCAAGGTCAAGGTCACTTAGTGCATTTTTAATGAAATTTACATTCCTGTCCAGGCTTTATCTCTTGAACCCTTTGCCGGATCACTTTCATATTTTAGTATGTTGTTGCTTATGACCTGTAGGTTTCACATCACCTTGACCCAAGGTCATGTGACCAAGGTCAAGGTCACTTAGTGCATTTTTAATGAAACTGTACATACATTCCAGTCCGTGCTATATCCCTTGAACCGTTTGCCGGATGACTTTCATATTTTAGTATGTTGTTGCTTATGACCCAAAGGTTTCACATCACCATGACCCAAGGTCATGTCCCAAAGGTTTCACATCACCATGACCCAAGGTCATGTGACCAAGGTCACTACGTGCATTTTCAATGAAATTATGCATACATTCCTGTACGAGCTATACCTCTTGAACCATTTGCTGGATCACTTTCATATCTAAGTATGTTGTTGCTTATGACCCGTAGGTTTCACATCACCTTGACCCAAGGTCATGTGACCAAGGTCAAGGTTACTTAGTGCATTTTTAATGATATTGTGCATACATTCTTGTCCGGGCTATATCTCTTGAACCGTTTGCTGGATCACTTTCATATTTTAGTATGTTGTTGCTTATCACGTAAAGGTTTCACATCACGTTGACTCAAGGTCATGTGACCAAAGTCAAGGTCAATTAGTATATTTTAAATGAAATTGTATTTGTTACATGTATTATGTCCAGGCTTAATCTTTTGAACCGTGATCGGATCACGTCATATTTTAGTATGATGGTGCTGATGACCCAAAGGTTTCACACCTCCTTGATCAAAGGTCATATGACTAAGGTCAAGTATTACATTTTTTAATGAAATTGTAAATGCTACTATTATTACTAGTATTGAGTCTGTGCTATATCTGTGGAATCGTATACTGGATCACTCTTATACTATAGTATGCTGTTGCTCAGGATTGGAGGGTTTCTTATCATCTTGACCCAAGGTCATTTGCCCAAGGTCAAGATCATTTAGTTCTTTTTAATGAAATTGTACATACTAATATTGTCTGGGTTATATCTCCTGAACCCTTCTTACAATTGTTTTCATATTTTAGTATGTTGTTTCTAAGGACTAAATGTTTCTTATCACATTGTCCCAACGTCACATGGTTAAGGTAGCTTCTTACTTTGGTAATGAAATTGTATATGCTAAGCATGTCCAGGCTGAACTTGTCTATGCTAATAATGTTTAGGCTTTATATTTTGAATCGTGTATCCAATCACTAATTCAGTTTTTTGTTGCTCATGATCCATACAATGTTAAACGTCTTCAAATTCAATAGCATCATTTAAAAGCAGATAAGTTTGCGGCATGGACCAGACATGCATGTTTCGGGTACTTAACCCTCGTCAGTGAGTGTAGGTTTCAGATCACCTATATCCAAGGTCATGTGACCAAAGTCAATTTCTTTAAATATGCTTATAACGAAATTGTATATGCCAATCATGTTTGGGCTTTACCTCAAACAATGTAATGAATCACTTTCATGTTTTAGTATGATGTTGCCCATGACTCAAAGGTTTCACATCATTTTGCATTTTGGCCTAAGGTCAAAGTAACTTAGAGGGAGGGGGGAGACATCTGTTTTTTTATGAAAAACATTTTGTTTAATTAAGTCATGTGTATTTACATGCATGTATATGTAATGAATATACTGAAATGAATATGTACAATAACAGCTGAACTTTGAAATGCTTTGTCTTAAAAATGATGACATAAAAGATGCTGATAGTTTAATTATATTCCCAGATATGCCCCACGAGGAGACTTTGGAAGATCTGATGAACAGTATGAGGTATGGTTTAGGATTGGTAAAAAATACATGTTTATTTGATTACTGTATGCAAAATGTATATACAGTTATTATTAATGAATGGTATATTTGCATTTTCTCGCATGAAAAAAATGTGAAATTTTATAATGTAGCTGAAAGTTCAAATTCACCATGTAGATTACCGTAACAAGTGGTTTTCAAGATCAGAGGATAAAGGTCAAGGTCATTTTGGGCTAAAAATAGCTTTGTGAAGAAAATGCTTTTGATATTCATAGGCTATAAAATTTGACATGCTTGCTTTAAAAGCGAAACATTTGGCACGATTTTGGAAAAATTCAAAATGATAATGAAAATAATAAAAGGGCATATTAAGCACTGTTGATATTTCTCTTTGATTTACTTATTACTTACAGTGATTTTTATGAGGGATCAAAGTATGACGGCAGATTGTTACACTATGCTCCTGGTGAGATGGTGTCAGCTCCCTTCACAGGTGACAGTCAGTGGTACAGAGCTCGTGTGGTAGATACATCAGAGAGTAACATACAGGTAATTACATTATAGTGAGGTTTATGTGGTATGATGGTAAAGTGTTACACTATGCTCCTGGTGAGATGGTGTCAGCTCCCTTCACAGGTGACAGTCAGTGGTACAGAGCTCGTGTGGTGGATACATCAGAGAGTAACATACAGGTAATTACATTATAGTGAGGTGTATGTAGTGGGATGGTAGATTGTTACACTATGCTCCTGGTGAGATGGTATCAGCTCCCTTCACAGGTGACAGTCAGTGGTACAGAGCTCGTGTGGTAGATACATCAGAGAATAACATACAGGTAATTACATAATAGTGAGGTGTATGTAGTATGATGGTAGATTTTACACTATGCTCCTGGTGAGATGGTATCAGCTCCCTTCACAGGTGACAGTCAGTGGTACAGAGCTCGTGTGGTAGATACATCAGAGAGTAACATACAGGTAATTACATTATAGTGAGGTTTATGTGGTATGATAATAGATTGTTACACTATGCTCCTGGCAAGATGGTAGCAGCTCCCTTCAGGTGACAGTCAGTGGTACAGAGCTCGTGTGGTGGATACATCAGAGAATAACATACAGGTAATTACATTATAGTGAGGTTTATGTAGTATGATGGTAGATTGTTTCACTATTCTCCTGGCGAGATGGTAGCAGCTCCCTTCACAGGTGAAAGTCAGTGTAGTATGTAGTAAACTTATTTTCGGCTTATGTTTGCTTAATGATATATAGATTTACATAGTAAACTTATTATCTGCCCATGTTTGCCTCCATAGGTATTTTATGTAGACTTTGGTAACAAGGAATGGGTTCACGAGCAGAGCTTAAGGAGTCTGGAACCACAGTTTCTTCATCTGCCGTTTCAAGCTATTGAATGCTTCCTCGCTGATATTATACCATTAAATGGACAGGAGCACTTCTCTGCAGATGCCAAGTGAGTGAAATATAGTATTGTAAATGTTTTTATTTTCGCAGGGGAAAATTTTTGCAAAATTACTATGATTGCAACAGTACGCATGGAAGTAATTTTGGCAAAATAATGAGTATTTTCTTTAGTCATCTTTTCTGGTTATAATGTTCATGGGGGTATTATTTTTGCAAAAAGGTTGAACATGTTGAAGATAATCCCCATGCGAAAATTTCCATACTTTCAGTAATAATTTTGCGCTTTGCTTAGAAAGATGAAAATTTAAAATTGATTACGAGTTAAAAATAATGAAGAAAGGTAATGAGACTCTGTGTTTTATAGAATTTGGTTCCAGTCGTTGACAAAATGTCTTGAAGATTTTTATGTTTCTTTTTTACAGGAGGCTGTATAGAGAGATGGTGGATGGGATAACATTGGTAGCCTTCATCAGGGCCAGGTCAGTCTACTTAATGATCAGGCCTCTATTGTATCAAATATTTCTAAGTTGGATGAGATTGGGAGGGGGGCTGATTTGGCCTCTATTGTATCAAACATTTCTAAGTTGGATGAGATTGGGAGGGGGGCTGATTTGGCCTCTATTGTATCAAACATTTCTAAGTTGGATGAGATTGGGAGGGGGGCTGATTTGGCCTCTATTGTATCAAACATTTCTAAGTTGGATGAGATTGGGAGGGGGGCTGATTTGGCCTCTATTGTATCAAACATTTCTAAGTTGGATGAGATTGGGAGGGGGGCTGATTTGGCCTCTATTGTATCAAACATTTCTAAGTTGGATGAGATTGGGAGGGGGGCTGATTTGGCCTCTATTGTATCAAACATTTCTTAGTTGGATGAGATTGGGAGGGGGGCTGATTTGGCCTCTATTGTATCAAACATTTCTAAGTTGGATGAGATTGGGAGGGGGGCTGATTTGGCCTCTATTGTATCAAACATTTCTAAGTTGGATGAGATTGGGAGGGGGGCTGATTTGGCCTCTATTGTATCAAACATTTCTAAGTTGGATGAGATTGGGAGGGGGGCTGATTTGGCCTCTATTGTATCAAACATTTCTAAGTTGGATGAGATTGGGAGGGGGGCTGGTTTGGCCTCTATTGTATCAAACATTTCTAAGTTGGATGAGATTGGGAGGGGGGCTGATTTGGCCTCTATTGTATCAAACATTTCTAAGTTGGTTTAGATTGGGTGAGGGGGGCTGATTTGGCCTCTATTGTATCAAACATTTGTAAGTTGGATGAGATTGGGAGGGGGGCTGATTTGGCCTCTATTGTATCAAACATTTATAAGTTGGATGAGATTGGGAGGGGGGCTGGTTTGGCCTCTATTGTATCAAACATTTCTAAGTTGGATGAGATTGGGAGGGGGGCTGGTTTGGCCTCTATTGTATCAAACATTTCTAAGTTGGATGAGATTGGGAGGGGGGCTGATTTGGCCTCTATTGTATCAAACATTTCTAAGTTGGATGAGATTGGGTGAGGGGGGCTGATTTGGCCTCTATTGTATCAAACATTTCTAAGTTGGATGAGATTGGGAGGGGGGCTGATTTGGCCTCTATTGTATCAAACATTTCTAAGTTGGTTTAGATTGGGTGAGGGGGGCTGATTTGGCCTCTATTGTATCAAACATTTCTAAGTTGGATGAGATTGGGAGGGGGGCTGATTTGGCCTCTATTGTATCAAACATTTATAAGTTGGATGAGATTGGGAGGGGGGCTGATATGGCCTCTATTGTATCAAACATTTCTAAGTTGGATGAGATTGGGAGGGGGGCTGATTTGGCCTCTATTGTATCAAACATTTCTAAGTTGGATGAGATTGGGTGAGGGGGGCTGGTTTGGCCTCTATTGTATCAAACATTTCTAAGTTGGATGAGATTGGGTGAGGGGGGCTGGTTTGGCCTCTATTGTATCAAACATTTCTAAGTTGAAAGAGATTGGGTGAGGGGGGCTGGTTTGGCCTCTATTGTATCAAACATTTCTAAGTTGGATGAGATTGGGTGAGGGGGGTTGGTTTGGCCTCTATTGTATCAAACATTTCTAAGTTGGATGAGATTGGGGAGGGGGGAGGGGCTGATTTGGCCTCTATTGTATCAAACATTTCTAAGTTGGATGAGATTGGGAGGGGGGCTGATTTGGCCTCTATTGTATCAAACATTTCTAAGTTGGATGAGATTGGGTGAGGGGGGCTGGTTTGGCCTCTATTGTATCAAACATTCCTAAGTTGGATGAGATTGGGTGAGGGGGGCTGGTTTGGCCTCTATTGTATCAAACATTTCTAAGTTGGATGAGATTGGGAGGGGGGCTGATTTGGCCTCTATTGTATCAAACATTTCTAAGTTGGATGAGATTGGGTGAGGGGGGCTGATTTGGCCTCTATTGTATCAAACATTTCTAAGTTGGATGAGATTGGGAAGGGGGCTGATTTTGCCTCTATTGTATCAAACATTTCTAAGTTGGATGAGATTGGGGGGGGGGGGGGGGGCTGATTTGGCCTCTATTGTATCAAACATTTCTAAGTTGGATGAGATTGGGAGGGGGCCTGATTTGGCCTCTATTGTATCAAACATTTCTAAGTTGGATGAGATTGGGGGAGGGGGGCTGATTTGGCCTCTATTGTATCAAACATTTCTAAGTTGGATGAGATTGGGGGCGGGGGGGGGGGCTGATTTGAAGAGAAATCTTGGAATGGAATATGGGAATCATGGCATTTTTTTTTTTTTTTTTTGAAATATTTTATCTTGGATATTTTGAATTATATAAGAGATATTCAAGTTGAAGTCTAATGCATATTTTGTTTTGTTGTGCTACTTATTATTTGTTAGAGTGCCTGCTCCCTATGGTCTTTGGTTTGAAAGAAAAGTGGAAATTGATATTTATATGTATGTGTATATATCTTATTCACTTGTCAATGAGTGAATAAAACAAAACAACCAGGAGAGCCACAGTCTTGTCAGAGACTTCTGGCTCTATTTCATGGTTTAGTAGCTTCTGCTGTACCAGTAAATTCTGTTTTTCCTCTTTCTGAATGAATCACCACTCAGACCTATACATTAACGTTAAGGAGCTGTAACGGTAAGACGTAAAATCTGCCCTGAAAAGTGGAAATTTCAAAATGGGAAATTTGAAGAAATTTTTCAGTGGAAATATCAATGAACTAAATGAATATCTGAATCTATTGTCTGATTAAATAGATTATCAATAACAATACCGATATTTAGGTTAAAATGTGCATTTTTTCTATAGAGATCAATGGAAAATGGAAAAGTTTTCTACAATATTGTTCGACCCCGAGTTACAAGATGCCACTTTTACCAAAGGTGTATATTATTAATACCAATTTTCTGACCAAGTGGGGTTTGGGGTGGAACAATGTCCCACAGACAAAAAACGAAAAGAGGGGGGATGGGCTATTTTTAGTTCACCTGAGCCAAAGGCTCAAGTGAGCTATTGTCATAGTGTGGCGTCCGGCGTCCGTCCGTCCGTCCGTCCGGCGTAAACTTTTAACATTTTCAACTTCTTCTCAAGAACGGCTGAAGGGATTTTGATGAAACTTGGTATGCATGAAGTACTAAAGGTCCTCTACCAAGTTTGTTCATTTCGGCTCGATCCCTTCGGGGTGGATCCAGGGCGGGGTCAAATAGGCCCCAGAGGGTACCCCTCTTCAAAAATCTTCTTCTCCAGTTCCACTGAATGGATTGAAAAACTAATTGTATCTAAGTGATCTAGAAGGATGTACGATTCAAGTTTGTTCATTTCGTTAAAATCCAATAACTAATTTTTGACGCGTTTTTGACGTCTTTTTCGACATTGCATTTTTAATGCAAAAATTGATATTTCTCTTAATATTTTCTTTCTTATTGAAAAATTCTGCTCCAGTTTAGTTTAATTTAGCCATTTTTAAGCAAAGGAATGCTTTAGTGAAAGAATTTTGCTGAAAGGTTTATTTTTGAATTTTTAATGATTTTTTTAATACTGTAAAAAAGGAAGGGAGGATGGTCATTTTCATCATTTTTGGCATTTTATGGTTCTTCCCATGAATGATTGTTTTAACATTTATCATATTTATTGTAAGGAATGTAACAGTGAAAGAATTTTCTCAATATCTTGACTTTTAGATTTTTAATCATTTCTTTAATACTGTAAATAGGCATGTTTTCTTTGTCAATGAGTCCCAAGGTAGCGAGTTCAAATCCTGGCTGGGCCTTAAAAAATTTTTTTCTTTATTTTTCATTTTTCATCCATATTTTAAGCTTTGAATGCTATTTTTAACTTACCTGAATAATTTTACTGCCATTTTTGCCACTTTTTGAACTTTGGAATTTTTTATGAAGTTTGGCATTTTCTCCATATTAATTTCCCTTGAGTTCATATTGATATTTTGAAACCTATATCCTAGGTAAAATTAAATTAATGAATGCTTGTGTGATAGCATTTTTGATTAACAACATGTACAATTTGAATTTATAATAATTCTTGTATTCTATAGAGTATAAAAGGGGGGGGGGGGGGTCAAAATTCCTGTAACAACATCTGCTGACAGATTTTTTTTCTATTAGATGATATAATAAGAACTGGACAAAATAATATTTTTTTTCTAATTGGCTTGTATATTAATGAACTAATCAGAGTAAATACTAATCTTTCTTTCATTTACTCCATCTAACAGTGGTTTTCTGCACTTAATATTTCTTAAGGATGACATCCTATCTGATGCCTCTTTAGGTTGTCCATCCTTTCCCCGAAAGAGAGAGATGTTAGGGTGCTCTTATTATTTTTCTTTAACTATTTCTTTTAATAACTTAGTAAATATATGATCTTCTGCACTCATTTATTGCATGTTTGTCAGATTAAGTTACTCAATTCTTTTATATACATTATTTGCTATAACTTTATTTTTTGAATTTTTTTTTTTTATATTTTAATCTAGATATGCTGTGCGTGCACATAGACCCAAGGATTGTGGGTTCAAATTCAGGCACTGGCATCCCAATTTTTTTTTTTTTCCTTTTTTGGAATTTGCAAGCTTTTTAAGCACTTTTAAATCATCTGAATACAAAACAAGAGCCCCAGGGGGCACAACGCTCACCTGATACCCATGCACGCTCTAACTGACATACTGACAGAGAAAAAGAATAAAACAATGAAATGATTTCACAAATTAAGTTTATTTAAAATTGAACACAAAACCTTTCATTATTGATAGCTAGCATGCCAGAAATTATAAAGCCTGTGTTTGTGAAACGAGAATGCCCCCGGCGGCATCTTTGTTAGTATAAACACCATTTTCTGTTAAGTATGTGAGAGGTCAGGGTCAGCGTAATATTGGTATCAATGGAAAGATCTTGTCACAAGGAATACACATGTACAATATGAAAGCCCTATCACTATAACCATTCAATAGTTATGCCCAATGTTAAAGTTTCTGAGAAGTACGTGAAACGTCAAGGTTATGGTCATGAGGTCAAAAATTTTGGTAAATACACATGTGAAATATGAAACCTCTATCACCAGCTTCCATTCAAAAGTTATGCCCAATGTTAAAGTTTTTTGGAAAACAGACAGACAAACAGACAGACGGACAGGCCAAAAACTTTATGCTCCCGAATCTTTTATTCCAGGGGCATAAAAAACAAAGATTTTTCGGTTTTGCCTTTATTCACTAAAATCTATGAATTATGCTTTTGAATAGTATTGATTTCATCTCAAATACATGAAACGTACAGTTAAAATCGTTTTGATCCAATATTCAACAATTCAAGTGAGTTGTGCAGAAATTGTGCCAGTTTGTTTTCCAAAAAAGCAGTGTATGTTGTATCAAACCTCATGACCCAGTGAAGCCACTTGAACAAATAATTTTCAGTAAATATGCTGAAATGCGACGCTTCTTGCCTATGCATATTTCAACAGGCGAGAAGGAGCGTCGCATTTCAGCATACGCTGTTCAACAACTCAAGTGGTTTCTCTAAGGTTTCGCAGTTTGAAACAAATTAAAAGGCCCATGAAATTGTTAAGCTTGTCCAACTAGCAGACCTACGACATCGTTATTTACTGTTAACTAATTGTTTTACCTCATCATAGGTCTGTTACACGGGCAAGTTGTTAGCGGAGAGAGTTCATGAAATGTATCGGTTGCATTGGATTTTCCGACAAGAAGTTATTTGGTCTGATAAAAACTCATTATGTATCTATTATTTGAACAGATAAAAATTCCCAAATGTCTTAACACAGGATCCTGTCGCTTTATGAGAGAAAATGTTTTATTATTCACAACCTCAGGCCTCTGTATTCCTCTTAGAAATATTATACATACAAGATGACGAACACAGTGGCTTAAGGTTGTGAATAATAATTTATTTTCTCTATTAAAACAACAGCTTCTGTGGTCCAACATTTCATTGGAAGATTTCAGGAACTCTGAACGGAATTATTTATTTTCAAGAATTTCAGATATTAAATGTCCTATGCATTCTCAAAATCCAGAGGAAGAGATTACTCATTAGACGTTTCTTCAAGAAATCAGTCCGTAAATTACTTCATCTAAGAGAGTCTAAGACAGAGGAAATTCGAGCAAACTTTATACATAATAACAAGTATATGCAAGTGTTCCAAGTACATGAATGATAACCATTATGAACGTTGTTCATAGCTCAAACCATACTCGCTCCTTTAACATACCTACATGTAATTCCGTCATCAGGAAGAACTCATTCTTCATACGTACAGTCACAGAGTGGAACGAACTGGATAACCATCAAGTGCTGTCAAGGACTGTGGAAGGCTTTAGATTCAGCCTGAAGCGCGATTAAGTAAGTTTATGCGCTCTCTCATTCCGTTGATCACAAGCCAGTATTGGTAATTCAACGTACCCATACAGATACAGATACAGATTATGAAAGTGTTCCAATTATAAAAATCTATTCCGTTTGCACTGTATCTCCTGAAATATATCGCAGTACTGCTTTGCGGTTTGTATTGCAATGAAGCGCCTAGCGGAATACGATGCGCCTTGGGGACGAAGATGAATGAATGCGTATCTAGGTCATTGTCCTGTCAAATAGTTCCGATTATTTTCTTATTATTTTCAACAATTGGTGGAAAATACACACAATGTTTATCTTGAATTGTCTTCTCCGTGATTGTTTACTAGACAGATGAAATAAAATTTTGAATATAGTTTTAAAGTGTGTGAGACATCTACATGTGTGGAAGAATACGTGTGAAAATGGGTCCTCAGATCATAAAATTCGAATAATTCCGGTCCGGAACCAGGTGCATGGCTTTGAAAAATATTTAAAAAGTTGTGTACTTTTAATCATTACGGCATTTTTTTTTTTTTTTTTTTTTTGTGATTCAAATAAAATTTCTTCATTTAAAAGTAGTATCAATGTGTATAACCCGGTGCGATTTGAGAATTTCTTTTCTTTTTTGGTAAGAAAACATACATTATACCTATGTACAATCTTAAAAAATATTCCTTAAAAATCCAAAAGTGGATATCTGGACAAAATTCTTTCACTTGTAGGGTACCATGCATGAGTACCTCATACCTACAAATTGTCATGACAATCTGAAGAGTGGTTATAGAAAAGAAGCAGAAAATGTATGAAAATCACCCCCCCCTTCCTTTTTACATAAGAAAAAAATTCATAAAAAATCAAAAAAAATAAAATTTAAGCATAAAATACATATCAAAGCATTAAGTAAGTTAAATATGATAAATATGTAGTAAATGAGTGTGTAAAATCATACACTTATTGAGTTATTTAAAGAAAAAGTGCAAAAATGTGCATTTCTGACTAAGTCCGAAAAGACGTCAAAAACGCGTCAAAAATTAGTTGTCGGATTTTAACGAAATGAACAAACTTGAATCATACATCCTTCTAGATCACATAGATACAATTAGTTTTTCAATCCATTCAGTGGAACTGGAGAAGAAGATTTTTGAAGAGGGGTACCCTCCGGGGCCTATTTGACCCCGCCCTGGATCCACCCCTGAAGGGATCGAGCCGAAATGAACAAACTTGGTAGAGGACCTTTAGTACTTCATGCATACCAAGTTTCATCAAAATCCCTTCAGCCGTTCTTGAGAAGAAGTTGAAAATGTTAAAAGTTTACGACGGACGGACGACGGACGCCGGACGCCACACTATGACAATAGCTCACTTGAGCCTTTGGCTCAGGTGAGCTAATAAAAAGGGAAAAAAATTTTGTTGGGGTCCCGCCGGGGTTTGAAGCCACTCCCCATGGGTCCATTGGGCATGGAAAACATACATTATACCTATGTACAATCTTAAAAAATATTCCTTAAAAATCCAAAAGTGGATATCTGGACAAAATTCTTTCACTTGTAGGGTACCATGCATGAGTACCTCATACCTACAAATTGTCATGACAATCTGAAGAGTGGTTATAGAAAAGAAGCAGAAAATGTATGAAAATCACCCCCCCCTTCCTTTTTACATAAGAAAAAAATTCATAAAAAATCAAAAAAAATAAAATTTAAGCATAAAATACATATCAAAGCATTAAGTAAGTTAAATATGATAAATATGTAGTAAATGAGTGTGTAAAATCATACACTTATTGAGTTATTTAAAGAAAAAGTGCAAAAATGTGCATTTCTGACTAAGTCCGAAAAGACGTCAAAAACGCGTCAAAAATTAGTTGTCGGATTTTAACGAAATGAACAAACTTGAATCATACATCCTTCTAGATCACATAGATACAATTAGTTTTTCAATCCATTCAGTGGAACTGGAGAAGAAGATTTTTGAAGAGGGGTACCCTCCGGGGCCTATTTGACCCCGCCCTGGATCCACCCCTGAAGGGATCGAGCCGAAATGAACAAACTTGGTAGAGGACCTTTAGTACTTCATGCATACCAAGTTTCATCAAAATCCCTTCAGCCGTTCTTGAGAAGAAGTTGAAAATGTTAAAAGTTTACGACGGACGGACGACGGACGACGGACGACGGACGCCGGACGCCACACTATGACAATAGCTCACTTGAGCCTTTGGCTCAGGTGAGCTAAAAAACCTTCTTTTTTCTTTTTCCATTTTCATTTTCTCCATTTTGCATACTCATTTATTGCATTTTACTTTTTTGGAATTTTTATGATATTTTTTTTAATTATTTATGGCATATGGACCAAAAAATTCTGACTATGGCTCTGGCTCTAACATTATTCAATGTCAGTATGTTCAGAGTGTGCATGGATATCAGGTGAGCGTTGTGCCCCCTGGGGCTCTTGTTTAAGAATCTGACTTTTAATGCGGTTAGATAGATAAAAATTGCTCATTTTTTCTTCTTATTCAACGGAACAATCTATTCTGGGTGGATTCCGATGAAATATAAATACAACCTACACTAATGAAATAAACGATATAAAGATGTCTATTTCTACACAGTGTGTATTTTGCGCCTGAAAGCTTACGATGTGGCTGTTTAGTACAAAATATAACGGTTTTCAGTCTCCGGATTGCGTATTTTACCGATTACATTGACATACTGATGTGGATGTTATCATTCTCTTTTTCATTTTTAAAATAAGAGGGGATTAAAACATAAATCACTTAAAATTTAGGTAAAAATGCATTTTTTGTATAATTTTGTTCGCTTTTTGACGTTTTCAGACATTGTTACCCCCTACCTATTTAAGCCGTAATTATCAAATCTTGCATCATTTTTTTTTCAAATAAAATACTTATGAGGAATCTTCTAATATAGAATAGTTTTCTCTTGAACAACCTTATTCTTCAATGGAAGGAAAGTGCACGAGAAATAATCGAATGATTTCAGGGCTAAATCAAGCCCTTATTGTTACAGCTCCTTTAACATTTATTCTTTTCAGATCTCTGGCTGGTTGCCTCTACATAGAGCTGTACGACACAAGGGGAGATTCCGACGTCAGTGTGGGTCAGAGCCTCATAAAACTGGGCGTTGCCGAGGAAGGTAAAGACCCCACCCCCTCCTCCCCCTCCACTGCAGGTCAGATCAGCTGTACGTCTTCACGGTCGAGCAGTCGGGAGTCACTAATACTGATACCGGGATAGAACGTGAACTAAGTTTTTAAAGACGTTATGACTCCATGCATCACAACTTGATGTTGATCTCAACTACGCACTTACCTCAAAGTTTTATCATTTAAATGTTTTTTTTTTGGTTTTTTTTGGCCGGATTGCAAAGCAATGCTGGTCTATAGACTGACGATGTTTTATCTTTACTCTGAGATACATTTTCAAAGCCCTGTTGGATTTGATTGCCAATATTATTCTGAATTATGCTGAAAATTATTTTTTACTTGAGTAAGGATTGGTGCTACCTTAAGTATGGTATAGTTCTTCACATTATCGCCTTAGTTTTCCTTTTTTCATTTTTGTAAAAATATATTCCCAACTTGTTTTTTTGTAGAATAGCTTTGTTTTTAAAATTGAATTGTTAGAAAATCGTGATATTTGATATGAAAGAGAGATTGCTGAAAGAGAAAGAAAATGCTCTTTTCATAAAAAAGCTCATTTGTATTAAGAAATTTTGCATTTTCTTGTTGGTGCTAAAGATATCTATTTTTTTACTTTATGTACATGTATACAATGTACCATGTGTACAGTTGCAAGTCAGTGATGTGCAATGTTATTTGCCATCAAACTGAAGACTTGTCTACAAATTGAGAGTAATATTTTTCAATATAATTTTGTTTAAAACTTCTTTGCATTTGCTTAAAAGTTTGAGTGCTAAAAATGTTTCCATACATGTATTTTACATGTAATTGTGAGAAGTAAAGGCCTATTTCTATGTTTGTTTTTACACAAACAGCTCATCATGTACATGTAAGTTTTCACATCACTAATCATGTTGAGATTCCCTTTTCAATTTGTTTGACTTACACAAATATTGATTTGAGGAAATAGTTTATTTCATTCTTTCATTGACCTCTTAGTATTATACGTATAATCTTGTCAGTTCCCTTCCTCTCCTCCTCTCACTTTCACAGATATGGGGGTTGCCTCTCTCCCTCCTCCCTCCCCCTTACCTCCATCCTCCCTTCCTTCCTTCCTCCCCTCCCTTTCACCCTTTCCTCCCCCTCCTGCCCCATCCTCCCTCCTCCCACCCCCTTTCCTGCCTCCTCTCTCCTTTCTCTCCCTTCCCTCCCTCCCCCTCTCTCCCTCCTCCTGCCCCCCTCTCCCTCCCTTTCACCCTATCCACCCCCTTATATATGTAATACGTAATCTATAATTTAAGCTAATTAGCATCTGTATAGCATATAAAACTTTCTGAAGTTGTAGACTGTATGTACATTTACATTCAATATGTCGAGGAAACTATAAATAATTACAATGATTATTTAGTTTCAAAGATTGCACTTGTTTTAGAAAATAAGGCACTGTGCAAGCTCTTGAGTTATCTCTCTTGTATCACAAGAATTACAAAAGAAAATTGGGAATCATTTGGTTGTATTTTCGTTTTACCTTTCATGTACACTAAGCCAGTTATACATGTATGTCAAACACATTTCTGTTTTCTGATTATTTTATTTTCATAGTTTTAAGATGTTTTTACATTAAAGTTCATATTGTAGTTCACATGTATCTTTTATTTCATTTATAGGATATAATCATGTTGAGTTGATATGTTATACATTATGTTAATAGTTTTAGAATCAAGAAATTTTACTAGTTCAATTTTACAGAGACTGAAGTATGCCGCTCATTAAAAAGTGAAAAAAATAAAATAAAGATTTTGAAGACTACATAAGTCTCTCACATTTGCAAAATGAAGTAAGAGGTATACTATTGTAATCTTTTCAATGAATGGGTGTCAACTTTTGATAGCAGGTACAGTGATATTTATTGATGAAATCACTGTGACATGAAAAGCTTAAGCATAACAAGAAAAAAGTAGATGTTAATTTCTTTTATAAACATCATGTAGGTTTGTAATTTAGAAGTTTAAAAAGTTGTTTACAAACATATTTTATAAGAATTGCTTAAATACTTGGTTTGTAACCAATCTTCTTGAAGTCCTGGTATACCAATTAAGTTCTTCACGTCTACTTCATAATAATGTTTTTCTGTGTTTGATTTGTAGGCATTTACAAAATGTATGAAGAGGCAATTTTCTGCGTATAGCCTCTTTCATATTTTGCAGACTGCAAGTTCTGAAATACTGTAAAGTTGTGTTTTACACTAAAATTTAATTCTATACCATGCCTCATGTAATGAATTTGTCGGATATCGTAATTTTCTGTTTTGGCAAACAATGGATGTTCAACAAGATCTTGCATTCATCACTAAATGCCAGTATAACACGGTAATATTTGGTATGAATTTGTTCTTTTCAGTTGTTTATTTTTGTATAGTTTATTAGACAAAGCCTCATAGGGAAGGAGGCATTTTTTCCACGTCCAAGTTTGTGTTTTTGTAAATTTTGTATTGAAAGTTTAAAATCTTGCATAATTTTACCTGTTACGTTAATTGTTTTAAATTGTTCATAAAATGAATAAAAAAGAAGCAATTTGTGAGAGTTTTGTTCATATGAATAAAAAAGAAGCAGTTTGTGAGGGTTTTTTTTCATATGAATCAACAGACTGAGTGTGTTTAGTATACATGGGTAAGAGCTAAAGCTCATGCCAACGCTGTGGTCTGGTGGATAAGGTGTCGAGCCACTGACCAAAAAGGTTGGTTTGAGCCGTACTAGGACCAATGGTCGGTCGACATATACACATCTGTTTGTGCCGTACTAGGACCAATAGTCGGTCGACATATACATATCTATGTTCTTTGTTAAAAAATGTCCTTGTCTGTGTATTGTATACATGTCTGTGATGTTTAAAAAAAATTAAAAGAGCTAAAGCTCATGGTATCATGCCCTGTTTACACGACGGGTTTAATGCGCATTAAATCGAATTTAATGCGCATTGGATTATAGTTGCGTTCAAACGGAGAATCTAATGCGCATTACATGTAGTTTAATTTGCATTAGATTGAATGTACATTAGATTTTGCTGTGTGAACGCAAAGCGAATCTAATTTGCATTAAATCTGGCGCATGCGTAGATGATTTACTAGAATTAGTAATTAGAATTAGAAAAATACATTTCCATCATAACTGGGCACTTTCAATCACCACTGGACCTCAAAACATGGAATAAGAGGTAAAAATACTTTATTTCATTCACAATGAACACTCTAAGTACTGCGTCTCTTTACTTACGTAGAGTGACATTATATTATGACGTCATTTTATCTCGTAATGACGTCGTTCAATGCATGCCCAACTTACGAAGAGGTAAAGATTCAAAACAATATACAGGCATGCATTCTACCCTTTTACATTCTAAAGTATACGGCTCACAGTGCAAATGTACCAAAATCTAATGCGCATTAGAATGTGTCGTGTGAACGCAATGCGAATCTAATTCGCATTAGAATAAAGCGCATCAAATCTAATGCGAATTAGATTTAATGCGCACTCGTGTGAACACAGCATTAGTCTCCAGGGTTTTGGATGGATTGTAAAGCAACTTTGGTCTATAAATTCTATAAGTCCATCTGTCAGTCTGTCGGTCAGTCCGTCAATCAGTTCATCTGCTGTCAGTCCATCTGCCAGTCCATTGGTCAGTCTGTCTGCCAGTCCATCTGTCAGGCATTTGTATGTCTTGATTTTTGTTTTGCTGTAGATTCTAAGTCTGTTGGGAGAAAACTGTTTTGAGAAGCAGCTTGTAGCTTAATACAATGATAGACCATGATGAGAAGAAGTACAAAATATTTGGTTTGAGCCAATAGAGAAAAAACTAAATGTATAAGGAGTAATGACAAGTAACTTTACATGAAGATGAATTACCATCAAATGAACCTGATGAGATAGTTGATTTTTGCCATGAACTTTGAACTTTAACCTTTGTAAGTTTGACCTAGAAAATGTACTATTCAGAAACTTTAACCTTTGTTAAACATTTATAACTGTAAAGATACAAGGTATTTTACATATGAATTCCTTGTGATAAAATCTTTCATTTGAGACCTTCTCATTTGACCTTGAAGTTTAACCAATTTTTCCAAAAAATTAACCTTGGCTGTATCTCTTGAGCCATTATGGGTATAGCCTCCACATTTCTTTTGTATAGTCTTACCAACAAGTTCTTTCATACGTGACCATCACTGTTGACATTGACCTTGAAGTTAACCCAAAGTACCGAAACATTAACCTTGGCTTTGGATTTGTAATGAGCAGTACCACATCTCACTTGTAGATTCTTTAAAATAAGACCATTGCATTTGAGACCTTGACTTTTAACCTTGTGGCCTTCACCTTGAAGTTTGTCTTTAAAAAAAACCCGTTAAGATTGACTTGTCTCTTGAACCAGAATCAATAATTATGGGTTTCATATTAAGATTCCTTTTGACAACTTTGAGGTCTTTTATTTGAGACTGGTTTTGAAGGTCATTTAGGGGAACGGCTTTGGTAGCAACTGAGGAAGTTCTACGTTGCGACAAAGAACTTATTCTACATTTCAACATTTGCCTATCAAGGATGATTAGGGACATTCTTGAGTACGAACTTTCCAACTGACCGTCTTTTACCTATTTGGACATTATCGGAATCGAAGCGTTTCTATTTGGCATTCGGGGGGGGGGGGGTGTTGCGTGCAGTCAGAGGACGCTCATTTCTGCCAGGCACCTGTTCTTACCTCCATTTGGTGGTTTGCGATTGCCTTGTTAATGGAAACTTGCACAATTTTGGAATATTCCCCTGGATCTTTGGGCCCTGATGTACGATTGGTATACTTCTTACGCAATATTGATTTAAGCGCCTTTCAAGACAGCACTTCAATATTTGATATTAAGATAAATATGACTATACATTTCCTTTCACAATTTAAGCTCAAAGATGGAGGTCAAATTTTATTATTTTGCTCTGACTAAACGACACAAAACATTGCAATGTAGAGATGTTATGCATACAAGATTATTCATAAAAATGTGTTATTAAAAGCCGAGATATGTAATTATTGTGTTTGCGAAAGCGCAGGGACATTAAAGCCTGTTCGTATGTCCGTCACAAAAAACTTAATCTTGGGCAGAATTTTTCAATGGTAAGTGAATTGGCTTTCATATTTAACAATTGAATTCCTTGTGACAAGGCCTTTTCTTGAATACTAATATTATTGACCTCGTGACCTTGACCGTTGAGTTTGACCTTATTTAAAAAAAAAACTTTAACCTCAAGAATAACTTTTGAATGATAAGTGATATAGGGCTTTCATGTTTCACATATGTATTCCTTGTGACAAGACTTAGGAGTTTGACCTTATTTTGAAAAAAAAACTTTAACCCCAAGAACAACTTTTGAATGATAAGTGATATAGGGCTTTCTTATGACTGTATTCCTTGCGACAAGACTTAGGAGTTTGACCTACTTCAAAGGAAAAACGTTGAACTGGGTTATAATTTTGAATGGTAAGCGATAGGACTTTCCAAGTAATGAATAATCAATATTACAATTAAACATGTTAAAGTTGAGAAAATATTTCCCTTAAAATCTTAAGATGAACTACATTGTAATTAACTGAGAATGTCTTTAATCTTTTAGAACGAATCTTGTTAAAATTATCTTTATGTGAATTAATATTTATCATGAAAGGGAATTAATTTAATTTTGCGTTCTGGCAAATGCATCAATTTAGTTTAGAGTTATTCCTCTTTCTACAGTGCAAAATAATAATTCACCATAAATATTGTGGGGGAGAGACCATATGGTTACACTCTGCTGGCTGGCGTGAGCTCATGCGCGATTATGAAGAGACTTAACATAGGATGAGATCACTAGGAACGTTTGCAGCATGAAATCGGTTGTTTTATCATAAGGAAGCATTCTTTCACTTTTTCACGAAAGGTTAAATCAAAATAACCATAGATAAACGGATTCACTATGTGATTCAAAATGTATATTCGTCGAAAAAAGAGATATACATTCAGCTTTATGCCTCTCAAATTCAGCCAAAACATCGAACGATCTTTTAGTGGGAAAGTGATGAGGAGGAACATAGGGATATAGGAAATAGCATAGATCACGACAATCGCCATAAACATGTACGTAAAATTGTTCCTGACATTTCGTCGGACGGCTTCCTTGTCCGTAGGCGTTGCAGATACAGTTTCCCGGGAATTTGCCGATGGCGAATTTGTACTTGATGGTTCATCAGCTGGTGAGATGATCAAATTTGAAGTACCCATAGTCTCAATAACATGATCAGATTTCTGTTTGCTCATTTCAACATTGTAGCCATCCGCTCCAGTAGATTTGAAATGTTCTCCATGTTTTTTCGTCCTTTTCAGACGTGTGAATCGCTTATATATTGTTCTTCCTATAAAAACGTATAAAGTTACTGTCAGCACTAAATTACATACGACAGTGAATAGTGAAAAGAGGCTATAGATTACTTTTCCTTTGTCGTTTTCACTGGTGTACTCGCATACATACGTTAGGATGGTTAAGTTCTTGTAGGACGATGCTTTTTCCGCTACTTTAACAAGGAAAAAGCAGGGCAAAGAAGTTATTCCAGATATAATTATAACAATGAGAGTAGAAACCCTTTTCATTTTTGTGTCCATTTGACGTCCTAGTGGCTTACAAACTTTTCGGTACCTATAAATGCTGATAACAAGAAGCAGGAATACAGAGGCCCCGCTGAAAAACCAAACGAAGAAGTAAAGCCATTTACAAAGTGAATCGTTTTGGAACGTGACTTGCTTTACGTTGGTGAGAATTGAGAAAGATGTTCCAAACAAACACGACAACAGATCGAAAATGGCAAGAAACGGAATAAAATACCGATCTCCAGACTTCTTTAATTTCAAGAAATAGATAAGGATCACAAAAGCGTTTCCGATTACTCCTATAACGAGGAATAATACCATAAGCACAGTGTTTCCTAACCTCATCTGTGAAAGATCTGTATTATACTGGTATAGAATTTCTGTCTCCTCTTCTGAATTTGTTTCATTCATTTTGAAATACGCACGGTAAGTCTAGTACTTTGGTTGAGCAGGACGATTGTATAGTCTTCTTCAATATCTAAAGTCACCCTGTATACACCAGATATAAAGAAACATTAAAATCAATATTCTGATAATAACATTTTTCATGCTTTGTCATCGGATGTACGTAATGTATTTTACTCACACTATACACATGTTCACGGAATAAGTTGGTCAGAGGAAGTTTGCGGTTTGTTTGAATCCATAATCAGGAAAACTCTCGTTGTAAAAAGAACAAAAACGTTTATAAATATGCACACGTGGTATAAGGGAGCGTCCATTCGAGGGGGGGGGGGGAGGGGCATTTTTTTCGGCCATTTTAAGAGCCGGAAAAAAAATTTTCGCCGGCCCTTCGGGCCGGATTGATTTTTTGTATTTTTCAATTGTTGTTTCAATACTCTAAAGTTTAAATCATTCAGCGTGATTAATCATTTTTTCGGCCATATTATACACCAAACATAGAGTGAGTTCATCCCTTGCCAGCAGATCATTTCATTTAATTTCTTGAATGGCATATGAAACCTATAATCTATTCACTATTCATTTTTATTTGTACTTAGGCACGGTCCATTTGATATTCTGGGGGATTGGGGATTTTTTTCGAAAAAAAATAATTTTGCTCTCAATTTTGATGAAAAAAAATTAATTTGCTTATGGTTTGACAGAAAAAAATAATCTTGCTCTTACAAATAATCTGAATTTGAAGAATTACCATAAAATTTCGCTAAAACTCTTGAAAAAATTTCCGGCTCGCTCCCCTCGCCATGATCCGGAATTTATTTTGCCGGCCCTTCGGGCGGGAAATTTTTTTTCCCTATAATTACGATCCGGAAATTTATTTTTTGCAAAGACTTCCTAACCGCCCCCCCCCCCCCCCCCTATGAAAATCAAATTGTTGCTCCCTAAGTCTGTTATTATTTTCTACGGGATCCGATTACGGACGTTTTGTCTTACAAATTATGACTTACACGTCAAGACTTATGAGTTAAGTCTTATGTCTTATATATTTTATATGTAATGATGTGTCTTTTGACTATTTTTTATGACTTAAACTGTTCAATGTTCTACTTTCTACGGGGGACCGTAGGTTACAGGTATGAGTTATAATTTATCTGGTGACCGCCACATAATTTGTCTGGTGACCGCCACATAATAACACCTCACTCTATGACAAACGTGACGACATCAATTTCAGCATAATGATTACAAACTTTCCTTTATTAAGTAGCAACATCCCTTCATCGCCTGCTTATGGTGTGTTCATATCTCAGTTGATACGCTATGCCAGAGCAAGTACCAAATATACGGATTTTGTTCTGACAGCTAGGCGTCTTGCAGATAAGCTTCTCAGTCAGGGATATGTTTGTGACCGACTAACATCGTCACTGAGGAAGTTCTACGGTCGATATGGGAAACTCGTCATACACTATGATGTCCCACTCTCCAGAATGGTGGATGATATTCTGTCATAGACCATTTGAACCATCCAACCAAAGATTGTACTCTATGTCTTCCGAAATGGAAGTTACCGGATGTGACAGTTCTACCGACTTGAAGCGGCGGATGTTGCATGCAAGCAGGAGATGCTTATTCTTCCTGGGCACCTAATCTCTCATATCGGGAGTCCGCTTCTTTTCATGCGGTGGAGGTTTTTGTTTGTTTGGTTTGGTTTTTGTTTTATCCTGATTTTGTATGCCTTCGGTTTCTGATTTTCTGAATGATGGATTTTTTGCTGTATACAGGGATATGGTCATTATCCATATTTGTCATACTGCAATATGAAAGTGATCCGGCAAACGGTTCAAGAGAAATAGCCCGGACAGGAATGCATGTACAATTTCATTAAAAATGTACCATGTGACCTTGACCTTGATCACATGACCTTGGATTAAGGTGATGTGAAATCTTCAGGTCAAAAGCAACAACATACTAAGATATGAATGTGATCCAGCAAACGGTTCAAGAGTATTAGCCCGAACAGGAATGTATTCATAATTCATTTAAATGCACTAAGTGACCTTGACCTTGGTCACATGACCTTGGGTCAAGGTGATGTGTAACCTTCCGGTCATAAGCAACAACATACTAAAATATGAAAGTGATCCGGCGAACGCTTCAAGAGAAATAGCCCGGACAGGAATGTATTCACAATTTCATAAAAAAGGCACTAAGTGACCTTGACCTTGGTCACATGACCTTGGGTCAAGAGGATGTGAACATTTGGGTCATAAGCAACAACATGCTAAAATATGAAAGTGATCCGGCAAACGGTGTTTAGAGGTTTTGCGGTGGGTGCTGCAACCGAGTGTTGTTGGAGATAACCCCTTTCTTTAATAAAAAGCTAATTATTTGTATTTAAGACAACAAAATAATTTGTTGACAAAAATAACACATTTAACGTGGAAGAGAATAGCAATAGCTTTATTTAATTTTATCATATGAAGAAAGAATTGTAGATTTATTCAAATATACAGCTGAGTTTATTTGTTTTTACATTTACCATAGGACAACGATAATTCGTCAATGGCTATCTGACTCTCCCATTGATTTCCACGGATGGCATCTATCATCAGCTGTTAATAAATACATAAACTATGTTAAACGTTTTCAAATAAAATAGCATCATTTAAGAACAGATAAATTTGCAGCATGGACCAGACATGCACGTCTCGAGTACCTAAACCTCGTCAGTGATCCTCAATCTAAACAATTTAAAATTGTCAAGCAGTGTGAAATATTATGTCCAAAATGTACCGAAAGATGTAGCAGGAGGGGTGGGATATGATGCTACAGGTCAGTCCCCTCGTGTTTATTTCTATAGGTCTAGAGAATCGATACAATTTTTTCTTTGAAAAATTTCGAAAATTTCGTTCGCGCAGCTCACTAATATTATTGAAGTTTTGTCTCATTTTTCGGAACATTTTACGATTAAAATTTATACAGGGAATATATCTTGAAATCTTGTAAGTAGCTGTTTAAGTACGATTAATGCTACGCTCACAGTGAAAATGTTTTGATAGGGATTTTGCTATATTAATTTTAGCGTTTTTCTTTCACTGATACCGCGGACATTATTGGTTACACAAACATTTTAAAACTAGGTCAGTTAGTTACGAGATTCCAATGAGATAAAGAATACATGTATGCTGACGACAATCTCAACAGCACTCACAAAAGTGCACCAAATTGGGTATCGACGGACCCCTAGCAAGCTACAGATGCGACCAGGTGCCCGGGAGGAGTAAGTATCCCCTGATTGGCTAGCCATATTCCATATTCACGCACGAAAATGAAAACAATATCAACAAAACATGCACTTTCTGGTGTTATAGCTATATAGAAAGTGCTATGGCGATCATGTCAGGCTAAACATTTAAACGCTTGCTGTCAGACCCCTCGCGGGAAGAAAAGAAAACGCTAAATTAACAAAGGAAAATCCCTATCAAAAAGCCAAGAGGGCTAGGTAAATCCTAAGGATTTTCAAAGCCTATCCCACAATAAGAATTTCAATCGGAACATTAACTTAAAAGATAGACAAAAGTTCAATTTTCCGATTTCCGAAGTGAGATACGCGGGTAGTATATATCCAAGCACGTTCATAAAGTTTTCGCCTCGTGATTTCTGATCTTGATCAGCTTGATTTATAAGAAATTTATGGAGAAAGGTGTCGGTGCCTCGTTTGGTAAACATGGAAGTATCCGTTATTTGAAGTCAAAGAAACGACAGAGACCAATAATGCAGCGTCCTATTTGGATGTCATGTTGTCTTTTGACGCCCATGGTACACTTCACTCTATGACAAACATGACGACTTAAATTTCAATACCACAAATTTTCCTTTTCTGAGTTGCAACATCCCGTCATCACCAGCATATGGCGTTTTCATTTCTCAATTAATACGATATGCTCGGGCAAGCTCTAAGTACTCAGATTTTGTTCAATTAGCTAGACGGCTTTCAGTTAAGCTTCTCAGTCAAGGATACATTTGTGACCGACTAACATCGTCACTGAGGAAGTTTTATGGTCGATATTGGGACATTGTAGCACAGTATGCATGACGTCACCTTGACCAGAGTCATAAATGATATTCTGACGTAGACCTTTTGTGCCATGACATGCCAATCTATACGTTTGTCTTCCTTTGTGGGAGTTCGCGATTTTGACATTGCAAACGAAGTGTGAGATTTACCAATGGTTACCTTTTTACTGAATTAAAGTCACGGATGTTGCATGCATGCAAGCAGGAGATGCTCTCTTTTCCTGGGCACCTGATCTCACTCCTTCGCAGGGAGTTCACTTCTCTTCATATGGTAGAATTATTATTATTTCTGTTCCTTTGCCTTTGATTGTTTTTTATCCTGGTTTTGTATGCCCTTGGTTTGATGATTTTTCGATTAACGATTTTATTCTTCCTGATAGGGATATGGTTTTTCCATATTTGTCATTCAGTCTCAAGGTCAAGAGGGCAAGGCAAATTTATTAGAAAGAAAGGAGGGGATCTCCAACAACACTAGGTTGCAGCACCCACAGCAAAATCCCAAAACACCCATGCAAAAAACACAGAACAGATACCCACAGAAAGAGACGCAAAAGGGACAAGGAACACCAACTCACAACATAGAAACATAAAAGACTACACATAAACCAACGAGACCAATAAGCAACCGGTGCCGACTTAGGACGGCCATCTGCCAAGTAAATAGCAGACGGTGTGGTTATCCTGGATTACGTGCGCACAACCCTCTCACTTCTCCAGTTACCTAGAGGTCTCGAAGAACGTACAAATGTGGTGTAAAACAACCTCCTCACTGTAAGATGACGTCACACAAACGTCACACAAAAGAATATCCATTGGAACAGTTGCGAACCTCGAAATAAACTGAGACACTTTTCTTAAAACAGGGGATGGGTGTCCCACCTTTAGCTTGCTAGGGGTCCGTCGGTGCTCAACTTGTAGCTCTATTGTGAAAGCTGTTGAGATTATCGTCAGGATTTTCTTTATCTGACTGGTGCCCTCGGAAAGTCAGCGTATCCTATGTGGTTGAAACATCTGTCGAAAGAGTTCCATGAAAATTTGTCAAACTCGGCGATTGTCTCCATGTATGTATTAATGTACAATAATGTAACATATCGGGTGAAGATATCATATCAAATGATGGTAGCTATGTAAAGCTTTAAAAAAGAGAGGAGGTTATGTGCCTCTGCTTTATCACCCAAAATACGAATGCCCATAATGTTTCTGAGTTTTAAGATTTGTGAGCTGATAATGGGACCTAAGTACCAATGGTTCTTAATTTAATACCTTATCACAACTCTTAGGAACAAATCTCCTTTTTCAAAAAGAAGGGAGGAGATCTCCAACAAGACCCCGTTGCAGCATCAACAGTAAAACACCAAAACACCCGATGCAAAAACACAAAAGACAAGTACAGGACGAGACGGAAAAGAGACACACGACATGTAAACATCAACACAAAAGACTACACATAAACCGACGAGACCAATGGGTAACCGGTGCCGACTTTGGACGGCCATCTGTCACGCAAGTAGCAAATGGTGTGGTTATCCTGGATTACGTGCGCACAACCCTCTCACTTCTCCAATTACCCAGAGGTCTCGAAGAACGTACAAATGTGGTGTAAAACAACCTCCTCACTGTAAGATGACATCACACAAACAAGACCGCGAAACGCAGAGGCCCCATAGACACAGATGAATATGTAAATGGATATAAAAAGAGGGCATGCGTAATACAGTCCGTGTTCTGCCGGCTGTAGCGAGCTCATGTATGTTATCACCCGAGGAGTCCGACTGACATTCAGAGAGGACAGGTGGTCGGGACCCTGTCTTCTCTAAAGAGGTTTGGACAGGGCCCGTCATGGAATCCCGTCGTCACAGTCAGTCAGAGTGCAAGTCTCAAGGATGCGCTTGTACAAGACTGTAGATTGGTCAAGTACCAAGCTTAGTGTCCGTCTGGTGACATTAGGATCATACCCACGGTAAGAAATCTTTAATTCGAAAATGTGCAAGTGCGGATTTAGATGGGGAAAATGTTTTTTATGTTATCATATATGCTGGACCCTCCCCCTTTCCCTATCCCTTCAATCATTTTCTAGGTCCGCCCACGAAGTGACCAACCTTTAGTCCTGGCGTCGGTGGGATATCAACACTGGCCTTTTTCCATTCTTTTCCTTGGTTTCCACTCTTGACCCAAATGATTCTGGGTCGCTTATTTCTCCCCTTCATATACACTATGAGGCTTCCTGTGTTGCGACTGTGCATGTTGTATTGGAATCTCAAACATCGATCTACCACTGTAAACAGATACATTTATACATGAAAAAAATATAATCTTGCCTCTGGGCCTCTAGCATCACTGATGGGACATAACTTGTTGAAATGCGTATATATATATATTAGAACATATATTTCAATAATGACAATTACACAGGTATCATCATGCTAATTTCTAAATTTGTAAGGCTAAATATGCTTTTACATATATTTGACCATCAGTACGTATGAATTTAATGAGTTAAAGAAGATCCTGACGATAAACAAATTCACCAAATGCAAAATGATCTAATACACTGAACAAAAAAGGTATGTCCCTAAAAATGACAGGTCACCACTTGTGCAACGTTATAACCCTCGAAATAGTGAAACTAACTCAATAAGGCCAAAAAAAAATTAAGATTTCGTTTAACGGGCACCGCCGCATTGCCTAAAAACCCGCCGCATTTTCGATTTTTATCGCGTGTTTTACCATAATTTTAAAGTAGTCAATTGAACATCGTCGTGCTAATACAAATTGTTTGTTTACATATTCTTTATTTCACTAAATATATAAATTGTAAAGCTGTAACTCAATACTTGTTTACATAAAAAAGTATTATTTACCCGAGCTGCCGTATTCATTTGTTGTTTGTACGGTAATCGCGACCACGCGTATATTCCATATCATGGACGAGGTAACGTAACGTAAAATGATACTTGACTCTGTTGTGATAATCTGCAAGAGCATTATTCTTTATTAAATTATCTAATCTATTAGAAATTTGAAAACGTTTTTGTTTAGAACTCACAGTTTACGTCAGATTGATCAGCCAGGAACGCCGGTGACGGGCAGAAATACTAAACGACCCTAATTTCGATTCGGATAAACTAGTCAACTAAACCCTAAGCACATCGCAGATACTTCAAAATTTCCGAGGGATAGAAATTCAAATTTGCAAACAACTTGCTCAAGTCCGACAGTGAAAAGGGATGACGAATCGATCAGGATACCCTTGTGTAATCGTTGTTAAAATTCAAACTAAATTGTCAGACATGCTGTGATCGGGAAGGCAAACTTGCTCAATTGGACGACGGTCCCTTCCACTTGGACTTTAATGGGCCATTCTAAAAAATAATGGGCCATCTTTCCTCACGAAAGGGCCATTCCAAAAATGATCAATTTTCGAAAAGCTATGCATATGCATGCATTATGCATCAGACGTTAGCACATTTTTTTGTCGCGAGATTCCCAATTTGACCATTTCCAATAAATAATTTACAGTACATTTTTTGCATGGAGCACAGAACAGCCAAGACCAAACTTTCAGCCACCTTTCCTGAATTTTTTGTGTCCACGGATAGGCAGCTTCATTTTCAGCTTTGTTGATATTAGGGAAGACATTTTGTACAAATTTTATTACATCAATTTGTACCCATTGACTGACCACTTTTAAAAAATGACATGATAATTTTACGGACGAACGCATACACAAGTACCTTAACGTAGATAAGATACGTAAGTGGACGTTGGAGATTTAAATCTCAGGCGCAGGTGTCGGAGAAAAATCAATAGTGTATCAAAATAGCAAAGGACCTTTCAATTGTCAGTGAACAGAAGAATTTTGTGCCTTAGAGTTCTGACTGGCCATGTACAGAAAGCTGTGATCTCTGTATTACTGCTCCTGGTGTAGATCTACGTTACAACGTAGATACGAGAACAGAACTTTTAATAGATTTAAAATGGACGCCGTAGAATAATGGCACCAGGGCGCAGCGAGTTGCCGATTTTATGGGCCATTTTCTATCAGAATGGGCCATCCCATTCCCTGGACATGTTTCTTTGTATTTTCCCTACTCTTTTCCCGACGACAAGGGTCAAATTTTCGGTTTAAGCACTGAGCAACAATTACGAGTTTCACTCACTTAGTTGCACCTGAAAGTAGTTCACAAAATGTTAACGTCATTTGAAGTTTTAACCTTACACAGGGCAACGGTTAGAGATTGGTGATTCTTTTTAGCATAAATAAGATGTACACCATACATGCATTTAGTCTACATCTTCATACTGGTCTGCCATAGGACATCGTCTGTTATATGATACATATAATAAGTGTGACCAAATCACAGAATATCTAGCAAACTTCAGGTTTGGAAATGCAATAAGTATATTACAGGAAGACGTTTGGTTATCTTGTTATGGGTTATCTTGTTAATCAATGTACTAAACATTACCACTTCATACTATACTTAAGTTTTTTCAGCATCAAAACTCTTGAATTAGAAATTTGGTTAAAGATAAATTACAAAAAATGTACATTCATCATATTTCACGTTTGCAAAAAAAAAAAAAAAAAAAAAAAAAAAAGAAAAAAAAAAAAAAACCTGCCTCCCTCACTTTTTTTTCTAAAAAAAGTGCCCGTCAAACTAAACATTAATTTTGTATGGCCTAAACACTCCAAAATTTTCTTGTTATCACTCAGACATTGAACGCAATGAAGCGTGAAGAAACAAAGCGTTTTCACCTCGTAAGTAAAATTTCTCTATTTCTTTGTTCTGGTTGACTGCATTCGAAAGAAAAGAGTGTATAAATAAGCACAGGGGATTTCTCCATTGAAAAACGGAAAAAATTGTGATATCGATTATCCATAAATCAGTCAAATAGCTTGTGATTCAAGAAAATTTAGCTTAAATGACACCGGAAGTCAAAAGTCGGCCATGCGCTATGTCAAATACCAAAAACACATTGAAAGTGTATCTAAGGATGTGGAGATACCGATTTGTTAGGTAAATTTCTTTTGGGTTCAGAAACACCCTTACCAGAGAGGATCAAACAGGTGAAACCCCTTTGATGAAAATATTGATTATGACGTCACAATTACATAAATTTAATAAGATCGTTGTCAAAATCGGACAATGAATGGATATACCGTTGAACATTTAATTCAATTTTTTTTTCGAGGATACCACGAGTCATGAAAAACCAATACAAAAAGAAGGACGTAACTTTTTTTGTTCAGTATATGTAAAGCAATTGTTTTAACAGTGCGACGCCGTATTTTAGTCGCGGAATATTTATATTCTGCTCAGAACTAAATCTAGCAGGATAAACATCAAAGAAGTACCTATCAGTTATTCAGTCGAGAAGGCAAGGCAAAATAATGAGATTTTCCATTGGAACGGTTTCGAACCTCGGAATGAATAACACTCCGAAGTGAGACCAGGTGCCCGAAACTCATTAAAACAAGCTACAAAGGTGCATCGATAACAAATCGACGTTTGAAGAAGTTTTAAAACTTTTCGCTCTCTGCACATTCCATCTACAATTATACAAAGCACGCATCCCTGGTCAACTAAGTATTTATTGCTTGTCATGCAAGAGGGTATCATAAGTGATCCTGTGCATTATAATTTTAAGCAAATTGCTTAAAAAATGGTTGAAAGCATTTACATGTTGGTATACAAGTGTTTGAGCATTTGTTATAAAAGTACCAATTATCAAAATATATGGTCAAAAATATCTCAAATTGATGAAATAAGTAAGCAGTTTATATTAGTAACCCATTATTTTATTAAATTCACGTTAGTTTCTCTAAAATACTACAAATATTATCAAAACAGAAACGTTACCATTTGAAACAGATGCTTTACTTTCAGTTTCAAGACGTGTTTGAGTGCAGTGCAAAGGTTTCCCCCTATGAATCTCAATATTGAGACAAATGATATTTATGCCTCTGTATTAAGACATTTATTGATTTTAAAATCTAGGTAACGTATCTAGCTGTCGGTAACGTATCTGTTTTTTAACTGCATTTTCCGGGTATGTTTCGTCATTCTTATTAAAAGAGCCGTCGTTTTGAACCAACATTCACTCAATCTAATCCATAAATAGGGCCAAATCGGTTGAGTTCTCAATGTAGATCGAGCTAGATAGTTGGTAACGTATCTGTTGCTGTATAAATGTCCAAATGCCGATTTTAAATACTCCCAATGAAACAGATAAATGATTGTTTGTTCTCCACTATACTATTCCATTCATTCATTCATTCATTCATTCATTCACTTTCTGCTTTGTTTATCTGTACCTTTACATTGTAAATACATACCTACATATTTTGTTTGGTGTTTTTCTAAAGATAATCATCATTGTGTATACTGCCATTGATTATATACTTGTTAAATTTATTGGGAGTAATGTTAAACTTTTGCCCGATCCCATTTGGTTTTACGGAATAAAATATGTTTAAACTAAACTAAACTACGATCACAATAAATCAGTAAGTTTATATACGAGTTGTTGTTTCTTTTCTCCGACACCTAGCTGGTAAGGACCCTTCCACCACATGTCATTCACTACTACAGAAGATGTAGTTGATACTATCACATTTTGCACTTAGTATAAAAGATTGTACTAATGTACCATTTCCTGAATTGACTCTAAGTTTTAAATGGTCACTTCACCATACAGGAAGAAAACTACCTTAATTTCCATTTCGTTTTTGATTAATTTGATAATAACGCCACATTTTTATTGATTAGAATTGAGAAAGATATGCTCATTTATATTTGAATCGTATATTTGACAGGCACATTCAATAGTTTTAGAATGTTTTTTCGCTCTACATTGCTGTGTACGCTTTGTATTATTTTCTGTGAAGTTTATCATTCCAAAGGAGGTAGGTGGAAATATGTACATTTTTAAAAGTCTGAAAGAGGGATACTAGATAAATTCTGTGAATTTGAATTTAAGCGGGATTAGATTTCTTCCCGAGAGAATTTCAATCAGCTTTCAGATAAGCCAGGAACCGGGACCGAGTCTTCTCTGACGACATTTGACATCGCGCGTCAGGGAGTTACGTCATCACGTTTGGTCAGGATGTAATGTCGGAAGAATAATTCTTACATTCAAAGAATATGTTGTCAATTTTCATAAATAAGAATGTCGTCATAAGGCTTTTATATTTTACATATATTGTCATACAGTATCGTATCTTATGATATGCCTTTCCCTCTTCTATACAAATAAACGAAGTTTTATCGATTGTTCTCAGAAATCTAATATGTCAATCAATGTTTTTCCTTTTTTTTTTTAGCTTCTCAGAGTTTCTTTTCTGTAGATAAAGTGACGATTGAAAATACAGATACCACTAAGGTAAACTTATTAATTAGTCCTTTTGTCCATGCATCGCGTTAATTAAATTGCTAAATCTAGCGACTGGTCCGCTACAATTTTGTCTTGAAATTTGACGTCAGCACAAACGCCATCACATGATACAGACTGGAATAATTTACATCATATTTGGTCTTTAAAAATCCAAAAGATGTAAATGACAAAATAAAAATCTAATGAATTTTAAGGCCAAAACATTTTCTTCATACGATTTCTCTAATATGTACAACACGCTTCCTCGTGACAAAATTAATGATCAATTATTGTAAAAATTCTGACATTCTGACAAAATTGTGTTGTTTTGACCGAGAGAATAAATTAAACATAAAATTATACATTGGAATCAACGGTTTCTTTCCGCAACGAACAACAAATAATAAAAATCATTCCAAGGAATGCATGTGTCGCCTGCGAAACATAGCGACACTCAGGAATCACTTTTATAGGGTGTGACATCCAAGTGTGACAGACAGACGGACAGACAGAAGGACGGACGGACAGACGGACGGACAACGGACAAAGTTATCCCTGAGTGACACAAAAATCATGGATCATGGACACTAGTGATATTTTGGATAAAATATCTACAATCAAGTTGTAGGGATCCGTATGGGTACTAACTATGTACTTCTTGTTTGAGATTTATTTTTATACATTTATTTAAAATTTCTGTTACATCTGATAATTGTAAATGCTAACGTCTTAATGGGACTTCAATTTTAATCTAAAACCTTTCGTCTGCAGTACTTATACTAAAACAAATGAAATGATCACTATTTTTGTTTTAAACTATCAGTTCAACACCTCTGTTACTTTATATCTCTCCACCATATGTTGCCTATCAAAACTCCACAAGCAGTTTGTCCCATTAATTAAAAGTAAATTTGACCTGAAACATTTATCTTGAGCTACATTGAGTGTTTATTTCAGTCTGCTGTACCTTACCTTCAAATCAGTGAATGAAAGTCAAACATAAAAGCCGCAACCATATTCCAAAAACCACAATCGAAAGTCTTACAAATTTTGGTAAAAAAAAATACGAACTTTCCCACGCGAAAAGAAAATAGGACACAGAAACACGGAGCATGCACGGAAGGCATTATACAATCTATTGTAGGTGGCGCTGTTTAACTATTTCCATATATATCACATATCTTATACAAGCATAGTATCCGGGCAGGTAGGACGAAAATGGAAACCCAAAGCCCATCCCAATTTCTGTCTTAGTGTTACCCCCAGTTACTCAGAAAGTGTAGAATATCTATGGTAACTTTGTATTTCAAGTATGCAAATCGAACACACTCACGGGCAGATAAAAACCATACTGACGCCGAATACAGTTAATCTGTATATGCCACCATTGTGTTGAATGTATACTGAATGACACATACAATAAGAAACGGCTTTATAAAAAGTGTTCAATTTTTTAATAGAGTTTCCAACTTTCTGTTGCATGCGAGCAATATATGCTGACTGTTCCTGGGCACCTGGTCTCACTCCTTTTTGAGTTCGATTTTTAGTTCACCTGAGCTATTGTCATAGCGCGCCGTCCGTCGTCCGTCCATCCTCTGTCGTTTGTCGTCCGTCGTCCGTCCGTCCGGTGTAAAGACGAATAATGACCCCGTAGAATATTGACCGAGATTCATCATTCGTCGTAGAAAAATTACCCCTTCATGTACATGTACTCATGTATATTTTATGGTTTGCTTATTGCACGTTCCCCTAAGTATATAATGTAACACATAGGCGTAAAGACCGTACGGATATGCATATGCAAAAATAAATTGTGGGATTCCATTTTCATTTTTGAGTTTCTCTCTTATTCTGAGGTCCATCAGGAGAATGCTCCTGTCCACCAGTCTTTCACTGTCATGACTGCTATTCATTCTTTTGTATGCAACTTAGGTGAGCGATGTGGCCCTCTTGTTTTCATGTGGCGGAGGTTTTTATTTGCTTGCTTTGGTTCCTGTCTTATCCTAATTTTGTATGACTTCGATTTGTCATTTCCTGAATTATCGATTTTGTACTGTGTTGTCATTTTAAAAGATGATAGTAGAACAATTATATGAATATATTTCCCTGACATTGTCGCCATAGCACTTTCTACATAGATATAACGTCAGACAGTGCACGAATTTTATATATTGTTTTCATTTTCGTGCTTTAACATCGACGGCGGGTGCGCCTAGCCAACAGGGGATGCCTACTCCTCCCGGGCACCTGGTCCCATCTCTAGCTTGCTAGGGATCCGTCGATGCTTAATTTTGTGCACTATTGTGAGTGCTGTTGAGATAATCGTCAGGATCTTCTTTAACTCATTTGTGTTACACTTATGCCCTTTGCCGTGTGGAGCTCGTAAAAGAGTTCCCCGCGAGGGGTTTGACAGCGTTTTGAATATATGTCCCTGATATTGTCGCCATAGCACTTTCTACATAGACATAACGTCAGACAGTGCACGAATTTTATATATTATTTTCATTTTCGTGCTTTAACATCGACGGCGGATGCGGCTAGCCAACCGGGGATGCCTACTCCTCCCGGGCACCTGGTCCCACCTCTAGCTTACTAGGGGTCCGTCGATGCTTAAGTTTGTGCTCTATTATGGGTTAAACAAGATCCTTGCTGTTGAGATTATCGTCAGGACCTTCTTTAACTCATATATGATTATAACATAGTCAGACAACAGGATCATAAACATACAGGTAGACCTGATGACGGTTGGCCGTGTAATTAGTTGCTATTCTGTCGACTTTCAAAGCTATATTAATTTTAAAAATTTTAGTGGAAAATCTTCATTTTGATTTGCTATACATTTTCTGAATGATTGTTTCTACTTTGTATGTTTCACCATACAGGCAGATGAAAGAAGACAGTCTGTAATAAAGAATCACCATGAAGCCTTGGACAAAACTGTAAGATTTTTGGATAAGTAAAAATTTCAAAGATGCATGGCTTTTTTGGCAAAAAAAAATTAGATATCAAAGGTGTATATTTATTGTATGAATAAGTTAAGCTTACTTGTCACTCAATTTTGATTCCCTAAAAATATTGAATTAGACAACCAAGGATGACATCTCCTGCAGGACTCGTTTGCAGCATATTTATGATAGGAAAATTTCCTATTTGTCATTTGTCATATGTTCCTATTTTGCGAAAACAAAGAGTCCATTTACAAAACAAATGACATCAAAGAACAAGGAAGTCCAAAGTCGACTTCAAAGCACTAAATACTAAGGACTACATAGAAATCGAATTAACGAGAAATCAGTGGCAGTGTCCATTAAGGACGATCATCTGCCATGTTAGTAAAAAAAAGTGTGCTTATCCGAATTACTTCTTATTTAATAAGTACCACTGATGAGGTTTTACTATCAGGAACATGTGTCTGATGCATTAAAATTGGTTTGAAATTTTCTTCAAGATGGTTTAAGATCGAGTTAGAACGCTTCTGTATTATTGCTGTAAATTTTCAGAAACATGTGTTACGACTTGGTCGTTGTGAAAGAAGCAATCTCTTTGAAATACTCGGAAAGACTCGGTTGCAGCATCCATAACAAACACCAAAAACACCCCAAGCAAACACAGAAGATACACACAGCAAAAGACGCAAAAGGAGCACCATATACAACATTAATACACTAAATACTAAATACTACAATGAGTTAAAGAAGATCCTGACGATAATGTCAACAGCACTCACAATAGAGCACAAAATTAAACATCGACGGACCCCTAGCAAGCTAGAGGTGGGACAAGGTGCCCGGGAGGAGTAAGCATCCCCTGTTGGCTAGCAGCACTTGCCTTATTACTACAAGTCAGACATCGAAATCAATGGGCAACCAGTGTCAACTAAGGACGGCCATCTACAGGCTAGTAGCAAAATGTGTTATTATCCGGATTACATGAGCACAACTGTCCCCCTTATCCGGTTACACAGATGTCTCGAAGAACGCACAATTGTAGTGTAAATATCCTTAGTACAATGATGGGAATTTCCATCCAAAACATTTTTGCTCTTTGTCCGTAGAGTTGACAAACTAAGTTTGTTTTTCTTTATAGGATGTCGATACACGTGACGATATTAACTCATTGGTTGCCAGTATGTCGGAGGAAAAGAATGGAAAAACGTATAAGGTATATCAGAAGAAAAAAAAACATATTTATCATACTCTGTCATAAAATTTATTTTAAGTTTTCAAATTATTTATCTGATGATTTTTGCTATAGGCCTCTGATGGTTTCCAGCGAAATCTGTTGAGTTCTTTTTTTCGCGTTTCTTGTTTTTCAAATCAATTAGAGCTTGACGTTCTATTCGCGGCGGGTGTTGCCTGGTACTGCCTCCCTTCGGGGTTTGCGGCGATTTCCTTGTTTATCATATACTCTAATCTACATAACCTTTTATAAGCTTTCCCATTGGTCAAAACGCGGTCACGTGCAATGCGATTAATCGTCGTATTGAACTGCTTCCGGTCATACTGACGCGTTTCTTGTTTTTTGTATTAGAAGAAAATTGTAGTCTTCAGAAAACGTGAGTGTTACCGACATAACTGACCATGATATTTTGCAGCACTTTTAGATAAAAAGAAAATAAAAGATGAAGGGTCAAACATTTTACTTTCATACAAAATCTTGAGTACATCTATCTGAGAAAAAAGTGAAAGTGAGCAGTGTTATAGAAGCAAAACGGAAGTTACCATTTCTCCTCAAATTTTCATGTATATGATAAAACAATTATAGCACAGCTGATTCGGTCGATATGATGATTTATGGAGTGACAAAACCAATATCAACCCCGGCCTTCGACCTCGGTCGATATTGGTTTTATCACTCCATGGATCATCATATCGACCTCATCACTGTGCAATAATTGTATATAATGAAGACTTTCACAAATTATCCTTATTCCTCTGGATCTTCTCTGGTATACATGTACCTGAGATACACAATTCCCTATAATCTTGTAGTTTTCAACAAATTCCTTGTTCTGTTTTCAGCCATCTGGATTACACTTAGAAAATGGAGCACAAGAAGACTCTGGTGTGGTACTCGATGATGATGAGGATGATGACGACGACGATAATGATGATAACAATGTTGTAAAGGAGGTATGCATAGCTCGATATTTCTTTTAACAGTTTGTTTAAATAAGATTGTTACTTTAAGCCTTCTCTACAATGTAGACGGATGGCAGAAGTACATGAAATGATGATGATGATGATGATGATGATGATGATGATGATGATGACGCCTTACTTTTTATTTATTCAGGGCTCAATTAGAAAGAGGAACTTTGCTGACACGGCAAAAAGATGGCCAAAGTCAATAATCCCATACAAAATACACATAGGTTACAGTAAGTATGTAAATCAAAATTCACAGATTTATAATTTTTCATTCAAAGAATTACTTTGCATCACTATAACCGTTAACTTTCTTTATGCTAACTCTCGTTTTCATTGCAATCCTGTTCACTTCTTGGTTACATGTATCATAGAAGACTTTCTTAAATTTCGTTAGATACGGAAGTTCAACATCTAATCCATAAAAGTGCATCGGCTATTTCTGAACTAACATGTGTGAAGTGGGTGAACCAAACGGCAGATGTGGCAGCAAAGGTCGGTCATCATACCTATGTGTTCATCAGACAATGGGAGTAAGTACATGTAGATCATTCAAGAAGTCATTAAACTTACATTGTATAGAAATACCTTGCAGTGAAATCATAGAATTTTTTTTCGGATAATTGGCCGATATAAAGACAAGAAGCAAAATATCTCTTGTCTCCCTTATGCTAATAACAACACCATTTGCTTATTAGCAGGTGATCGTCCAAAGTCGGCGCCGGGTGCACATCGGTCATCTTCCTTTTATGTGTTGTCATTAATGTATGATGTTTCTGTACGTCTGTTTCGACTGTTTTGCGTCGACTGTTTTGCGTGATTTATTTTTAGAATATTGTTGTCTTTTTTGCGGTGTGTAGATTTGTCTGATGTAATTTATCAAAATATTCAAAAACATAGAAAACATGATTATTTGAAATGAGTACTTCTAGGTACCTTGATGATTCTTACTATCGACAATCCTGTTTTTGAAAAGTATGAAATTTCTATTTCTTCACAAGAATTGACTCTAAACAAGGCAAACATTACAAACACAGAAACACCGTTATTGGTCCTAAATGTCAGAAATGCTTATGGATATATTCATAGAAGTCTGTATGACAAAAGAGATGATTATAGAATCAACATAGTAAATTTTCCCTCCGAGATCACCGTCATACGGTATTTACATTTCGCAGCTCATTCAGTATGCCAGAGCATGTACTGATGTTTTGGATTTTCATACTACCAAGAGACTTTTAAGAAATTTGAGAATATTTTGTAACCAGAAATTTCAAAAAGCGTTTAAAGAAACGACCAACCGAAATTGATCGAACTTGGCTACATGTGCCCTAGTAAAGACTTTCTGGAAATTTTACAAACATCATTCTCAATTCACTCATTCATTTTGAAATTCGGACCCATACAAGCAAGAGAGAATATAACTTTTGTTATTTCACAACCTGTATTTTATGGTTATATGATGGATAAAAGGTTAACAGAAAACCCATCGAAATTGTGTTGTGAATCATCAAACACCTTTTTATACATTGGGTATAATGCTTCTGTCTCCAGACGGACACTTTGCTTGGCACTGGACCAATCTATACAGACTTTTACTGGCTCATTCTTATGAATTGCACTCTGACTGAGTGGGACGACAGGTCTCAAAGACGGGCCATGTCCGAATTCTTTAGAGAAGACAGGGCTCCGACCATCTGTCCTCTTTGAATGTCAGTTGGACTCCTCGGGTGATCACATGCATGAGCTCGTTACAGCTGGCAGAGCACAGATTGTATTGCGTATGCCTTCTGCTTTTCTTATTAAATTACATATCCATCTTTGTGTTTCTTGGGCCCCTGCGTCATGCTTTCTTTTTGTATGTTCATCTTATAATAAGGAGGTTATTTTACACCAAAATTGTTGTGCGTTCGACGTGACCTCTGTGTATTCGAAAAAATGGGAGGGTTGTGCGCACGTAATCCGGATAACTACACCGTCTATTACTTGCGTGACAGATGACCGTCTTATGTCGGCACCTGTTGCCCAATGGTTTATTTGTGGTCTTTTGTGCTTCATGTTTCTATGTTTCTACGGTCGATACGGGGAACTCGTCATACACTATGATGTACATGTACCAGAATGGTGAATGATATTCTGTCTTAGACCTTTTGAACAATCCAACCACAGCTTATACTTATACCTTCCGATATGGAAGTAACCGGATGTGATATTTCTGCCGAATTGAAGCGACGGGTGTTACATGCAAACAGGAGATGCTGACTCTTCCTGGGCACCTGGTCTCACTCCTAATTGGGAGTTCGCTTCTTGTCATGTGGTGGATCCTGATTTCGTATGCCTTTGATTTGTGATTTCCTGCATGATCGATTTTGTACTGTGTATTCGGATATGGTCATTGTCATTATTTGTCATCTATAGTGTGAGTTGGTGTTCCTTGTCCCTTTTACATCTCTTTCTGTAAGTGTCTGCTCTGTGTTTTTGTATAGAGTGCTTTGGGATTTTCTGTGTTTGTTTTAACCGAGTATTGTTGGAGATCCCCTTCTTTCTTTAAGATACAGGAGTCCCCGATGGCACTTTGGTTGATCGTTTCTTCAACTCATTCGAAAAATTCAGGTTTCAAAATTTCTTGAAATTTCTAACACGTTGGTCCTGTAGCATCGTTTCCCGCCCATCCTGTATTGTCTTTCTGTACATTTTTTACATAATGCTTTCACACTCTTTGGCCATATCACATTGTTTAGATTGAGGATCACTGACGAGGGTTAAATAACCGAAATGAATATATAAGAAAATAAATAAATAAGTAAATAAATAGATGAATAAATAAATAACCGAGTATGTTTATGTGACAATGAATGAAACTATAAGTTCCTTTTTAGATTGAATATTCGATAGCGATTATATGGTAAAGTTTTAATATGATTTTCTAACATAAGTCTACATATAAGGCAGCCTTATTCATGGAAAGACTTTTTCTTTACAGCTTTGCACCTTTGTTTTTTTTTTCAGCGGAGCTTGTTGGGCTACCATAGGATTCCGAAATGTTAAAAAAACAAAACTTAATCTAGGACCTAATTGTTTATTGGTACGTTTCTAATTCCTCTATTTGTATAATAAGTAGGTTGTAGACCAATGGTTGCCTTACCTAAGGTTTTGCTGCTATATATATATTTTTCCTAAATGCGGAGAATTTCCTGGTCCCCTCAAATGAATGTTTAAAGTGTATCATATTACTTTCTTTTTAACTCTGTCGTTTTGAAAAAAAAAAAAACTTTGTTTTGGCACTTTAACAATTTGACATGATATATTATTACACAACGACTGATACTACGGATTGTATTGCGTAAGCCATCTGTTAATATTCATTTACACATTCATCTGTGTTGCTTGGGCCTCTGCGTTTTGCGGTCTTGTTTGTGTGTGGTCATCTGACAGTGAGGAGGTTGTTTTACACCACAATTGTACGTTCTTCGAGACCTCTGGGAAAGCAGGCTCGGAAACATGGAAAATCGGCCCTTCTGTCCTATTCACTAAATCCAGAGCACCTTGTTTTAGCGATTTATTCTGTCGTCTGAAGAATTTTTCCTTTAAATGATTGTTTCCGAGAATTGACCTCTTTTAGTCGTAACTGGAAATTACCTTCAACTTACCCTATCAGCTGCCTTCAAACCGCAATATGGAAAATAAAATGTCTACGGGAAAATTCCATGTTACTTTCAAGCCGCCGCCATATTGTTCTCCGTGTCAATAATAGTAAACAGTGACGTCAACGTGCCCGACGTCACGAATTTTCAGTGATTTTCCTATAGAAAATCCCCGTAGACTTTTTATTTTCCGTCTTATTTCTAACTAAATTGACGTACAGCCAAAACTATGGTATTTTCTGTTACGACTGAAGGAGTACTATAACATTGATATCTTTTTGGAAGATGACAATGTTTTCCAGAGAAAACCGTGAAAACAGGGTGCTCTGGATTTAGTGAACAGGACAGTAATTTTAGAATGTTTTAGATTTCGATTGTATTTCATAACAAGGAAGTTAAATGTATAGTTGTTTGAAATACCAAATGAATATTTTAATTTACGTGCAGTACACCGAAAGAAATCGCTTCTAAATCAGCTTAAAAGTCGTAAAATGGTGAAAAATCGTAAGAAATTGGCATAAATTTTGTCAAAATTTATGAAGATAAGTAGGGCGCCACCCCTCACCTAAAATGATTTTCATATTTGCAATTTACCTTTCGATCTACATAAATTTTGTGTTGGGTGAGGGTTGACGCTTATCCTAATTTTTAAGATTTATGCCAAAAATATGGTGAGTTTCCTTCATTGCAGAGCAAATGACGTCAAAATGTGACGTCATAACTAACGCACGTGACGTTTTGACAAGGAAAAATATTTACTTTCTATTTCGACAGATATTTGAGATGAATATAAGAGATGCTGAATCATTAAATTTCGCAAAAATTTATAGGGCCGATTTTGGGAGTTAGTGAACCTACCCCTTTCTGTTTACAAAATTTTCTCAAATTTCTGAAACCCGGGTCCTGTAGCATCTGATCCCAGCCATCCATCTACGTCTTTCGGTACATGTTTTGACATTATTATTTTAAAACTCTTTGGCCATATTACACTTTTAGATTAAGGATCACTGACGAGGGTTTAGTACCCGAGATGTGCAACAAACGTCCAGTCCGCTAAACTTCACATTTACATAATGTTCACTTTCTGGAATTTTTTGTGAGGCACAACTTACCGTGTATGTATTGACAATGCATCTTTATCCTGTCCTAGTGTTTGTTTTTAGAAAATTGTTTTTACGGTCGTATTTCTTGATAACGTCAGGTTAAAGGCAGTTCAGGTTATTTCTATGAATTCTTGTTTAGCTAGGGATATTGCAAAGGTGCTATGTATTGTTTCTTTTTCTTCGTCAACCATTCAGACTTGAACTTTCAGTTTAACTTTTCATTTATTGAATAATTTTTTGGATTATTTTTTTGTCGACGCCGTGGTCAGGTGGTAAGGGCGTCGGGCCAGTAACCGAAAGGTTGCTGGTTCAAGCCTCACTAGGTTCACGGGTCGGCCGACATATACTCTAAGACTTCTATGTTCTGTGTTCACTTTTATACTGAAAAATGATCTTGTTTGGTTATTGTATACATGTCTGTGGTGTTAAAAAAAGAAAAAACAAAACCTTTTTTTTATTTTTCTAACATTTAGCCAAGGATAGTCCTGCATGAAATGTTCCATACGATGGGGATATACCACGAGCAAGCTCGTTCTGACAGAGATGACTATATAACAGTCCATCTTGACCGTGCCAAGGAGGATTTCCGTGACCAGTTTGTTAAAAAAGAGACCAAAAATAACCATCCATATGATTTTGAAAGTATCATGCAGTACAGAGCCAATGTAATTATTTTATTCTATATTTAAAAGAAAGGAGATCATTTCTAACAAGACCTTCACACAGCACCAATAGCAAAAATTAGGACCCTATTTTCATAATTATTTGATTAAATGGGATTTTGATCATATTGTTTTTTGTTTGCTGTCATGTTTCTGTGGGAGTCTATTATACACAACAAATGTATACGTACTTCGAGACAGCTGAGTACCAGGGCGGTGCACACGAAATCCACACTTTGCGAAGGACGTTGCAAATGCCCGTCGACTCTGGTTACTTATTGATTTCGTTAGTTCATGTGTAAGATCGTTTTTGGCGTTGGTCTTCCCTAGCCATCTATTGTCTTTTGCCATGCTTCTCCACTCTGTCTTTTAGCGTTTGGATGTTTGGGGGGGGGGGGGGGTTCTAGGTCTTATTTTTTTTTACCGTGGGTGCTGAACGGAGTTCTGTTGGAGATCTCCACCTGTTTTGTGTGCATATATTCATAGAAATTAGCTCCCCATTATCTTCCCTAAGTATAAAAATAAAACAAAATTAGGTGACAATAGGGAACCATAAGTACAGGAATTAGATCTAAAAACCTGAAAAAAACATATGAAGGAAATTAGCGAATTCATCTCAAACGCTAATATCCCCGAAATCAGAAGCCAAGAATCACAATCAAAAAGGCCTACAAATTCTTGTAATTATAAAAAGCAGAGCTAAAGAAAATCTGACAAATAGACTGGGAAAATCACATAACACCGTAGAAGCACGATGGACAACACAATTTAATGAACAATCTCAAGACTCCAAATCAAGAATGGAATTTATTGTAGATGGTATTTGTTTAAGATAAGTAAATATAAAGTTCAGAAACTTCAAAATAAGACAGTAAGTACGTCCAAAAGAAATGAACTAACAAACAAACAGACCCGTCGAAATATGAAAAAAAATGAATAACAATTTTTAAAGATTCATTTAAGATTTACATTCGGCTCCGACTTGAATCACCACCCGCTTCAAGATAGCGTTTGACGTGGTTACCAAGACTAAGTGTCTAGAATATTCTAAACAATTACAACGAATGACAAAAGAGACGAAGAAAAGGATGTAAGGGGTCTCCAATTTAGCCACGGCGATTTTGATCCCTTGTAAATTTAGCCCAGATTGACACATATAACCGTTGTATTGTCAAAATTGAAATATATGTTTTATAGTACCAGTTTTGTTGTACTAGACACGTGTTTCGGATATTTTAATCCTCGTCAGTATTACTTCGTGTCAAACAGTTTAAATAGAGCCAAAGTGAATTTTCCTGGCGCCATCAACAATACAGAGCTTTAATGTCCTTTTGCCAAAATGAGCGGCTCCAAATTTTGTGTAGGGCTCAACCTGAAGTTTATCAAAGACAAGTATATTTCAACCTGAAGTTTATCAAAGACAAGTATATTTCAACCTGAAGTTGATCAAAGACAAGTATAGTCTGTAGTAACTATAGTGAGTTAAAGAAGATATATACCTATAGTCGTCCAAATGTCCACAAATACCGAAACGAATGATCAAATCCAGCAACCAGGGTTGATAGATAAAAACAAGATGGCCACCAAGGTTAAACCTTTGCCGCAGCAGTAACTGATAGCATTTCTGATGTTATAGACAGTGTAAAACCAGTGTTCATTGTAGAAACTGATCTGTTTGGTGATGTTAAACCTAGCAAAGACCAAGTTCTTACACACACAGAACTGTATAAAAGTATAAATGAACAGGTACCAGCAAGCCACCTCAAGGATTTGCAACGTGTACGAGGTTTCCGATCTATTTTCTCGATTGCGGACCCTGTTGTAAGTGAACGCATTTGACGTATTGGTATATATAGAATTAATTAGATTTTAATATTGATAATGATATAATTTCACATTAATTGTTACCATGTTCTATTTTCACAGAGTTTTTCTAAGACCGGTTCAGATGTGTTTGAATTAAAAGACGACAGGTTATCTTTCCTGATAAAGAGTAGAAATACAATGTCTTTTTATGATGTCTCTGATGTGCTTAGTGCTTACAATTGTGCAGGTAATATTGAAGTATACTGTAATTTTTCGCCTGAAAGAATTTTTCGCGAATCGACCATTGCAATAATAAGTGAAGTGAAATTTGGGCAAAATCGGGATGAGATCCTTTAGCCTTATGTGCAGCTTGTATATTTCGCGGGTTGGGGGATATTTAAGCGATTATTATATAACCAATTGCGAAAACGCGAAAATTATCTTCCATGTTTAAAGTATTGGGAGTGATGACAATTTCATTTGCGAAAATGTGACAACGCACATGTATTGAGACAAAAATATGTCTTATAAATCTGTAGTTGTAATAAGACAAATGGGAATAAAAATATCCTTTTACACTGATGATCTGTATTTTATATGAATTAAACGTAGTACTACCTACCTTGTAAAGTGTGCGCGCCTCCAAATTTTCCGTAGGGTCCATTCAGTAGCAATGTTGAATACCAGCAGGAGATGCTTACTCTTCCTGGGCACCTGGTCTCACTCCCATATCGGGAGTTCGCTTCTATTCATGTGGTGGAGCTTTTTGTTTGTTTGCTTTGGTTCCTGTTTTATCCTGATTTTGTTTCTAATTTTCTGAATTATCGATTTTGTGCTGTATACAGGGATATGGTCATTATCCATATTTGTCATTTGACCCCAAAAGGGCAATGAAGGAATGGTTCTTAAACTGTTTATTCTGTATTTAAGGACATTGCAATCAAAGGACATCGCCAATTTGCAAATATGGAGTATTGAATCACATGTGCGAATGTTATTGCATGGATGGCTTCACAGGGAGGTCATGTGATACCCTTGTGACTGATTCAGGTAAGAGATCTAAAAGAAAGGAGGGGATCTCCAACAACTCCTAGTTGCAGCACCAAAAGCAAAACCTCAAAACACCGACTGTAAAATCATAAAGAAGACACGCACAGAGAGAGACGCCAATGGTACAAGGAACGCCAAATCACAGAGACACATCAAACACAAATGACTACACATAAATCTACAAGATCAATGGGGAATCGGTGCCGACTTAGGACGGCCATCTGCCACGTCAGTAGCAGACGGTGTGATTATCCTGGATTACGTGCGCACAATCCTCTTACTTATCCGATTACCCATAGGTAACGAAGAACGTTAGAACGTACAATTGTGGTTTAAAACAACCTCCTCACTGTAAGATAACCATACACAAATGAGTTAAAGAAGATCCTGACGATAATCTCAACAGCACTCACAATAGAGCACTATGGTGAGCATCGACGGACCCCTAGCAAGCTAGAGGTGGGATCAGGTGCCCGGGAGGAGTAAGCATCCCCTGTTGGCTAGCCGCACCCGCCGTCAATATTAATGCACGATAAAGAACACAGTATATAGAATGCATGCACTGTCTGACGTTATGTCTATATAGAAAGTGCTAGGGCGACAAACACGATCTAGACACGATATTTATTTTTTTTTTGTCTTTTTTTTGTATTTTTTATCTGAATTTGGCTTAGGTGTTTGAGTTACATTCACAGATCATAATAAAGTCATCAAGTCCAACACAAATTTCGATTTGTATATTTGCGAATATTCTACGCAATTTGACAGATTTTGTAAAGATCATTCAGGAAAGTCAGTAAGGAATCTTTTTACTGAACCAAGTTTTAATTTTATCGTCAAGCATATTTCGTGGTCAGGACATTATCTACGAGCATGATACCATTGTAGTGCCTACATTTTTGTATAACAATGCGTTTTTTATCTACTGCACAAAATATCATTTATGGAAAAATGATGCCCCTTCCATGAGTTAAAGAAGATCCTGACGATAATCTCAATAGCACTCACAATAGATCACCAAATGGATCATAGACGGACCCCTAGCAAGCTAGAGGTGGGACCAGGTGCCCGGGAGGAGTAAGCATCCCCTGTTGGTTAGCCGCACCCGCCGTCGATGTTCACGCACGAGAATGGAAATATATTAAATACATGCACTGTTTGTGGTTCTTTCTATATAGAAAGTGCTATGGCGACAATGTCAGGGAAAACTATTCAAAACACTTACTGTCAAACCCCTGTCAAGGCTTGACCTAGGATATGAATTCAAACCTGTGCTATTATTGACTAGCTACCATTTCATTGTGCTTAAAGTAGTCAAGAATAAGCTTATTATTCAAGACAGTGTGTGTTTATAACGGCTGCATATTCATGACATTATATCATAATTCCTTCCTCTTCTCCAGATTGCGGCGGACACATCACGATTTCGAAAGACATGAAAGAGAAAGTAATAAAGAGTCCAAATTATCCAAATAAATATCCAACAGGAAAAGTCTGTAGATGGCTTATTTCGGTATGTATAAAATATGTCATTCTTAAACATTTGTAGTACATTTATATCATAGGTGACATCGAGCATCAATGATGAGACATAACATGTTGCAATGCCCATATGGTGCACTTTAATTTTACAATAGAACATACTGTTCAATTGTACAAATATAAAGCACTCACGGCGATAAATGAACATGTGGCAAAATATTGTGAACAATTATTTCAGATTTTAAGGTAGGGGAGTTGTGATAACTAATCCTTGAAAACTAATGACGAATATGGATATTGACCATATCTCCATACACAGTACAAAATCGATTCAGAAAATCATAAAACGGAAGGCATACAAAATCAGGATAAAAAAGGAACCATGTTTTACGTCTTCAAATTCATTATCATTATAAAGAAGATGAATTAACAGCATGAACCAGACATGCACGTTTCGGTTATTTAACCTCCACCTCATGAAAAGAAGCGAACTCCCAATATTGGAGTGAGACCAGGTTCCTAGGAAAAGTCAGCATTATAGTGTATGACGAGTGTTCAAATGATTTACTTTGTAATCCAAGTCAATAAATCTACATCAAATGAAAACAAACACGAACGAAGAAGAATCTAAGTAGATGTATTGTGATATTGAAAGCCTTCATACGATGTCCATAACAACCAAGAGTGTAAATTGTATGTTTTATTACATTTATAACACTCAATGCAGGGTAAAGATGGCTGGTATCCACAAATAACTATCGATGATTTCCATTTGAGTAATAATGATGAGTTACATAGATGCTACCACTGGCTTGAAATACAGTACAATTTACCTGGACAAACTGGTATTAGGTGTGTATAATTTCAATCAAAGGTGGTCAAATATAGAATAAATATGTAATCACATGCACAAGGGACCATCCGAGTGTGAACTGAAATCAACATTTACTGATTATCAGAACAAATTAAATCATGGCTACTTACACCTATGAAATTACTCGGCTAAAACATAATAGAGTTTCTTGATATTCGTCAAAACGTGGACGGTCTGTGGATATTTAATGAACTGAAATCTACTCTTCTAATGCGGCTAGCCAACAACGATGGACGTTCTGTCGATATTCAATGAACTGAAATCAACTCTTCTGATTATTTTTTGTTTTATATATTTTCATATATTTTTCAAGAATTTGTATACCCATTAACTGTGATTGTTGGATCCTTTGTTTGGGTTTAATGTTTGACTTTTATTTACTGATTACCAAAATGAATTTTATTTTTAAAAATGTCTAATTACTTTCCTATTGAAATTTTAGAAAATGCGGAGAAATTTCCGAGGAAGTTTGGAATGCTTCACCATACAGTAATGGGACTATGATACTGACGTTGGACTCGGCGTATGTGGCCGATCAACCGGCTCAAAGAGGATTTACAATTTCCGTTAGAGCTGTAGGAAAAGGTGCGTGCGATTAAAATTTATATTTTTTGTCAAATGCTATAAGTACACGTATTTCAAACTTCAAATCATACATTTGAATGCCTGTATTGTAGATTATAGGTAGTTCGATTCTTTTCATGTGGTGGAGGTTTTTGTTTGTTTGCGTTGGTTCCTATTTTATCCTGATTTTGTATGCCTTCGGTTTCTGATTTTCTGATTTATCGATTTTGTGCTGTATAAATGGATATTGTCTTTATCCATATTTGTCATAGCCCTGATATAACATATATCATCGCCCAAAGCCCGCAGTCTACTGCAGTATTATGATAGACCAAAGTTAATGGCAAAGCTTACGGACTCGTTTTTAAACATGTATCCATAGACACCTTTTTGTAATTTATAGTAGATAAGTAAAGAAGATAATCAACATGTCGACATTGCAGTGATCACAGTGAAACATACATATCATTCCAAAAGAGATGAAAAGGACGGATTGCTGGAGATGAATTACATTATTGAAATATGAAGAACACCTAACATATAAAAATCCCCACAGAGTCCCATTAGTTTAACGAAATGGAAGCAAAATAATCAATTATATAAATACTGTCGTACTTTGGTTATCATAATTTTCACAATATGAAGAGCTTCAAAAAAAATATGACTTCTTGTAATCAATGCAATGGTTGTTGGAGATCCCCTCCTTTCTTTTGTGATATGTCGGTCAGATACAAAATATCGTGTGACTCCTGCATGAACACTTGAATCAGAACTGGATATATTGAAGACTGAGGGCTAATGAGACTACAAGCTAAACAAAACAACAGGAAAAAGACTACAACTACCACACCATAATCAGTTAGATACAACGAAAAGATCAACAAAATGATTTAGAAACCACAAAGAAACTTTCACTGAAACACTTAAGACAGATAAAGACCATTATTTTCGTATATAATTGACTAAAAACGAAAATTCACTTATATAAATATAAGATGGAGTGGAGTGGAGCGTATATAACGTGAATTCATTACTCCCATTTATCTGGATACACAGAGGTTTCCTAAGACGCTTAACTGTTATATAAGCAAAAAGTCGGTATTATTGACAGAACAATGAAGGCAACAAAACGAGGAGCCAATATTTGTATTATATTAAGAAAGGAGGGGATCTCCAACAAGACTCGGTTGCAGAACCAACAGCAAGACACCAAACACCCCAAGTGAAAACACAGAGAAGACACACACAATGTATATAAAACAAGAGAGATAAATAACAATATACCAATTTATCTTCCGTACTATTAGCTTACATTAGCTTACTATTATCTTCCGTACTATAAGCTGACATTCTACATTGTGAATGAATAACTGTCATCATCATCAAACAAGACATAATAACCTGATCTGTACATCAAAATGTACATCGAGACAATCACCAAATTTGACAGGTTTCCATGGAGCTGTTGCGACGGGTGTTGCATGCAATCAGGAGACGCCGACTCTCCACGGGCATCTGGTCTCACTTCGGAATGTTGTTCATTCCGGGGTTCGCAACAGTTCCGATGGGAATTCTCACGATTTGGCCTTGCCTTCTCGACTTTGAGACTGAATAAGTGTTAGGTACTTCTTTGATGTTTATTATTATAACTTAGAAAAGTGTATTGCAATGTCAATGATGCAAATATCTTGCTTAAGGAATTTGATACATTTTTCGTCATTCAACATACATTTAATTCATTCTTAGAATTATTGTCAATTTTGTTTACATAAATAATGATGGACATTTATAGATATATATATCATTTTGTGCTTCTTCATAGAATGTTTTATGGACCCTTGTATCCACGGAGAATGTACAACAGAAACACCGGATTCTAACGCTATTTGTAAATGCGATCCCGGATTCTCTGGAACCTTCTGTGAAATCCAAGTCAATAGTAAGATTCTTCATATTCTATGTGTGGCATTCACCTATCAGCTATATGTTAAACGTCTTCACATTCAATAGCATAATTTAAGAACAGATCAATTAGCAGCATGGACCAGACATGCACGTTTCGGATAATTAACCCTCGTCAGTGATCCTCAATCTAAACAATGTAATATGGCCAAAAAGTATGAAAATTATTACGTCTAAAAATGTACCAAAAAATGGAGCAGGATGGGTGGGATATGGTATGCTACAGGACCCACTTTGTAGAAATTTCAAAGTTTTTTTTTATAACAAATTTTCGAATGCGTTGAATGGAGAGACGATCAACCTAAGTTGATCGAACATGGCTACATATGCCCTCGGGGACTCCCGGTCTACCGGCAGTGACAATCGCCAAGTGGTTCAAATGTTAAACGTCTTCAAATTCAATAGCATCATTTAAGAACAGATCAATTTGCAGCATGGACCAGACATGCACGTTTCGGGTACTTAACCCTCGTCAGTGATCCTAAATCTAAACAATGTAATATGGCCAATTAATGAAAATTATTATGTCTAAAAATGTACCGAAAAATGGAGCAGGATGGGTTGGATATGGTATGCTACAGGACCCACTTTGTAGAAATTTCAAGTTTTTTTTTATAACAGAAATTTTCGAATGCGTTGAATGGAGAGACGATCAACCGAAGTTGATCGAGCTTGGCCACATATGCCCTCGGGGACTCCCGGTCCACCAGCAGTGACAATCACCAAGTGGTTCAAATGTTAAACGTCTTCAAATTCAATAGCATCATTTAAGAACAGATCAATTTGCAGCATGGACCAGACATGCACGTTTCGAGTACTTAACCCTCGTCAGTGATCCTCAATCCGGTACTTAATTAGTGTTTAATGAAACGATACAGTCATGTAAGATGTAAGGGCAAACTAGTATGTAAGAGGAATTTCCGTTATTTACAGAAAAAGCTGCATTTCGTTGCACGTTTGAACAGCCAAAATGTGTTTTTCACAATACTGATGAAAACGACGACTTTCAATGGACCCATGGCCAGGTAAAATATATACCATAATGATAGAGGGATATGAAAAAAGATCAATGACAAAGCGTGTCCTTATTGTGTAAAGTTTTACTTATATAACATTAATATATACCCGTAAATTTTTACATAATTCATAAATTAACATTGCTTTTTTGTGTTATTGTTGCTCCATGTGACGTCAACCCACGTAAACGTCTATGACGTCAAAATAAGGGGTTCGAGACAAACATCCGGGGTGCGAGACAGAGTTGTCTCAGAACGGGTAAATCTGTAGATATCTCTGTCCGGGATGAGAGAATAATAGAATCTATCACCCCTTTGTACATGGACAGGGAAATCCCTCCCGATTGTCAAAGATTTGCAGTCCACGACGAGGCTTACCGAGTCGTGGATGTTGCAAATCTTTGATACGAGGATGGAATTTCCCTGTCCCTGTACGAAGGGGTGATTGATATTATTCCTGTCATCTAAATATTCCACATAATTCATGAATCAACATTGCTTGTTTTGCGTTTAATGTTGCTCCATGTGACGTCAGCACTGCTAAACCTACTTAAACGTCTATGATGTCACAAAAGGGGGTTTGAGACAAACATCCGGGGGTGCGAGACAGAGTTGTTTCTGAACGGGTAAATCTGTAGATATCTCTGTCCGGGGTGAGCTCTCATCTCCTCGTATCTTCGCTAACGATGCACACCAGGACATTGTTTGAAAACGGGTTTACCTTTACTTCAGCTATTCCGATGTTATTGGAAAGTTATGTTCCTAATTTGATTTTGAAAAATACTTGTCACAGAATGCCCTACCAGAAGTTATAATTAATTAATGAAATAATCATATGAATATGCATATACAAGACTTGGTGCCACAGCAAAATACCTAAAACTTCTAAGTAAAGATACATAGCAGAAAAAAACAAGAGACCGCGAATGGGACAAGGAACACCAAATATGACATCAAAACACCATACACAAAAGAACACAGGTAAAGCAATGAGATCAATTGGAACTAAAGACGGCTATCTGACATGCAAGGAGCAAATTATTCGGATCACATCCGTAGAATCCTTCGACTTCAACATTTACCGAGAGGTTAGGAGAATGCACATTTATTGTGTACGATAACCTCATTACTGTATAAAAGGAGGGAAAAGATATCCAGCCAGACCCGATTGCAGCACCAACAGCAAAATATCCGATGCGAAAACACGAGACGAACAAAGCAAGGGACGAAAAAGAGAAATACGACATGGAAAATTAAAAACATCAAACACAAAAGACTACGCATAAACAAAGGAGACTAATTGGAAACCGGTGCCGACTTAAGGAGGGTTTGAACACCAAGATGGCGGCGGCATTATTTGTTTTCTCGCTTCCTAGGAAAAGTACAGTCTTAATTCCTTTAAAACATTTGATACTCTGATTGATACACGCGTTTGAGTATCCTGATGAAGTTTGAATAATTTCCGGCGTCATTTGAAGAAATTATGGCGACTTTCGAAATTTAGGACTTTGGGAGTTTTATCCATGAGCAAACCACGACGTCATTTCGACGTTATCGGGAAAAATGGCGTCACAAATCTTCGCATTCAAAATGCAATAAAAACATTATTACTAAACGTGTTGCATTGAAACTTAGCATGTATAAAATAGAAAATTCAATCTTCATCACAATGTATTCGTTGACAAATTTACGTTACAGGAAAGCGGATGTCACATCATTGAAAATGGACAATTTTGAAAGAAAAAAATGGAAAATATAAAGCCTTGTAATATTTTAATCCTAAATTCAATTTTTCCTATTTAGTCATGAAATCATCTCTGGACATTCTTGATAATTTTGATCGTTTTTGACAAAGATTCACCCACAGGATTCCAAAAAATTTACTAGCAACTACAGTAAATTGCAATTACTTTAGGGACAGTGTCATCTTTCATTCAAGTATCCTGTTTAAAACAAAATTCATTTTATCTTTTCCTTATGTAAGAGCAATATATTTATGGATATTTTGGAAGTTAAATCAAAATTAATTTCCAATAGCTTTACGAGAACTGGAATGACACTTTCAATACCATGACGTCATCAAGAAATTCACGAAAACGTCGATTAATGCATATTTCAAAGTCTCGTAGAAATGTTTCCTGTGGAAAGAATGAAATTTAAGTTTGGATAGTCAAGGACAGACAAGAAATATATAATTTCAGAAATTTTTAGAAAAATTGAATTCGGCGTCCAAGTGTTCAATACCTCCTTAAGTAAAGTAAAAAATGGTGTGATTATCCAGATTACGTGCGCACAACCCTCCCACTTTTTCGGTTACCGAAAGTTCTCGAAGAGCGCATAATTGACACAAACAACAATAATGAATTTGTGAATGGATATAAAGGGGGGGGGGGGGGGTACGTGATACAGTCTGTGTTCCGAGGAGCCCGACTGACATTAAGAGAGGACAATGTCGGGTGTTCGGGGCGCTGTCTTCTCTTAAGATGTTTGTACAGGGCTTGTCATTGAGTCCCAGTCACAGTCAGTCATAGTGCAAAGATGCATTGATTCAGGACTGTAGATTGGTAAAATACCAAGCCCAGTACCCGTCTACCAAGCCCAGTACCCGTCCGGTGACAATAGGATCATATCTATGGTAAAGAAGGCGTTTGATTCCACACAAAGAAGACAGCAATAGGAAGGAGTCCAAACAAGATATCATACAATGAATTATAATTTTAGAGTTGATGTTGGTATGCATGGTCTACATTTCAGGGTCCAGGGTATAACGAAGCGACGGGACCTAGTGGTCCATATAAGGGGAGTCATTATCTGCTCGCTGATATGCCAGCTAATGGTGTTCCAGCTGGTGAAAAAGCTAGACTTGTCACAAGGACTAACTTTCGAGGTACAATATAAGTATTAGTTAGTCATTTGCTCCTTTTTTCAGTAGAATTCCATCCCTGCATCAAACACAACGGGACATTTGATATTTTATTTTAAAGAACTTTGACATTTGAGATTAACCGGAGTTTGTAAAGCGCACATTATATATTCTGCTGAAAATTAGTGGGGGTGATTTTTATAATTTTACTTAATGAATAAATTGCCGCCCTTTTGTAAGCTTTTAATTGATAAGTAGTATTCGCTCTAGATAGTCTATATAATAATACGGAAAAAACGTTTCCACAACAAAACACTGGGGGGATCCACAAATCATACATGCAAAACAATATCACTTAAAACACACTCACAAGCATAGTGGGACAAGAAATAAGAAGTTAACTAAAAAATCAAAAGCAAAGAACAAAAACAAAACAAAACAAAAACAACACAAATTTAAACAAACCGACAATATCAATAAAACATGATGTACAATGAAAGAGAAAACCGCATTTAGATATTTCGGTCAAGAACATTGCTTTCTTTCAATAATATCCTTTTTTTCCAAAAGTCATATCAAATAGTACCGGGGCAAATTTTTCTTCTGTTGAACACCTTGTTCTTCAATTTCAATAACATCATTTAAGACGGATAAATTTGCAGCATGGACCAGACATGCACGTTTCGGGTTCTTAACCCTCGTCAGTGATCCTCAATCTAAACAATGTAATATGTATAAGAGTGTAAAAGTTATGTCCATAAATGTATCGAAAGACGGAGCAGGATAGGTACGATGTTAAACGTCTTCAAATTGAATAGCATCATTTAAAAAAAGATAATTTGCAGCATGGACCAGACATGTACGTTTCGGGTATTTAACCTTCGTCGGTGATCCTCAAATCTAAACAATGTAATATGCCAAAAAAGTATGAAAGTTACTATGTCGAAAAAGCGTTCCGAAAGACGTAGCAGGATTGGTGGAATATGATGCTACAGGACCCACTTTTTAAAAATTTCAAGAAATTTTGATAACAGAAATTTTAGCATGCGTTGAAGAAACGATCAACCGATATTGATCGAACTCGATATGATTCTACAGTACCCAAATTTATAATATCTTATTTAACAGAAGTAGACAGGTGCTTCAGGTTCTACCATAACATGCATAGCCATAATCTGGGAACCCTCAATGTCTATATGGAAGGAACAACTGTTCAATTCAAGAAAATATGGTCGTTAAGTGGAGACCAGGGTGATGTTTGGAAAGAAGTAGTCGTTGACATTCCATCAACACCAGGACTTAAAGTAGGCTGTTGATTGAAATTATAATTGTTATCATTTCTAAGAGAAGACTAGAACTTTTGTTTGTGCTCATACTTAAGCTTACGCTATATATCACCATACATATTCCTTTTCTTTGTCTTTTTTAGTGTCTTTTTAAAGTCTCTATCACCATTTTAGTGCTGTTTATAGATGCATCTTCTTGAACATACTTTTTATTTGGATATGCTACTGAATCGACCCTACAGGAAATTTGGAGCCGCCCACTCTATGTAAAGTAAATGTACAAATCTAAATTTAAAACATTAAAGAGGGCGCTTCTGAAATGAATTTTGGTGGCTCCGCCTAAAGTATCACTGAAGAGAATTTAATATTCGAAACACGTGTCTGGTGTAGGAAAAAATGGTTTGGAATTTTCTTCATGAAGGTATTGAGTTCGAACGATTTCGTATTATTCTTTTCTGTGAGTGACATGCATTAGCCATTGGGCCGATCCGACACTCTCTGAAAAGTTAAAGATGTTGTTTATAATCAACATTAAAGAAATACCGATCAGTTATTCAATCTGAAAGTCGAAAAGGCAACTGAAGGCAAAATCATTAGATTTTCCATAGGAACGGTTTTGCATCTCGGAATGAATGCTAAATGTCTTCAAAATCAATATCATCCTTTAAGAACTGATAAATTTGCAGCATGGATCAGCCATACACGTTTCGGGTACTTAACCCTCGTCAATTATCCTCAATCTAAACAATGTAATATGGCCAAAGTGTGCAAAAGCTACTATGTCGAAAAATGTATCGAAAAACGTACTACTAGAAGGATATGTGTGATATGATGCTACAAGACCCATGTTTTAGAAATTCCAAGAAATTTTGATAACAGAGAATTTCGAATGCGTTGAAGAAACGATCAACCGAAATTGATCGATCTTGTGTCCTCGGGGACTCCCGGTCAACCAGCATTGATACTCACCAAGTGGTACATATGTTAAACGTCTTCAAAATCAATAGCATCATCTTCAAAATCAATAAAATTTCGAAGTGAGACCAGGTGCCCGAGGAGATTCAGCATGCAACACCCGTCGCAGCAGCTCCATGAAAACTTGAATATTTCGGTGATTGTCTCTATGTTAATACCGATGTACACTTTAGGTTAGTATTTCTTGATTAATTTTAAGTTTTCAGCTGACAATAGAGACTGCGCTTAGTAATTTTATTAAAACCTATTTTCTGTTTTCAGCTGACAGTAGAGGATGTGCGTAGTAATTGTAGTAGAACCCATTTTTAAGTTTTCAGGTGACAATAGAGGCTGCGCTTAGTAATTTTAGTAGAACCTATTTTCTGTTTGCAGCTGACAGTAGAGGATGTGCGTAGTAATTGTAGTAGAACCCATTTTTAAGTTTTCAGGTGACAATAGAGGCTGTACTTAGTAATTTTAGTAGAACCTATTTTCTGTTTTCAGCTGACAGTAGAGGCTGTGCTTGGTAATGTTAGTAGAACCCATTTTCTGTTTTCAACTGACAGTAGAGGTTTGGCGTAGTAATTTTAGTAAAACCTATTTTCTGTTTTCAGCTGACAATAGAGGCTGTGCGTAGTAATTTTAGAGAACATATTTTCTGTTTTCAGCTGACAGTAAAGGGTATGCTTGGTAATGTTAGTAGAATCTATTCTCTGTTTTCAGGTGACAATAGAGGCTGTGAATGAATGGTCATTTGAATAGAAACTTTTTTTCTGTTTTCAGCTGACAATAGAAGCTGTGCTTGGTAATTTTAGTAGAACCTCTTTTCAGTTTTCAGCTGACAATAGAGGCTGTGCTTGGTAATAAGTCCCCGATCGGCAACGCCGAAGGGGACTCTTAGTTTCCTCTCGGTCTGTCTGTCTGTCCGTCTGTCCCATTTTCAGTTTTCCGGACTTTTTTTGCTGTATCAACAAAGGTTATAAGAAATAAAAGTATATATATATTGCTGCTGTTGCATATATTTAAAATCATATTTGGTATGTGGATACATCGCAATGTGATACAGATCAAGTTTGAGTTTACTTTTGATTGACCTAATTTTACAAGAGCTATGGCCCTTGGACTTAGCCAATTTAATGGAAATTTCGGTTTTCCGGACTTTTATCGCTGTTGTTCCTTAAATTGAACTCATTTTTGGTATGCGGATATATCTCAATGTGTTACAGATCAAGTTTGAGTTTGCTTTTGATTGATCGAATTTTACAAGAGTTATACTTTGGAGTTAGCACGTTTTATGAAAATTTCAGTTTTCGGGACTTTTTTTTTCGATGTTGTTGCATATATTTAACCTCAAATTTGGTATGTGGATATATCTCAATGTGATAAAGATCAAGTTTGAGATTGCTTTTGATTGACCAAATTTTACATGAGCTATGGCCCTTGGACTTTGCGAACTTAATGAAAATTTCCGTTTTCCGGACTTTTTTTCGCTGTTGTTGCATAAATTTAACTCATTTTTGGTATGTGGATATATCTAAATGTGGTTCAGATCAAGTTTGAGTTTGCTTTCGATTGACCTATTTTTACAAGAGTTAGTGCCCTTTGGATTTTGCAAATTTTATGAAAATTTTTGTTTTTCGGACTTTTCTTCGGTTATATTGCAAATAATGAACTGATTTTTTGGTATATGAATACATCTCAGTGTGATACAGACCAAGTTTGAGTTTGGTCTCCATTTACCTATTTGTACAAGAGTTATGGGCCTTGGACTTAGCAAATTTCATGAAATTTTCAGTTTTCCGGACTTTTTAATGCCTGTTACATGTATTGTAGATAATGAATTGATTTTTAGTATGTGAATACATAATAGTATGATACAGATCACATTCCAGTTTAATTTCGATTATCCTATTTTCACAAGAGTTATGGCCCTTGAATTTAGCAAATATCATGAAAAAATCAGTTTTCCGGACTTTTCTTCAGTTCTATTGCAAATACTTATCTGAGTTTTTAGTCTATGAATACATCTTACATACAGAATAACTCTGAGTTTGCTTTCCATTGACCTATATTTACAACAAGTATGACACTAAGCAAATTTCATGAAATTTCTTGGCTGTTATTGCAGATAATGAACTGATTTTTAGTATATGAATACATTTAAGTGTGATGCAGATCAAGCTCGAATTTAATTTAGATTGACTTATTTTCACAAGAATAATGGCCCTTGGACCTAGCAAATTTCGTGAATTCAGATTCCCAGACTTTTCTTGGCTGTTGTTGCAGATAATGAATTGATGAACAGAGATGCAGGACATAAATTTATACCGCCGACAGAGGACTTATATCGTAAGCGATCATTCCTTTTTTTTAGAAGAACCTATTTTCTGTTTTCAGCTGACAATAGAGGCTGTGCGTGGTAATGAGTGGGAGAGTCAGATAGCTATAGACGAATTGTCCTTGTTCTACGGAAAATGTCGTAGGTATCTTGATCATCCATATAGACCTTAATAATAATCATCATCAAAGAAGTATCAGTTATTCAGTCAGGAAGGTAAGGAGAAAAATATAAATTTGGAACGGTTGCAAAACATTTCGCAGTGAGTCCAGGTACTTGGGGAGAGTCAGCGTCTCCTGTTTGCATGCAACACCCGTCGGAACAGCTCCACGAAAACTTGTCAAATTTGCTGATTAATCAATGTCAATGTCACTCAGAATGAAATAATCTCTTTTTAGTCCCCTACCGGCAACGCCGAATGGGACTCTTAGTTTCCTCTCGGTCTGTCCGTCTGTCCGTCCGTCCGTCCGTCCATCGGTCTGTCAGTCCGTCTGTCACATTTTCAGTTTTCTGGACTTTTTTCGCTGTTGTTGCATACATTGAACTCATTTTTGGTATGAAAATATATCTGAATGTGATACAGATCAAGTTTGAGTTTGGTTTTGATTGACCTATTTTTACAAGAGTTATGGCCCTTTGACGTAGCAAATTGTATGAAAATCTCCGTTTTCCGGACTTTTCTTCGTTTCTGTCGCAGATAATGAATTGATGTTAGGTATATGAATACATCTTAGTGTGATACAGACCAAGTTTGAGTTTGGTCTCCATTTACCTGTTTCTACAAGAGTTATGGCCCTTGGACTGAGCAAATTTTATGAAAATTTCAGTTTTCCGGACTTTTCTTCGTTTCTGTCGCAGATAATGAATTGATGTTCGGTTTATGAATACATCTTAGTGTGATACAGACCAAGTTTGAGTTTGGCATCCATTGACCTTTTTTTACAAGAGTTATGGCCCTTGGAATAAGCGAATTTCTTGAAATTTTTAGTTTTCCGGACTTTTTTTTGGCTGTTATTACAGATAATGAACTGATTTTTAGTATGTGAATACATAATAATGTGATACAGATCAAGTTTGAGTTTAATTCCGATTGACTTCAAAAGAGTTATGGCCCTAGCACTTAGGGAATATTATTAAAAATCAGTTTTCCGGACCTTTATTCAATTCTATTGCAGATTAATGAACTGATTGTTGGTATATGAATACATCTTCGTGGGATGCAGACCAAGTTTGAGTTTGGTTTCCATTGATCTATTTTTACAAGAGTTATTGCCCTTGGACTTAGCAAATTTAATGAAATTTTCATATTCCGGACTTCTCTTGGCTGTTGCAAATAATAAACTCGTGAAAAGAGATTCAGGACATAAATTTACGCTGCCGGTAGGGGACATTTATCGCTCAGTGATCATTACATTTGTAAATTACAAGGAGAAGGGACCAATTCATCAATTGTAAGTATTTTGGATATTGGCTTCCATCATCAAGTGTAATGTAAAGAAAATCAAATCTGTTGGCATTACAATGAAATGATGTCTTCTCGAAAGCCTTTTTCAAGTAATAAGTAAAATGAACCATTTCGACCATGTTTTGGATTTATGAGACCAAAAGTAGGATCTAATCTATAGATACATGTATTTTGATATTGGTTTTGTCCCTAATCTAGTTTTTACCGAATTGAAGTTGCGGATGGTGCATGCAAGCAGGAGATTCTTACTCTTCCTTGGCACCTGCACCTGATCTCATTCCTACGAAGGTCGTTCACTTCTCTTCATATAGTAATTTTTTACTATCATTATTTCTGTTCTTTTGCCTTAGTTCTGTTTTTATCTTGGTTTTGTATGCCCTTGGTTTGATGTTTTTTCGATTAACGATTTTGTGCTTCTTGATAAGGATATGGTTTGTTTCCTTATTTGTCATTCAAAGATTCCCTGAAAAATTCGTTGTGAAATCTCAAAATATTGACTGTTTAGTACATTATTTTAGGATTCCAGTGTAAGTCTACATGAATGGCAGCGTAGATGTTGTGGCACACCGTAAACATCAGAGATCACATCCTTTCCTTGACCTTCCATTTTAAATGTTTGCATATTGAAAAGAATATTATCTTTTATTATCATTATGTAATAAAAAAGAAAATGTTCCCATTCATCGACCAAATTCATCGACCAAATTCTCATAAAAGAAACTAAAAACATTTAGGGCCAATTTTGTGCCATCGTCGATTCGATATGTCTCCTTTGTGGAGACAGTAGTATTTTGGCTTATGATATGGTTATTGATCAAGAGAGGGATGTACTAGACTTTGTCCATATGTATTATTTTACAGATTGCCTCATTGAACCATGTATCAATGGAGAATGTATTAAAGACAGACCTGAATCTGAGGCCGCATGTAAATGCGATCCTGGATTTTCTGGGCCCTTATGTGAGAACCAAATCAACAGTAAGAATCAGAATATACTATATATCTACTGTAACTCTATCTTGGTGGAATTTAAATATCTTAATGGATGAAGCACTGTAAAGAATTATCTTATTCAAGATTGCTGAATCCGTCATTTAAAATAATTATAAGGTTATGATGGAAAATAATTAGGGTTTGATTATTCATTTTACATAGTGTTGTGTCAAATCATTTTTATTACCTCCACTAAGATATGATCTGATAGATTTACTCAAACATCATATACCTTATTATATTTAAAACTTTAAACATAAACAATGCAAAATCAGCATTATTTTGTTTGACTGTGATCATTCATAAGGGTCTACGGTCATTAAATCTTTCAATGTTTGTTTTACAGAAGAGGCATCAATTGAATGTACATTTGAGACGAATAAATGTAGTTTTCGAAATAGAAATGCAACCGATAGCATTCAGTGGATCCGTAGCAAGGTAGTGACACACATTGACAATGACCATATCCCTGTATACAGCACAACATCGATAACCCAGAAAAATCAGAAACCGAAGGCATACAAAATCAGGATAAGACAGAAACCAAAGCAAACAAACAAAATCTCCACCACATGAAAAGAAGCGGACTCCCGATATAAGAGTTAGACTAGGTGCCCAGGAAGAGTAAGCATCTCCTGCTTGCATGCAACACCCACCGCTTCAATTCGATAGAACTGTCACATCCGGTAACTTTCATTTCGGAAGACATAGAGTACAATCTTTGGTTGGATGGTTCAAATGGTCTATGACAGAATATCATCCACTATTCTGTGTTACAATAGAAGCATTTAGTTAAAGCTGAACTAAGTCTTTAAAAATCCCCATAACGTAGTAAATTTTTTTAGGTAACGGAAATTGTTAGAAGTGAAACTAACAATCTCCGTCCCCTAGCTAAAAATACACTTGGTCATGTGTTGATTTGAACTTTCCCCCTGATGACGTTTTGCATACTAATGTATCGTGACCCAAAATCCGCTACCTCGAGTACTCGAGCGGTATATAAAGAAGCCTGGACGCGTGGACATTGTCATTTGTCTGAGATGTCGTCTACCTGTAAAGATGAGTTCAGAAATTAGAAAATATCAAAGAAAAACCATACATTGAAATAGAAAATGGATAAAGTAATCATGAAATCTTCAGTTTTACTGAAATAATTAAAAGACGGACACGTAATCTTGTGAACTTGTGGAAGGGGATGGGTGGGAGGGGGTTGTTTTAGAACGGGATGGGGACGGGACCGGGTGGGTAGGTTTTTTCATATGTTTTATATGAAATATTGCGAACCAAAAAGATGAATTAAAAATACCATAGTTACATGTATTTACAATGTCAAAAAATTATATGCTACGGTTTACATTGATCAAAATTTGGTACATATGTGAAATAGTGGTGGGGTGGGATGTTGTTGGATTCAAGTATATCATTCAAACCAACAGACATGAAAGTAAATTGAAATGATTTTTCACAAGCAAAGGAGATCAAATATACATGTAGATGAAGAGGGAGCCAAATGTTTATGATCAACCAAGACATGTTGGGCCGGAAAGGGGGGGGGCGGTTAAGTTATTGAAAATTTATATTATCTGAAGTGAAATAGTATATTGATCAGTGTTTACTGCTAAAAGTTTACATCAAAGAATGGCATGCAATTTATTAGACGGACGAGTAGTTGGGAGGGGGGGGGGGGAGCGGGATGTTATATCGAAACATAGTCATGCAAAAAAGCACAATAAAAGTACATACATTAACATACTAAAATACGATAATTAAATTCTTCTATAATATTCTATTTTCATTACAAACGATTTTGTTACATATACCTGTATACTGTGAAAGGCAAGTACATAGCTGTTTCTCTGCATTTTCCTCATTTCAAAATTTCTTTTAGAAAATGTAATTAATCAGCTAAATTTCGAGAATACAAAACTGCATGATAATTATAGTGTTTTACTTACATGATATTTTAGAAAATACAATCCAATACAGGCCAATGGTCGGTACACAATTTTCTACAACATACATGTACATGACCTCATTGTGTAGACACATGTGAAAATCGCGTGTTCGATTAGACTATTCGCATAATGAAAATGGGCGTTTATAAATTCATATCAATTAAAATATACATGTATACTAGTTACCGAATATTTGAATAAGCTTCATTATCCATTGGAATTTATATTTATGATCGTTTGTATGATTATTTCCATTGATGTGTTAGGGGGGGGGGGGGGCGTGAACGTGGAGACCTTGGGATGCAACAGATGGAATTCGCATCGGAAATGGGAAAGAAACAAATAGGTTTCCTTTGTGTTAACTATTTTTCGTCAAACAACTCTACCTGGGCCATGTCTTGGATCCGTTTCCTCCCAATATCCCCATCTCAATAACTAACCCCCCCCCCCCCAATCAAATTATGTATAGCCCTTTCTTTTCAGGGCCGGGTCCAAAATTTATGTTGAGGGAATGGGGAACATAGTGGCCATACAGTCTACACACTTTCCCGATACCATAACCATGACTAGGTCAAAGCTCGAGGTCAAGGTCACTAGGTCAAATGTTAAGGCACAAATTGAAAGGTCTTGTAATGGGTAACCTTCATGTATGATATAAAGTTTCTACTGCGTAATGTTCCTCAGATTTTGCTGCAACCAGAAACTTTAACCAAAATGTTGACGACAGACGGACAGACAGGCAGACAGACAGACAGACAGACGGACGGACATACAGACAGATAGACAGACAGACAGACATCGTCAATCTATAGACCGGAATTGCTTTGCAATCCGGCCAATTAAAAGTGGCGAGTTGGAGGGGTTTTGTTTGGTCTAAATCATCCATGAATGATCATCATATGCACTACTCTGGAGCAGAAATGTTGGAAGAAAGAGTAAAATTACTTTGAATTTCTGTGATCTTTTTTAAAATCCACATTAAAAGTATAGGAATTGGAATTTAAAATTAATTTCATCTGAAACTCATCAAAGCTTTTATACATGCATTCACATGGTTTCATTTTTGAATAGCTATTCCTTTTTTCCCTTTTATCAATGATTTTCGAATGCATGATTTCCCCAAAACTACTCTAATAAAATATTACTTTATTTTTATGAAAAATTTAATTCACTTATAAACAGAGAGATAGAAGTATTTACAATATAATCCTCAGTAAACAAAATTTATATCTTGTAAGAGGGTCTGAGGGGAGGATTTTCTAGACAAATTTTCGAATTTCGAATTGTAAATTAGGGGAAAAACTGAAGTTCTCCTTCGAAGCTTGTATATGAAATTAGACTCTATGGTGAAACATGCATCTATTGCATGTAATAGTAAATGCAGTATATTTATGGTATATTTATAAGCCTCTAAGGAAGCCCTTTTTCCCCATTAACATGCATTCTTTTGATATTTTCAAATATAATCTTTGCCATTAAAAATTAATGTTTTGATAGAAAACAGCGAGCGAAGCCAGCCAAATTTTTTTATATATAAATTGAAAACTGTGACGAACGAAGCGAGTCGGAAATTTTTCAGGAATTTTTAGCGAAATTTAAAGGTAATTCTTCAAATTTAGACTACTTGTGAAAACAAGATTATTTTTTTCTGACACACCATAAGCAAATTAATTTTCCCATCAAAATTCAGAGCAAAATTATTTTTTTTCGAAAAAAAAAAAACCCAAAGCCCCCCCCCCTCCCCCCGAATATCAAATGGACCGTGCCTTAGTTTTTCGAATTTTATGAAACTTTTATTGTATATATTGAAATAAGTTTTGATATTTGAGTATATCTTAGATTTATAAAGATAGAGTTTTAGTCTTGATTCCTTTTTACACGTCGAAGAGTACATATTACATTCATAATATTTTAACTTTTCTGGACTTTTTTTCTTTATTATTGAATCTATTGTACTACTTTTTGGTACTAGAATGTGAATATATATGTCGGTGTTATTCAGAGGAAGTTCAAATTAGTTTCAATTGACCTATTTGTACAATAGTTCTTGTTCTTGGACTTAGTAAAATTCAAGTTTTTCCTAGATTTAAGGAGGGTTTGAACACCAAGATGGCGGCGGCACAATTTGCTTTCTCGCTTCCTAGGAAGTACAGTCTTAACTCCCTTAAAACATTTGATACTTTGATTGATATACGCATTTGAATATCCTGATGAAGTTTGAATAATTTCCCGCGTCATTTGAAGAATTTACGGCGATTTTCGAAGTTTAGGACTTTGGGAGTTTTATCCATGAGCAAACTACGACGTCATTTCGACGTAATCGGGAAAAATGGCTTCACAAACCTTCGCATTCAAAATGCAATAAAAACATTATTAATAAACGTATTGTATTGAAACTTAACATTTATAAAATAGAAAATGAAAGCTTCATAATAGTGTATTCGTTGCCAAATTTACGTTACTGGAAAGCGGATGTCACTTCATTGAAAATGGACGATTTTGGAAGAAAAAATTGGAAAATATAAAGCCTTGTAATATATTAATCCTAAATTCAATTTCTCCCATTTAATCATGAAATCATCTCTGGACATTCTTGATGATTTTGATAGTTTTTGACAAAGATTCATCCACAGGATTACTAATTATTAACTAGCAACTACATTAAATTGGCCCGAAAGTGCAATTTTTTAGCGACAGTGTCATCTTTTATTCAAGTATCCTGCCTATGTTTAAAACACAATTAATTTTATCTTTTCAATACGTAAGTGCAATATAATTATGGTTATTTTGGAAGTTAAATCAAAATTAATTTCCAATAGGTCTACGAGAACTGGAATGACACTTTCAATATTATGACGTCATCAAGAAATTCACGAAAACGTCGATTAATGCATATTTCAAAGTCTCGTAGAAAATTTTCCTGTGGATAGAATCAAATGTAAGTTTGCATAGTCAAGGACAGACAAGATATATATAATTTCAGAAATTTTTAGAAAAATTGAATTTGGCGTCCAAGTGTTCAATACCTCCTTAAGAATTCAGACTTTTTTTTTTACTGTTACATGTATCGCAAATGTTGAACTGTGTTTTGGTTTGTGATAGATCATGTTCAATATTTGCTGAAGCTGACCTAGTTTTAATAGAGTTATTACCCTTGACTTTGTTATTTTCATTACAGTTTCAGTTTACAGATACCGAACTGGTACTTGTCTGCACATGCATTGATTTCAGTATTGGTCTCAGATTTATACCGGTAGGGGATTTGTATCGCTTTGCGATTAAAAAGGTTGTTGGTTCTAAGTAAAAATAAAATACTCCCAATATGTATAAAATATTCTAGTCCATGAGCGTGTATTTCCTACAGAAGCCATTTCGTACCATGTCATAACTCGTAGTTGCGAGAAAAATTGTGGTAGTTACGCGAAAAAAAAATCGTAGTTACGAGAAGCAAATTTCGAAGTTACGAAAAAAAAATCTCGTTGTTACGAGAAAAAAAAAATGGAGGTAAAAACTATTCATTTTTATCAAAAATCGCTGAAAAAGGAAAAACTCAATAATTTCACCGTCTTTTGGACAAATTCACATCAGATTCTGAAGCTTTAGATATGTGTAAAATATGGTAGACTAACGTAATTTGAAAGTTAAAGTTTGATATTTGCACTTATCTTTGGAAATTTTGTATTTTTTTGGAAATATGGTATCCCCATCTAGATCCGATTTCTTCAAGATACCCCAGAGTTGGAATTGCTTAATTTTATTCAATTTGCAAAATTGAAATGTGATGACTGAAAACATTCATTAACTACTTTTGATATGAGTACTTGTTCAAAGTATGTAAAGACTCAAAAAAATTGAATAAAATAAAGCATTTCCAATTTTCAGCATTTTTATAAAATTTGTTATTTTTAACCCAAAATTTCCACGAAATACCTGAGTTGGTAAAGTGTACATTTAAATCAAATTCATTCTTGAGTAGGGCCTTTATACTTTCAGAAAATACTTTCAAATCCCACAAACTATGGGGGCCCTCCCCCTCATTCTTGTGATTTGTCCAAAATTGCTGGGTTTTTTTCCGTTTTCAAGTTGAATTTTATTAATAACCATATATATGCCCATATGGGGACACCCCACCCCTACACTGACAGTGACGACTTGGGACAGCCCCCCCCCCCCCTGGAAAATGTATAGATCGCCTTATTTCATCAAAATATGAGCCATTTTGATTTAGATGTAGCACTCCTTATTTTGTTCCAAACATAGAACATTAGGATAACGAAATTGTGATCTTACTTATTATTTACAAGACAAGTATTACTAAAGCTCTAATCGAATTCACATGCGTGTAAAATGGTAATATGTGTACCGATCATTTGTAATATAGGATTGTATTTGCTTTATCCACATGTAAGTAAAACCATGCAATGTGCAGTTATTTATTCTGATATAATTTTAGAAGATTGAGACAATGGACTTGTTAAATTAAAAATAAATTTTGAAATTAGGAAATATTTGTATTTTAGACGTTTAGTAAACAGGTACAATGTAAATATATAATGTGGGTCACTTAGTGTTTTTATGTTATTGTGTAAGATACAGCTATACTGAAAATGAATATTTTATAGACAGACATAGCTAAGAAGCATTTCAGTATGTAAAAGAGTGTAATTTTGAATTACATTTGGAGTATGCATTACTTCTTCCCTGTAACGCCCCCCCCCCCCCCCCCCCCCGCGCGAACTCGAAACCTCACAACTCACAACGCTTCTTTTTCCCAGATCTTTTTTCGGCCGGATCTATTATGTAAATTACAAGCAAATAATATTTCGCTTCATATATTTTATTTCAACGCTTTGATTTTGGGCTACCATTCGATCATCCCCCCCTGAACCGCAAACCCTCTTGATCTGTCCAAATTTTGAAACATTGAGTTCCCTACATGCATATGCATTGTGATAAGTTTGTGATCATGTTATCTTTGTAAATAATCATTTGTTATTTACTACATTTCATGATGATTTACTTGTAGCAAATCTCTCCCCCCCCCCCCCAAAAAAAACTTTTCAATCTGTACCTTAATTTTGATTTTTAAACATAGTACTTGTATATATCATTATGCATACGCCATTATTTCTTTTGGAGGTGCTGTATATGTGAAACATGTACCGGAGCCCCCCCCCCCCCCCCACTCCCGTCCCCCGAGTTCCCCTCCCTCTATCACGTACCCGGGGCAGATCTCATTCATTATAACTATATATGAGAAAATAATTTTATTCTTATTTGAAAATTATATATTTTAATGTATGATTTTCTATGCAATTTACTAATTTCTGAACTCATCTTTACAGGTAGACAACATTTCATACAAATGACAATGTCCACGCGTCCAGGCTTCTTTATATACCGCTCGAGTACTCGAGGTAGTGGATTTTGGGTCACGATACATTAGTATGCAAAACGTCATCAGGGGGAAAGTTCAAATCAACACATGACCAAGTGTATTTTTAGCTAGGGGACGGAGATTGTTAGTTTCACTTCTAACAATTTCCGTTCCCTAAAAAAATTTACTACGTCATGGGGATTTTTAAAGACTTAGTTCAGCTTTAAGGTAGAGCATCACTCGGGTGAGAATTGTTTGTAAATATTTGTATAGATACAGATTAGCCTCTCGTTTTATATTCGGAATATTGTTTAAACTCTATTTGTAAATCATGTCATTTGAACAGCCTTAATTATATATATATGGAAATATTTCTAAAATATCAATGAAAATATCAGCACTTGAGACTCACGGGTTGCTCTACCTTTCTATATAGACAACATCAGACAGTGCATGTGTTTTTAAATAATATATTGTTTCCATTTTCGTGCGTAAACATCGACGGCGGATGCGGCTAGCCAACAGGACATGATTACTCCTCCCGGGCACCTGGTCCTACCTCTAGCTTGCTAGGGGATCGTCGATGTTTTATTTTGTGCTTTGTTGTGAGTGTTGATGAGATTGTCGTCAGGATCTTGTTTAACCTAATTACAATTTTTATGAAGTATAGGATTTGGGTGATGAACTCACTTTATTACGTCTGACATGGGAATGGAAAAGCTATGCAATAAACATCGAAGAAGTAACAATCAGTTATCATACTATTTTTCAAAGTTCTATTGATTGTCTACTTCTTTTCTTTAGACGTATTATTTTTCAAGTTTCTGTTGATTGACTACTTCCTTTTTTGGATGTATTCACGTAGCACAATGACAGCATATCTAGATGTCAATTTATCGTTGAGAACATTTCAGCAGAATAAATAATTCTTTATTTATCGGTTCTTCCAAATAGGGGATGCCTACTCCTCCATGGCATCATCTGGTCCTACCTCTAGCTTGCTAGGGATCCGTCGATGCTCAATTTTGTGCTCTATTGTTTATGCTTTTTAGATTATCGTCAGGTTATTCTTTAACTCATTTGTGTCACACTTATGCCCTCTACCGTGTGGAGTTCGTAAAAAGTTCCCCGCGAGAGGTTTGACAGTAAGTGTTTTGATCATTTTCCCTGACATGGCCGCAATAGTGCTTTCTTTATAGATATAACCTCATATAGTTTTCATTTTTATGCGTGAACATCGACGGCGGATGCGTCTAGCCAAACAGGGGATGCTTACTCCTCCCGGGCACCTGGTCCCACCTCTAGATAGCTAGGAGTCTGTCGGTGCTCAATTTTGTGCTCTATTGTTGTGATGTTGAGGTTATTGTCAGGAACCTCTTTAACTCCTGTGTAAATACTCTATGATGACGCACTTTTAAAAAGTATATGATCATGCCCCAAGATGATACATATTCTTTGACGCTGAAAATTTAAACAGCAAAAGAATAAAAGAATAAAGGTTTTCGCACATGAAATTTTTCTGCAAAAACATTTCAAACGTAATGTGATGTTGACTGAATATTAATCATTGGACCATTTGAACCATCCAACCACAAACTATATTTATTTGTTTCCGATATGGAAGTCACCAGATGTGATATTTCTGCCGAATTGAAGCGACGGGTGTTGCACGCAGACAGGAGATGCTGACTCTTCCTGGGCATCTGGTCTCACTCCTAGTTATAAGTTCGCTTCTTTTCATGTGGCAGAGGCTTTTGTTTGTTTGCATTGGTTCCTGTTTTGTCCTGATTTCGTATGCCTTTGGTTTGTGATTTCCTAAATTATCGATTTTGTACTGTATATTGGGATATGGTCATTGTCCATATCTGTCATTCAAAGAAATGAGGGGATATCTAACAAGACTCAAATATGAAACAAAGGGGATCTCCAACAAAACCAGGTTGCAGCACCCTCAGCAGAACCCCAAACCACCCAACGCAAAACCATAAAACAGACAAGCACAGAAAGAGACGCATTAGGGATAAGGAACGTCAACGCAGAAACACAAAAGACAAAAAATATCAAACACAAAGGACTACACATAAACCAACGAGACCAATGGGCAACCGGTCACGACTTAGGACGGCCATCTGCCACGTTAATAGCAGAAGGTGTGGTTATCCTGGATTACAAGCGCACAACCCTCCCACTTTTTCCGATCACCCAGAGGTCTCGAAGAACGTACAATTGTGGTGTAAAACAACCTCCTTACTGTCAGATGACAGATGACAGTAAGTGTGTAAACGTCTTCAAATTGCATAGCATCATTAAAGAACAGATAAATTGGCAACGTGGACCAGACATGCACGTTTCGGGTACTTAACCCTCGTCAGTGATCCTCAAATCTAAACAATGTAATATGCCAAAAAAAGTATGAAAGTTATAATGTCGAAAAAGCGTATCGAAAGACGTAGCAGGATGGGTGGGATATGATGCTACAGGACCCACTTTTTAGAAATTTCAAGAAATTTTGATAACAGAAATTTAGAATGCGTTGAAGAAACGATCAACAAGTGTTTTGAATATATTTCCCTGACATTGTCGCCATAGCACTTTCTACGTAGACATAACGTCAGACAGTGCATGAATTTTATATATTGTTTTCATCTTCGTGCTTTAACATCGACGGCGTGTGCGGCTAGCCAACAGGGGATGCTTACTCCTCCCGGGCACCTGGTCCCACCTCTAGCTTGCTAGGGGTCCGTCGATGCTTAATTTTGTGCTCTATTGTGAGTGCTGTTGAGGTTATCGTCAGGATCTTCTTTAACTCATGATTATGCACAAAGAAGAACGCAAAACGCAGGGGCCAAGGCAACACAGATGAATATGTAAATGGATATCAAAAGAGGGCGTACGTAAAACAGTCCGTACTCTGCCGGCTGAAGCGAGCTCATGTATGTTATCACCCGAGGAGTCCGACTGACATTCAGAGATGACAATTGGTCGGGGCCCTGTCTTCTCTGAAGAGGTTTGGACAGGGCCCGTCATGGAGTCCCGTCGTCACAGTCAGTCAGAGCGCAAGTTTTAAGAATGCGCTGGTACAAGACTGTAGATTGGTCAAATACCAAGCCTAGTGTCCGTCTGGTGGCATCAGGATCATATCCACGGTATAAAAGGCGCTTGATGATTCTGACATTTCGATACCGATGTTGTCTATCTTTAATCCTTCTTATCTTGTTAATGATGTCACCATAAAATGCAGGTTGTGAAATATCTAAAGTAATATACTCTGTTGCCTGTATTGGTCCGAATTTCAGAAGAAGTTGACAAGAATTTTTGTAAAATTTCCAGAAAGTCTTTACTAGTTTGTGAAAGCGAAAACCTTGTCCTAAACGTTTCTTGGCAATTTGTAAATCTCTACTATGAAAAATCCAAAACATCAGTACATGCTCTAGCATACCGGATACCGGATGAGCTGTAAAATATAGATTCCATAGGACGATAATCTAGGAACATCACCATCAAGCCAGGGGAAATTTACTATGTTAAATCCAAAATCATCTCTTTTGTCATACACACTTTTATGTGTCTCTCCATTAACAATTTTGATATTTAGGTCCAAAAATGGTGTTTCTGTGTTTGAAACGTTTGCCTTGTTTAGAATCAATTCTTGTGGATAAATAACATTTTTATACTTTTCAAAAACAGGAATGTCGATAGTAATAATATCATCCAGGTACCTAGAAGTAGCAATGAAGCATTTCACATTATCATTTTTTCTTGGGAAAACTTACATTTGTACATCTGAATCAAAGGGTTGCTTTTCCTCAACAGACTACAAATCATTTAAATCACGGACATGTAGCGACCTGAATAATTTGGTGATGATCTTAACAAACAGGTTGTAGGGATTCCTATGGGTACCAACTGTGCGCCTCTTGTTGCAGATTTATTCCTATACACTTATGAAAAAGAATTTATCCAAAATCTTCATAAGAACAGAAAATTCATGATTTGAAATGCTTTACTTATACGGCTAGGTACATGGATGATATTTTCACTATTGACAATCCTGTTTTGATACATATGAGAATGAAATTTATCCACATGAATTGACACTCAATGACACTCAACACTCAATGGCACCTGGTCCCACCTCTAGCTTGCTAGGGGTCCGTCGATGTTTAATTTTGTGCTCTATTGTGAGTGTTGTTGAGATTATCGTCAGGATCTTCTTTAACTCATTTGTGTCACACTTATGCCCTTTGCCGTGTGGAGCTCGTAAAAAGTTCCCCGCGAGGGGTTTGACAGTAAGTGTTTTGAATATACTTCCCTGACATTGTCGCCATAGCACTTTCTATATAGACATAACGTCAGACAGTGCATGAATTTTATATATTTTCATTTCCATGCTTTATTAACATCGACGGCGGGTGCGGCTAGCTAACAGGGGATGCTTACTCCTCCCGGGCACCTGGTCCCACCTCTAGCTTGCTAGGGGTCCGTCGATGTTTAATTTTGTGCTCTATTGTGAGATTCTTAGATTATCGTCAGGATCTTCTTTAACTCAATAAGGCAAGCGTTAAAAACACAGAAGCACCATTTTTGGACCTAAATATCAAAATTACAAACGAAGAAATTCATACAAGTAATATATGACAAAAGACATGATTTTTTATTCAACATAGTAAATTCCCCCTGGCTTGACCGTGACGTTCCCAGACTACCGTCATATGGCATAAACATATCACAGCTCAACCGGTACGCTAGAGCGTGCAATAATGTTTTGGATTTTCATAGTAGAAATTTACATATAACCAAGATACGTTTAGGCCAAGGTTTCCACTTTCATAAACAAGTAAAGACTTTTTTGAAATTTTACAAACATTACAGTCAGCAGACTACCGTCATATGGCATAAACATATCACAGCTCATCCGGTACGCTAGAGTGTGCAATAATGTTTTGGATTTTCATAGTAGAAATTTACATATAACCAAGATACTGTTAGGCCAAGTTTTCCACTTTCATAAACAAGTAAAGACTTTTTTGAAATTTTACAAACATTACAGTCAGCAGACTACCGTCATATGGCATAAACATATCACAGCTCATCCGGTACGCTAGAGTGTGCAATAATGTTTTGGATTTTCATAGTAGAAATTTACATATAACCAAGATACTTTTAAGCCAAGGTTTCCACTTTCATAAACAAGTAAAGACTTTTTGGAAATTTTACAAACATTACAGTCAGCTTTTTTTTTAAATTCGGAACTATACAAGCAACAGAGAATATTACTTTGGGTATTTCAAAGCCTGCATTTTATGGTGACATAATAAACAAAATTAGAAGGATAAAAGGCAGACAGCATAACCATCGAAAATGCGTCAGAATTATCAAAGGCCTTTTATACCGTCGATATGATCCTAATGTCACCAGACTGACACTCGACATGATACTGGACCAATCTACGGCCTTGTAGTAGCGCATCCTTAAGACTTGCACTCTGGCCGACTGTGACGGAGGGACTCCATGACGGGCCCTGTCCAAATCTCTTGAGAGAAGACAGGGTCCCGACCACCTGTCCTCTCTGAATGCCGGTCGTACTCCTCGGGTGATAACATGCATGAGCTTGTTACAGCTGGCAGAGCACGGACTGCATTTCGTACGCCCCTACCCCATTTTTATATATATTTACTTATTCATCTGTGTTGCTTGGGCCCCTGCGTTGTGCTGTCTTTTTTGTATGGTAACCTGACAGTGAGGAGGTTATTTTACACAACAATGTTGCGTTCGTCGAGACCTTTCGGTAACCGAAAAGTGGGAGGGTTGTGCGCACGTAATCCAGGAAAACCACACTATCTGTTACTAATGTGGCTGATGGCCGTCCTAAGTCGGCACCGATTGCCCATGGGTCTCGTTGGTTTATGTGTTGTTTTATGTTCGATGTTCGATGCCTCGTTTGCTGTTCCTTGTCCCTTGCTGTGTGTGTCTTTTCCGTGTTTTCTCTTGGGGTGTTGGTGCTGGTGCTGCAAGAAGTGTTGTTGGAGATCCCCTCCTTTCTTAAACCAACGAGTCCAAAAGGACAACCTCAGCCGGCTTAGGACTGTCTGTATTTTCTCAGTCAGACATGAATGAAATAGGTATTGTTTTATATCACGTAAATTGTAAATACAAATTGTTCATAAAAAATGAAATAAGTGTATTAATATTGCAGGGCCCGGGTTTAAACTATTACACAGGACCAAGTGGTCCATATAGGGGGAAGCATTACCTACTGGCTAATTTTCAATCAAATGGGAAATCATCCGGTAAAAAGGCACGTTTCATGACGAAAACCAACTTCCAAGGTACTCGTTCTTTTAGAGTTGGAATTTATCATCTATGTATCTCTGTAGCTTAATTAATATCAGCATTTATTAAGTACCTATCAGTTATTCAGTCTCAAAGTCGATAAGGCAAGGCATATCATTAGAATTCCCATAGGAACGGTTGCGAACCTCGGAATGGACAACATTCCGAAGTGAGACCAGGTACCCGGGGAGAGTCAGCGTCTCCTGATTGTATGCAACAACCGTCGCAATATTCAGCTCAATGGAAACTTGTTAAATTCGATGATTGTCTCGATGTGCATATTGATGTACTCATCAGGTAAGCTAGATTCAGTTCTGAGCATGATATATGATTTTTTTTCTAGCATAAAACAAATATTCAAAAAAAGGTGTGGTTTTATGCTAAAACATCTAAGTTGAACAATATCCATAGAGTCTTCGTGTAGGAACGAAAAGTGTTTTAGATGGCGCCACTCAATTATGTTAAAATCGCTATAAGATTAGACCGTTTCGTATTTGGTGAATTTGGTAAATGACCGTATTGCTGGTCAAATGTATATATATGCACAACCAATTACCAATATTATTCCATGAGATTTTACTATAAGAAAGGAAAATGCTGAAAGTCGTGTATTTTCACTCGTGACGTCACAATGCATACGATCTGAAGAAACATGCAGCGACGGCTGTTCCAACCTGCAAACTGAAACCGAGAGATGAATTTTAACATCGCCCTTTTAATTAGAAAGATCAATTCAGAAAACAAGAATGGAACAGACAACTATGGTGCATATACACAGAAAAAATGTCATAATTTGTGTATTGTTACGGGTATACAACACACAGCAAGTGCATTTATCGCATGAAATGTTTCAACGCGCATTGCGTGTACGATAAATGCACTTGATGTGTGTTGCATACCCGTAACAAAACACAAATTAAGGTTCAAGGATACACCATCCGAACAACAAATCACTTCTGAGTCTCTCTTGTCGCAAAAATGGACGTCACGTTATCTATGACGTCACGAAAAACGCGCCAACGTTGCATCGGCACTCTTATTATTTGACGCTGATTCACCTACGTCCTGAAACATGAACTAGTATTTTAAGGATTGCGCTAAATAAAACTGCTGTATTTTGATTATATTGGGATTAAAAATTGATGTAAAACAATTCTTTGATGGGTATGTTCATTCAGAGAAAAGACTGACAGCGCATTCTGCCGCTCGCCGTCATCTCTACGAGAAAAACACGAAAGAATAATTTTATGCTGGTTTTATTTGTAAACAACTTTAAGATTTATACACGGGGTTAAAATAAGCCAAATCTAATTAAAATATGTGTAATGTTTTTTTACGACCGGGGTTTAAATGAGCTACATCTCACAAAATTGTACATTTTATTAGGAAACAACTCCTTAGTTTACATGCGGGATTTGGGTTAATCAAGTTTATGGACATTTTCTTGCACAATGGAGTAGTGATATTCAGAACGGCAAACATCACGATAAGGGTGGGGGGGGGGGGGCTATTGCTGTTACGTCACAGTTTTTCTCCGCTATGTGTAAGATTCGCCATTTATTATAAGTGAACCGTAGTAATTTTATTTTGAATTTATCGACAGAAGAATTCTAATGACAAATGACAAATTACTATAAGTCAAATTTTCTCAAAGTGAATCCTCCTTTTGAAAAAATTTAAGTTCCCCTTTTTATGTCGCCTGCGAAGCATAGCGACTCTTAAGGATCAATTTGTCCGTTGTCCGTCTGTATATCTGTCTGTCCGTCTGTCTGTCACACTTGGATGTCACACCCTATAAAAGTGATTCCTGACTGTCACTATGTTTCACAGGCGACACACGCATTCCTTGGAATGATTTTGTACATTATTTGTTTTTCTCATTTTCTTAAAACGGAATCATGGACCTTTTATAAATCAATGATTTCAGGATTATTGCATAAACCCTCTCCCCGGCAGTGGATTATTATTACCGGTATACGTTTGATAAAGGAATGGAAAGTACATACTTATTTTAAAAATACCTCAAGGATATTCGATCCTGAACAAGTCACACTGACCTTGAAAATGACCTTGACCCACGTTGGATGCCATAATGCTGAATATCCCAGCATGTTTGATGAAAAAAGACGTATGCCGACTTACCTACATTATATGATCTCCATAAATCCGTAAATGCAAGGAATACTGTTTTTATCGTCTTACATTGTACACTAAAATTATTTTGCAGTCAGGAAAGAATTTGTCATCTAACAACTATAATGATATGTGTGCAAGTTGACCAGTAAAAAACGGGGGGGGGGGAATGGAACGTTTATAATATAAATCGAAGATAGAATTCAGTTGCAGCATTGTTTTACTGATATAAATCAGTTAATAGCATTTTACATGGTCTAGGATTATTTGTTTTTCTTGTTAGAAATAAAGAAATCCTTTTAAATGTTTTCTGTTTTGAAACCCATATTCTTATATATGACGAATAGGTTAAAAAAAAATGCCGAACAATTGTAAGGCGACGTCCTGGTTCACAACGACGTTGTTCGTGCTATTGTTTACCTTACCCTTTCTTAGAAGAAAACAGATGTCATGCGAAAATAAATAAGATTTTTCATAAATATAGCAATTTAAAAAATCGTTTCAAATAAATATTCTGTCACAAGGCCGATTTTTCTTGGAATTTCTTGGAATTTCTAAAAAGTGAGTCCTGTAGCATCATACCCCACCCATCCTGCTACGTATTTCGGTATACTTTTCGACATAGTAACTTTCATACTTTTTGGCATATTACATTGTTTAGATTTAGGATCATTGATGAGGGTTTAGTACCCGAAAAGTGCATGTCTGGTCCACGTTGCCAATTTATCTGTTTTTAAATGATGCTATTCAATTTGAAGACGTTTACATTTATACCACTTGGTGAGTGTCACTGCTGGTGGACCAGGAGTCCCCGAGGGCACATGTAGCCAAGTTCGATCAATTTCGGTTGATCGTTTCTTCAATGCATTCTAAATTTCTGGTATCAAAATTTCTTGGAATTTCTAAAAAGTGAGTCCTGTAGCATCATACCCCACCCATCCTGCTACGTATTTCGGTATACTTTTCGACATAGTAACTTTCATACTTTTTGGCATATTACATTGTTTAGATTTAGGATCACTGATGAGGGTTTAGTACCCGAAACGTGCATGTCTGGTCCACGTTGCCAATTTATCTGTTTTTAAATGATGCTATTCAATTTGAAGACGTTTACATTTATACCACTTGGTGAGTGTCACTTCTGGTGGACCAGGAGTCCCCGAGGGCACATGTAGCCAAGTTCGATCAATTTCGGTTGATCGTTTCTTCAACGCATTCTAAATTTCTGGTATCAAAATTTCTTGGAATTTCTAAAAAGTGAGTCCTGTAGCATCATACCCCACCCATCCTGCTACGTATTTCGGTATACTTTTCGACATAGTAACTTTCATACTTTTTGGCATATTACATTGTTTAGATTTAGGATCATTGATGAGGGTTTAGTACCCGAAAAGTGCATGTCTGGTCCACGTTGCCAATTTATCTGTTTTTAAATGATGCTATTCAATTTGAAGACGTTTACATTTAGCCCTTCCCGGCTTTTCCCCTCATCCAAAACCAATGGATAGCAACATGCATGTACTAAGCCTGTATGTAATATATTACGTGTGATTGAGCTTACATTTAAGTATTAGTAATTTTCTTTGCGTATTCATTTGTCTGAATACATTCTATTCATTTTTAATTCTATTCATAAGATTAACATCTTGTTTTCATCGCCCCGTCTCATTCGGGACGGGTTTTTTCTTTATTAACTTGATTTGAAGTTTAAATGGTCAAATGCAGCACGTGACGTCATTTGCTTAAAACTGTTGCAGGCTTTAATATTACTGATCTAGTGGGTAAATATTATAAAATGGGTTACAAAATTCACTTTTTGATCTGTTCTATTTCCAATTGATATATGGATGAAAAATAGAGTAATTTAGATGAAGGGTTCAGGAGATATAAATCCAAATAGAGCACGGACAGACTCTCTTGCCAGCATTTTGTAACAAAATCTGGAGGGGGTAAGGTAATAAATGTGTATCAAACTTAAAATTTTGCGCGGGTGAATATTATAAAATGGGTTACAAAATTCATTTTTTGATCTGTTCTATTTCCAATTGATATATGGATGAAACATGGAGTAATTTAGATGAAGGGTTCAGGAGATATAAATCCAAATAGAGCACGGACAGGCTCTCTTGCCAGCATTTTGTAACAAAATCTGGAGGGGGTAAGGTAATAAATTTGTATCAAACTTAAAATTTTGCGCGGGTGAATATTATAAAATGGGTTACAAAATTCATTTTTTGATCTGTTCTATTTCCAATTGATATATGGATGAAATATGGAGTAATTTAGATGAAGGGTTCAGGAGATATAAATCCAAATAGAGCACGGACAGGCTCTCTTGCCAGCATTTTGTAACAAAATCTGGAGGGGGTAAGGTAATTAATTTGTATCAAACTTAAAATTTTGCGCGGGTAAATATTATAAAATGGGTTACAAAATTCATTTTTTGATCTGTTCTATTTCCAATTGATATATGGATGAAACATGGAGTAATTTAGATGAAGGGTTCTGGAGATATAAATCCAAATAGAGCACGGACAGGTTCTCTTGCCAGCATTTTGTAACAAAATCTGGAGGGGGTAAGGTAATAAATTTGTATCAAACTTAAAATCTTGCGCGATGTGTGCTACATTTATTTTTATTTTTGAAAGATATATTATCTTATATTAAGATAGTAATTTTTCCGCTTATTGGCATGTTAACAAAGTACTTAAACCCGTCATTTACTGGTTGGACTCTAAAAATAATGACGTCAAGAATAGAGCCTAAAATGGTATGATACTTACTATTTCATAGAATATGACGTACCAGCATTGATGTATTTTCAATTTTTTATTTGTTTTAGACTTTTTTCTTTATTAAAAGAATGACCATATATATTCATGCATCTGGGTTAAAATAACAGGGGTCTATTGATGATATGATGCAAATTTGGGGAAAGTTCAAGAAAAATGGACATGTACTTCTGTGGAAGGGCATAAATCCATCGGAAGCTCGTTGACATATACTTTTTTCATTAAAATACTATACATTACATTGTTCTCTACCAATAAAACCAATAAAACTTAACCTGTGATGTTTAATAGTGTTTTGGGGGGTGTATGGGAAAGGGTGTAACTATCAACCGTGAGACACTTATTATCTATGTAAAACCTATATTTGTAAATAAATAGCACAATGATACATTTGTTAATGTCAATATTGAAATATGTTCTAATATATAATTTCACTTCAACATATGCGCATTTCAACAAGCTATGTCCCATCAGTAATGCTAGAGGCAAGATTATATTTTTTCATGTATAAATGTATCTGTTTACAGTGGTAGATCAATGTTTGAGATTCCAGTACAACATGCACGGTCACGCCATAGGAAGCCTCATAGTGTATATGAAGGGAAGAAATAAACGACCCAGAGTCATTTGGGTCAAGAGTGGAAACCAAGGAAAAGAATGGAAAGAGGCCAGTGTTGATATCCCACCGACACCAGGACTAAAGGTTGGTCACTTCGTGGGCGGATCTAGAAAAGGATTCTAGGGATAGGGAAGAGGGGGTCCAGCATATATAATAACATAAAGGGAGGGATCCTGCTTATTGTTTTGAAATAAATATGTAAGAAAAGTTTGCAATTTTGGAAATTTAAGGAGGCGGGGTCGGGGCCTTCAAAATAAACTCTTTCCCAATCTAAATCCGCACTTGCAAACTTTCGTATTTAAAGATTTCTTTAAAAAGCAGACTTGTATTGAAGAGTTGCAATTAGAACTATCAATACTTTTATCTAGGAATTTGACATCAGCGTTAACAGCGATTAAAGATCATGTATCAAGATATTGTGAAACTGCATTCTATAAAAGCGACATCAATTATTTTTGGTCAGTAAAGAATTCGGGTAATGTGACCGACAATTCATCTAATTTCAAAGCCGAATCTTTCTCATCCAACGACTTCTCTAATATGTACACCACCCTCCATCGAGCTCATGAGAAGATAAAGATCGCTTATTGAAACTCATTAAATGGTGTTTTTATCGAGAGGGTCAACATTTATATGTACTTCTGACACAAAAGGATTCTTTTCTTCAGTAGAATACAAATCATGGACTCGGTTTGAGTTATGCAAAACCTTTTCCTTTCTTTTGGACAACATTTCTGAAAGATTTGATGACACTCTATACAGTAAGTTATTGGAATTCCTATGGGTACTAATTGTGCGCCTCTTGTTGCAGATTTTGCTTTTATACACATACGAAAAGGAATCCATGCAAAATCTGCAACAACTCAAGAAATTTGACGACTTGAAATGTTTCAATGGCACCACTTGGTATCTTAATGATATTTTGAATATTGATAACCCACATTTTGACCATTACAAAAATCAGTTTTATCCTACAGAGTTAACATTGAGTAAAGAATACACAGATGATACAGATACACCATTTTTGGATCTTGATATCAAAATCCATAATGGAGAAATTCAGACAAAGATATACGACAAAAGAGAAACCTTTGGCTTCAACATGGTTAATTTTCTTTGGCTTGATGGCGATATTCCAAGGTTGCCATCCTACGGCATTTACATCTCTCAGCTCATCAGATACGCTAGAGCTTGCTCCCATGTTTTGAAAGAAGTTCAGAATAATTATTTTAAAATTTCCATAATAAAATTAGACAAATTACAGTCAAGGATTTAGATATCATGAACTTGTAAAATCGTTTTGGAAATTTTATAATAACTTTTCTTAACTTCTTTCAAAATTTTGGACAATTCCAGCATCATCGGGAATATCATTACTTTCATTTTACGGTGACTTAGTAAACATAATCAGAAGGATCAAAGGCACATTAATCTTCAACCACATTAATCTTCGCCTGCTTTACCTAGGATATGATCAAAAGAATACTGGGAATGGTACAGGTGACAAAAATGAAAAAAAAAAACATATCCCTATAAAGAAGAACAAAATCGCTAATCGGAAAATCATCAAACAAAGGGCATACAAAACCAGGATAAGACGAGAACTAAGGCAAAGGAACAGAAATAAGAAAAAACAAATCTACCATAAGAAGAGAAGTGAACTTCCTGTGAAGGAGTGAGATCAGGTGCCTAGGAAGAGTGAGCATCTCCTGCTTGCATGCAATACCCACCACTTCATTTAGTAGAAAGGTCAAAATCGGTAAATCTCACAATAAGTTAGAAAGGTCACAATCGGTAACTCCCACAAAGGAAGACAAACGTATAGATTGGTATGTCATGGCATAAGAGGTCTACGTCAGAATATCATTTATGACTTTCGACAAGTTGACGTCATAGTATGCTACCATGTCCCCATATCGACCATAGAACTTCCTAAGTGATGATGTTTCGGTAACAAATGTATCCTTGACTGAGAAGCTTAACTGAAAGCCGTCAAGCTCTTAGAACAAAATCTGAGTACTTGGAGCTTGTCCGAGCTTAACGTATTAATTGAGAAATGAAAACGTCATATGCTGGTGACGATGGAATGTTGCTACTCAGAAAAGGAAAATTTGTTATATTGATATTAAAGTCGTTAGTTTGTCATAGAGTGAGGTGTTCATATTGCCATGGGCGTCAAAAGACAACATAATATCCAATAGGGGATGCTTACTAATTCCGGGCACCTGGTCCCACCTCTAGGTTGCTAGGGGTCCGTCGATGCTCAAGTTGGTGTTCTATTGTGGGTGCTGTTGAGATTATCGTCAGGATCTTCTTTAAATCGTTTAACTTCAAGTCCAACGGGACAGATTGTGTCAAGGTAATCTGCAAATTTTGCATTATTGATGGACAGTAGATTATCAATGTATCTGTACGTGAAATGGAAGTTAAGAGCTAACTGTTTCTTTCCCTCAGAGATCAAGAGTCGAATAAAGTCAGCTTCGAATGAGTATAAAAATATGTCAGCAAGGAGCGGGGCACATTTGGTTCCCATTGGAATGCCAACAACCTGTTGGAAGACCTTACCTCCAAAGACCACAAAAATGTAATCGATCAGGAAATTCAACATCTTAATGACATCCGACTCGGTATACTTTGTTTTTGACTCAGATTGACTGGACTGATCTACAGCTTTGTACCTGGTCACGTACCTTTCCCAATGTTGCACACTTGCCATGCAACCATGACGTCGGGACTCCTTGACGGGCCTTGTTTAAATCTCGCCAGAGAAGACTGGGCCTGATTCTCTGTCCTATTTGAAAGTTTGTCAGACTTCTCGGGTGATTGATCTTGAGCTCGCTTCAGCGAGAAGAGCGCAGACTGTTAAATGCATGCCATAGAATCTTTTATTTCCTTTTACATGGAATTTGTGTAACAAATTTAAGGGCCGCTGCATTTAACTTTTGTATTATTTGTGACGTCACCTTACTGTGAGAAATTTTATGTTTATACACCTATTGTGCGTCTGTAGAGACATCTGTGTATCCAAATTAGTGGGAGGGTTGCGCGCACGTAATCCGGATAACCACCATTTGCTTATAGCAGATGACTGTCCAAAGTCGGTGTCGGGGTGCACATTTGTGTTTCCTTCCTTTTATGTGTTGTCACTAATGTTTGATGTTTCTGTACGTCTGTTTCGATTTCTTGTATGATGTAGTGATTATTGTTGTGTATTTCTTTTTCGGTTTGTCTGGTGTCATTTGCGTGTCCCTTTCTTGTGGTTGAGTGCAGGGTGGCCATGCTAGAGAAAATCCCCCTTTTTTAGGTCCCATTTTTAGCTTACGCTACAAAATACCAAAGCTCACAAATCATTTAACTGAAATGAAACTCAGAAACATTATGGACATGTTGGGTTAAAGTCGCTATGTGCTTAGACAGAGGTACCCAACTTCTTTTTTATAGCTTTGCAAAGTTACTATAATTCGATATTTTACATCTTTACCTGATATTTGCATGAATATGTACATTGAGACAATCGCCGAGTTTGACAACATTTCATTGAACTCTTGACAAGTGTTGCCTGCTAACAGGAGACGCTGACTCTCCACGGGCACCTGTTCTCTTTTCGGAACACTGAGTATTTCGAGGTTTTCAACTGTTCCAAAGGAAATTCTACTGGATAACAATAAACACTCAAAGTCCACAAATTTTCGGCCACTTGGCCTTTATCAAGTGGAAAAGCACAAATATAAAATAATATATATATATAATATATTTCATATTCGTGCTTTTCCACGTGATAAAGGCGGCCTTTATCAAGTGGAAAAACACGAATATAAAATAATATATATATATATATTTCATATTCGTGCTTTTCCACGTGATAAAGGCCAAGTGGCCGATCATTTGTGGACATTGAGTGTTTATTGTTATTTATTAAATATAAACTTCCCTACGGAAGACTTTACTTCATTCTAATGATTTTCTTTTCCCTCTTAGCTTTGAATAACTGATTGGTTCTGACAATTCTTCCATGTTTACCAAACGATACCTCGAAAACGGGAGAAAATAATTTCATCCAAATTCACCAGATCAAAAGTTTTTGTAATATCCGAATTGAGGTGCACGAACGGAAGAAAAAGGTGTGTCAGTCCTCTGGAACTTAAGACTGAGTTATACTTTGAATGTTGAATGCACTGAAATATCTCAAAATGACCAATATAGATTATAACCATATTCCCATACAAAGTACAAAATCGATATTTCAGAAAATCATAAACTAAAGACTATCAAAACTAGGATGAAATAGGAACCGAAGCAAACAAAACAAAATCCTCCTACGCATGAAAAGAAGCGATCGAACTTCAAATATGGGAGTGAGACCAGGTGCCCTGGAAGAGTCAACATCTCCTGCTCACTCTTGTTTTCATATTGATAACATTTTGATGACGTTTGGAAAGAAGAAGAAATTAACACATACTTTATATATTTGTTAACAGCTGATGATAGATGCCATACGTGGAAATAAATGGGAGAGTCAGATAGCCATTGACGAATTATCGTTGTCTTATGGTAAATGTAAAAACAAATAAACTCAGCTCTATATTTGTATCAATCTACAATGTTTTCTTAATATGATAAAATAAAATAAAGCTGTTGCGATTCTCTTCCATTGTTATTTTTTGTCAATAATATAATACCTTTGCAGACTTTAAAGTAAAGACAAATTAGACTTCTTGATGTTTACGATATACCTATGATGTTTACGATATACCTTTGATGTTTACGATATACCTTTATTGTTTACGATATACCTTTGATGTTTCAATACACCTTTTCTAGCAAGTACAAGTTTTCTTCGCTGATTTGTGATATATCTCTGCAACCAATTGCTCGCTGCTGATAGTTTTAACCCTTTGTTTTCTACTAAAAATCTTTAAAGTTTTCATTCATAATTAAAATTCTCTTCGCATACATTTAGTTGATATAAGGACTTGAAGAAGACTTACACTTTTAATGATTTTGAATTGATAAACGTACTTGAAATGCTTAAATAATACTTTTACCTTGTCCCTTTTTGAGCTTGTCTCCTCTTTGTTATCGAATAGTAGAGTTTTGCTGTGGGTACTGCAATGTTGTATTTATGGAGATCGCCTCCCTTTTTTCATGCAGAATTTTAAATCATTTTGGATTTCTTAATGAACAAAAGGAACCTTTTAAAAGAATCCTGACTACATGAACTAGAGTAACCAGTATCTTTTTTTCAGTATTACACACTGACCAACCGTGACGACGGTACCCCATAATCAGCGTTATCCAAATCTTGTCAAATAACCAATACACTTGATACTATATACATGTCAGATAACGATGAAAAGGCTTTTTGCTCACCTGAGCCAAAGGCTTAAGAAATCTATCTCATAGTGTTCCGTTTTTCATCCGTCGTCGTCGTCCGTCAGCGACACTGTCGGAGAAAACTTTACAGAACCGATGATAGTAGGTAGCGACTTATATATGACAAGATAGAAATTAAGGTATCCGATATACAATAGGGCATTTTTCTATGCCTGGCAAGTTACTATAAACTATATATTTTCTGAAAGGTTATAAAGCCTACTTCTCAGAAATGATAATTTTGGGGCCAGAAAAACAAAGGGGAATAACTTATGAAGCATTGAAATTGTCTATTTTCTCTATATAACATATGCAAAATAACAAAGTTGTATAAGAGTTTTTCCCCCCTTTGATTTTTAAGACCTGGGAGTCTTATATCTGAACTCAGGGCATCATTACCTTTCAGAAAATATATAGTTTATAGTACCTAACCAGGCATAAATTTACCATTCTTTACAATGGAGATGATTAAAACGCTATGTAAAATGACTCAATTGTACAACGGATACCTTAAGTACTTGATCGTATACTAAATGCCCCAAGGTAAACCTTAGGTTCGGAATTTTCGACTGAACATCGTGTTTATTACGCACTTTTTGCATCGCCTCGTTTCCAGTATACAACACGCGTTTGTTTCGTCTCACAATTTTTGCATTCTTCTTGCATTGAGGCAGTCACGGCATCCTGTAAATTCCTCGGCCTTGTTCGTTTTACTGCGAAGCGAAATTCATTATCTTTACTGCAATTGTCGAGAAAAGATTTCATGCTACTTTCCTGTACGTAATCTCTGATGACAAATATGGATAATGACCATATCCCTGTCTACAGTACAAAATCGATAATTCAGAAAATCAGAAACCGAAGGCATACAAAATCAGGATAAAACAGGAACCAAAGCAAACAGAAACAAAAACCTCCACCATATGAAAAGAAGCGAACTCCCGATATGAGAGTGAGACCAGGTGCCCAGGAAGAGTAAGCAATTCCTGTTTGCATGCAACACCCGTTGTCAGATATAGATCCTCTATGGACTGTCCAAAGTCCCTAAAAGTCTCACTTTGCTTCTTTTTTGTCGCATCATAGCCTCAGCAACATAGCTCTCTTTCATCGCACGGTGACCAAATCTATCGTCCATGGGCCGTTTAATTCGGTCCAGTTATGTCTTATTTCCATAGGAAGTCCGTAAGCATATGTCTCCGCCTGACCACGTAACACAGTAAAGAAAATAATGCGAATTCTCTCCTCATTCAAGCCAGAGTAAAATAATGCGAATTCTCTCCTGTCGCAACGTTTTCAAAATATCGAATAAACTCCGACATTTATCCTCTCCATCTCCTTTGAATATCCGTTTCACAGGGACTTGTTGCGAGAAACTAACGCGTTGCACAGGGTTACTAATTGCACCCATATTGATGAATCGTATCTAGGGTAATTCGCGTTACTCCCGAGGGGAGAATCAAATCTAACGCTCCTTGGGTTACGTATACGTATATTTTGTCGTTTTCGGAAACAGTACTTCCTGTGTAATGCCTTGTCCTTCCTCTTGGACAATATGTATGTAAGATTTGGTGAGGATCTATACAAGCAGGTTGTAGGAATTCCTATGGGTACTAACTGTGTGCCTCTTGTTGCAGATTTATTTTTATACACTTATGAAAAAGAATTTATCCAAAATCTTCAAAAGCAAAGAAAATTTGATGAGCTGAAATGTTTCAATAATACTTCTAGGTATCTGGATGATATTCTAACCATTGACAATCCTGGTTTTTAATTATATAAGAATGAAATTTATCCACAAGAATTAACCCTTAACAAGGCAAACCTTTCTAATACAGAAACACCCTTTTTGGACCTAAATATCAAAATTGTAACCGGAAATATTCATACAAGTGTATATGATAAAAGGGATGATTTTGGATTCAACATAGTAAATTTCCCTTGGCTTGACGGTGATGTTCCAAGATTACCGTCATACGGCATTTACATATCACAGCTCATCCGGTACGCTAGAGCATGTACTGATATTTTGGATTTTCACAGCAGAAATTTACAAATTACCAAAACACTTTTAGGTCAAGGTTTCCGCTTTCATAAACTAGTTAAGACTTTCTGGAAATTTTACAAAAATTACAGTCAACTTCTTTTAAAATTCGGATCTATACATGCAACAGAGTACATTACTATGGGTATTACACAACCTGTCTTTTATGGTGATATGATATACAAAATAAAAAGGATCAAAGGTAGGCAGCATAACCATCGAAAATGCGTCAGAATCATCAAACGCCTTTTATACCGTGGGTATGATCCTTATGTCACCAGACGGACACTAGGCTTGGTACTTGACCAATCTACAGTCTTGTACAAGCGCATCCTTGAGACTTGCACTCTGACTGACTGTGACGACGGGACTCCATAACTGGCCCTGTCCAAACCTCTTTAGAGAAGACAGGGCCCCGACCACCTGTCCTCTCTGAATGTCAGTCGGACTCCTCGGGTGAATACATACATGAGCTCGCTACAGCCGGCAGAGCACGGACTGTATTACGCATGCCCTCTTTTTATATCCATTAACATATTCATCTGTGTCTATGGGGCCTCTGCGTTTCGCGGTCTTGTTTGTGTGATGTCATCTTACAGTGAGGAGGTTGTTTTACACCACAATTGTACGTTCTTCGAGACCTCTGGGTAATTGGAGAAGTGAGAGGGTTGTGCGCACGTAATCCAGGATAACCACACCATTTGCTACTTGCGTGACAGATGGCCGTCCAAAGTCGGCATCGGTTACCCATTGGTCTCGTCGGTTTATGTGTAGTCTTTTGTGTTTGATGTTTACATGTCGTGTGTCTCTTGTCCGTCTCGTGCTGTACTCGTCTTTTGTGTTTTTGCATCGGGTGTTTTGGTGTTTTACTGTTGATGTTGCAACGGGGTCTTGTTGGAGATCTCCTCCCTTCTTTCCACAAATTTCCTATGAATAATCCTATTATGAAAACACAGGCACTCGTCACAAGCACTTCCTTCGTCATCACCAGAAACAAATATCCAGGAAAGTATTTATAGCCACGGCACACAGTGATCCAATCAGAACTGAAATGATCGTCCATAGTTTGAAAAACCAAGTCCATCCGTCCTCAGATTATAGAATCGAGTATTTTGTTCACACGATACATTTTGTCAGTCTGAAAGCACAGGTGTACTTGAAGCTACCGGTGTACATGTATTTGCGGATATATTAAATGAATCTAATAAATTTCTCCTGACCGAAAACGGTGATTTTCGTCTTTTTTTGGACACATGATGGGTTATCTCCCCCGGTTCATTTTGTAACTCACCTGTAAGTTCCATTTCACAGGGTGAATATTTCGTTTGATCGTGTTGCATCATCACATTTATTTTAATCACGATATGCACAAATACTCATACAGCGCAAAGAAATCCAATTTGAATCGCTGAATAAAGATTCACACGAGGCACATAACACACGTGAATAAATCTCTTCGTCACAGATTTTAAGAACCACGCACATGCACACTCCGCACAAATTTATTTCACACGCAAACAGTCACAGAAATCACACACAAAAATACACAAATAAACTGTCACGAAATTATACACACCATCGCACATGAAATTTTCACAAATAAAATATCACACGTACTTACACAAATTAACAACATAATACGGTCACGCACTTCATTAAAACACAAACATATATATACATGTATCACAAGCGATCGCGCACTGTCGCTGAAATGAAAAATATGGATAATGACCATATCCCTGTATACAGCACAAAATCGATAATTCAGAAAATAATAAACCGAAGGCATACAAATAAACATTACAGAAGTACCTATCAGTTATTCAGACTCATAGTCGAGAAGGCTAGGCAAAATAATTAGATTTTTCACAGGAACGGTTGCGAACCTCGGAATGAACAAAATTCCAAAGTGAGACCAGGTGCCCGGGGAGAGTCAGCGTCTCATGATTGCATGCAACACCCGTCGCAACAGTTCCATGGAAACATGTCTCGATGTACATTTTGATGTACATATCAGGTAAGTATGTCTTGTTTGGTGATGATAACAGCCATTCAATCACATTGTAGAATGTCACTGATCATTCTGGAAAGAGGGATCTCATATATGCTTTTATTATTTCCCCGTAGCGACCAAAGAACTTCCTCAATGATGATTTCAGCCGTTGTGTAACATAACCCTGAACAAGTGTCTTACTTGCAAGTCGTCTCTAATGATGAAATCTTCATATTTGAAACATGCCCTTGCGTACCGCATCAGTTGAGAAACAAAAACACCATAAGCAGGAAAAGACGGAATGTTGCTACTCATGAAAGGGAAGTTAGTTATGTGGAAGGTGAATTCGTCACGCTCGTCATACAGTGAGGTGTTTAAATGGCCGTTTGCGTCGAAAGATAGGAGTATATCCAAGTACGAAGCGGATCTGTCACTCTCTATTGTTTCCTTGATCTCTGGTTCATGAGGATATATTTCATGTAGATGATCCGCAAAGTTCAGATTATTGATGGACGACATGTCATCTTTGTATCTGAAGGTAAAATGGAACTGAGATGTGAGTTGCTTTCGCCCAGTCGAGATCAAGGTCTGGATGAAGTCAGCTTCGTATGAATATAAAAATAAGTCCGCAAGCAGTGGGGCGCAATAGGTACCAATGGGGATACCGACTATCTGTTGGAATACGGTTCCTCCAAACACAAAAAAATGTTGTCAATCAAAAACTCAAGCATCCGGATGATATCGTCTTCGGTATACTTTTTGTTTGAATCAAAGTATTCCTTCACGAAAGAAGTATCCACCCGCCCAATTACGAGGTATTTGTATCTTCTATTACGATTTTTTAAAAGAAAAGTGTTGCGAATAATATTGGCCAGTCTGTTTTTTAGCTTTTGGTGTGGAATGGTAGTATAGAACGTAGAGAAGATGAAAAATGTTATGCTGGTAATATGATTGAAGTTGGTGGCTTTTAAATTTTCCAAAAGTTCCCTAGAATTCTTTAGGATCCACGTCTGATTGATTCCATTTCTGAAATATGTTGTCTCGCAGTATGTTTGAAGACTGTGCTTGATGCGAGTTAATATTCTCGTAAGCAAAATGGAAAGAGGTTTTGTTGAGCACCTGGACGAACCGGCAATTAATCGGTGTTTGTAAGGATTTTTGTGCATTTTTTGGAATCCAGTAGATGTAAGGCAGTTCAAGGTCAGAGTCATCAGTATGAATACCGAAGGACGCAAGAACAGGATTGTAGTTGTCAAGTATGTCAGATACAGATAAGTTTGTAAGTGTGTATGTTGGATTTCCAGGTGCTGAATGTAGTCCTTGTTCCTCTCTCAAGCATTTGAAATGGTATGACTTGCAGAGGAAAGTAAAATTGTTTGCCGCTTTGTCAGCAGGAACAATGATATATTTTTCATGGAGGTCAGAAAGTTCTTTGGCAACAACAGGGTCATGAAAAATTGACTCGTGTCTGTTGTTCACTGAGTGCCAAAGACGCACAAGTCTTCTTTGAAGTAATTCTCCGATGGATTTCATCTATTCGGAGAGTGTGTCTAGTTCCACGTCCTCCCTTTTTGCCCACCGTCTGGCGTACTCCCCACATGCATCCATAATAATTTCAAAGTTTTCCCGCCATGTGAATTAAAGAACGGTGTTCCCTGTATTTTAGACCTTTACTGAGAAGGTTTCTAAGTTTGCTGTTACCAACGATATTAAGGTCACCAGTAACCACATGATTGGTAGATGAAAGGAGAGGATGAACATGTGCATTGTATGGGGTTTTGTGAAAGGTGGTGTACATCTAGACATTTCAAATTTTGTTTACAATTAAATATTTTGGAAGCAACGGATTGTGTGTATGTGTAGGAAATGCAAGGCGCCTCCTGGTATTTGAAATAAGGAGGAATGTTGTCCTTTATAGACCTGTTATTTAGAATGTCGCTAAAACGCAGAGTATCGATCCCTTTATTTGCAAAGTTGATTTTAAGGAAGGGACGATTTTCATTGCTAACAGGTACGTCAGATTTGACTGCCTTAAAAAGTCTTTTTGACGAGATGTCCATATAATATATTCTGCTGAATCGGTGTCGGTAAAATGTAAGAACATTGATGATTCGTACAAGTCATGCAATTCCTTTAAAGGAAGGGAGTACAACTTCGTACAAATATGGTGAAGGCCTAATTAACTAAGTAGAAGTATACCGAGCGGTCTTTCTTGGTAAATAATAGATCCAGTCGTCTGCTCAATTACAGTCGCAACTTTACAAGATTAAAGAGTATATACATATAAACAAGACATAATTATTATTCGATTTTACTTTGGAAGAAAGGAGGTGATCTCCAACAAGTCTCCGTTGCAGCACCAACAGCAACACATCAAAACACCCCAAGTGAAAACACAAAGAAGGCACACACAGCAAGAGACAAGGAACAACAGGTTTACGAGACATCGAACTTTAAAGACAACACATAAACCAACGAGACCCATGGGCAATCGGTGCCGACTTAGGACGGCCTTCTGCCACGTTAGTGACAGATGGTGTGGTTATCCTGGATTACGTGCGCACAACCCTCCCACTTTTAAATATCATTGGAAAAATAGTACTGTGCTAACGAGACCAATATATTCAAAACGTCTCCTTTATTGGGAAAGGATTTTAAAAAATACTATTCTTTTAGAATTATTATGAACACAGTGAAAATTTTACTCAGATTTTTATTGAATGTAAAAATCATATAATATTGCATGTTGCATAAATCATATCTATAGAGCAAGTGACCATATTTCGCCGTATTTTTCGTACATTTCTTAGGAAATTTCAATAGTTGGGAGCCAATTCAATTGATTAATTAATAATTGATTTGGCTGAAATAAAATTTAACTCCATTCTGATGATTGAAATACTACAAAAAATATTTATTTTACACTGTTCATTGTTTTAGTCTGGGATGTATCACTGGGTTGGGTGCACCCCCCCCCCCCCCTTGATCCTCCAAAACCGGCCAAACTTTGTAGCATTTTTTGCGCTCTTTCAGATAAAGAAATTGTCTGATGGAAATTTTCACTGCAAAAGCGGTGGGTTTTTTTTTGGGGGGGGGGGGGACATATGTTTTTTAGTAAAAAATCACTGAAACTAGGAAAAATTATTATAACTTTTATATGGTTGATGTTTTTAAAAATTGAAAGTGTGAATATCTAGTATTTTTGATGCTCTTTCAGATAAAATAAGCTGCAAGTTCCAATTCCTATCTTTACTGTGTGTTTTGGGGTAAAAAAAGTAGAATTTTTGCCAATATTTGAGGAAATTTTAATTTATTCCTGCTTCTCAGCTCCTCAGTATTGTATATGACGAGTGTGTTCATGTTGTGACCGTTCAATGATGATTTAAAAACATCATGAAATAAGATATTGAACACTTAGTTTCTCTTTATTCAGTATATTTTTGGTTTGATTGATTCCTGACTTTAGTAGTTTTACAAATTATTTTGGATACGATTTCTAAGGTGATTTGAGGCGATTTTGAATTTGAAAAGGAATTAATTTACTATAGATATTATTTGGTTTGAATAGATACGATTTAGTATTTGATTTCACCACTACTTTTGTTTCTGTTTATTGGTTTTGTTCGGTTGAATAAAGAATATACTTGTGAATAAATAGAGAAATTTAATTATCACTGTTTTGTCTGATTTACACACACCACCACTCGTCCACTACTACATATTTTTGGGACAAAATGATGTTGCAATATATCATAACATGACTGCTACGGTCATATGTAGCGTAGCCTTGAATGCGTAGTAATTTTGGTAGCGTGTCTATCTTAGACAAATCTTTGGTAGCGTGTCTTTCTTAGACAATCTGCAAGCTTGTCGTCCCAGACGACTAAGTCACTGTAAAGTATTGATAGCACTCGTCCCAGACGAGAATTCCAGCCATCCCATACGACAAAGTATTAATCCACACTCGTCCCAGACGAGAATTATCCAAGTGTTCTTGAAGTGAGACAAAGTAATAAAGTTGACATTTTATTTACACTATGTACAAAATCCAGTTTAAGAAAAGAAATCACATCACTACATCTTCCTAATAGCATCCCAATTCTAATCTCTTAATAAATCCAAAAGAAGCACAAGTAGCATGTCATCCTAGCATCGCAATGTAACTAATCTCATATTCAAAAATCGGGGCTCTATTTATACCCTCAGGCAAGGATCGACCCGATGTAAACAAAGGTCGCGGCCTCTGATTGGTCAGTTGGAATGATCGGCCAATACATACATAATTGACATTTCTATGAATACTAATTAGGTTATGAAACAACGATGTAATTAAACTGATAAATAAAGCAATTAAAAGTACAAATATGGCGATAATTACGATCAAATATTAAAGTTAAGATATTAAAGATAATTAATACAAACATAGGTAAACAAATAGTTATGTACATACACCGTATAAAAGAGATCGGCCGCTGTATCTCGCATGTAAACAAACATGTTAACAATGCATTTCAATACTTTTCTACACATATTTAGGGGTTACCATACTGATGTTTTACAAAAACTGACAGGGTATCGGCGAATCCCCTGCCAGAAATTGAGTTTTACCGCGAGGCGTTAGCCGAGCGGTAAAACGGATATTTCTGACAGGGGATTCGCCGATACCCTGTCAGTTTTTGTAAAACATCAGTATGGTAACCCTATTCTAATGCTTTGGTCAGTAAAAAGCTAGAAAACGTCTGCTTTTAACGACGTCGCCATAGCAACGTATGACGTCATAGCAAAAACTGCAGTGAAACGTGAACCCCCTTGCAGTTTTTTAATCGCTCGACCAATCAGAATGCGCGTTACAAACGGAGCGCATTAGAATTGATCATAGGGTATAGAAAAACAACGTACACAAACCAATGAGAAGCAATTAAATGTGAAACGGAGAAGGTGGTCAACGGCGAAATTAGACCAACTTAATTGATACCAACTCAAGAATAAAATGTTGGCCTGTTCTCGGACCGGTCTCCGGCGAAATATGGTCCCTCGCTTTACTCGGTTGACGATCCTAGTAAGTCTGAAACAGGGCTGCAAAATTTCTGCATCGTTAAGAATTTTCCTTGAGATGAAAAATGGGGGAAAATGGTCCAGAAATGGGGGGAGGGTTGCTATTTTGAATTGGGAATGGCCTTGGGGACAAATTAAATATCGGCCAACATCAGGTCGTTTACTTTTCTTTATGAAACACGGATGAGCAAATTCCGTTATAGATTCGTAAAATACCAGAATCAAGAGTCGTTGGAAACGCAGAGCGAAGTGCGCGTAAGTATTTCAGATCAAACTATTTGTGACAATGTCTTTTGTCACTAGATGATCGTCCTAGAATATGTATAAACATTCCTTAATATACTTTGTCAAACTATTTGTCTACGTAGAAATTAAAGACAAAGCTAGGAGTAGACTAAATAAGAATGGTCAGAGGATTTTCGGTGTAATTCAATCTCCACTAAATTTTCACTGCTGATTTGCATCATTTTCAGCTAAAGCAGTTTGTTGATAGTTGACTTGAAAGCTTTTCATCTTCCTAGTCTTGTAAATGCAAACTGGGGAACTGGCATGCAAAAAACAAAAAACTCACAACTCCTCGCATACTCTCAGGGATCAAGAATTTTTATCAGAATCTACTTGCCCACAGCAAGGACTTATAAACAGAAGGATTCGCAACTCTCTACACCGCCTTGAGAATAGTAACGAAAACTCGCGTGTAATGAGATCTGAACGAGATCAAAACATTGCCCAGTCCTATCCGAGAAGGGATCGATCAAATAACGTGATTTTCTCAAGCATCACACAATAAACATATAAAATATTGATACGTACATGTAGAAGAAACCTTACTGTTTCAATAAATACCAATTTTATCAAAATATATTGATATATTGTTACAATATCTAGCTTCAAAGCAGAGCCTTGACATTCGCCGTTATGACTCAGATATCGTCAAAGAGAGTTAAATAGGCATATGCTCTGTCCCATTTTCTCAGTCATTACTAGACTTACACATAAAATATTGGTGGCAAATCGAAAATGAAAACCTAGTGTGTGCATTAGAACCATTTTTGATTAATTCATTCGACGATTTCATCGTATACCGAAGGTTCAAAAATAGAGGTTTTCACTCTTCGGTATGCCCGGACATTTTCTGTAAGAGGTAAACAGCCCAACGCTCTGACCCATTTTCTCAAACTAGACAAGATTTACATATGAAATATTGTTATCAAAATAAAGACTAAAACCTAATGTGTGCATTAGGACCAATTTTGTTTAATTAATTCGACAATTTTATTGTTTTACGGGGCTTCAAAAATGGGTGTTTTCACTCGTCGGTACGCGCAGCCATTTTCTGAAAGAGGTAGATAGCCCAATGCTCTGACCCATTTTTTCAAACTAGACAAGATTAACATATGAAATATTGTTATCAAAATAAAGATTGAAACCTAATGTGTGCATTAGGACCAATTTCATTTAATTAATTCGACAATTTTATTGTTTTACGGGGCTTCGAAAATGGGTGTTTTCACTCGTCGGTACGCCCGGCCATTTTCTGAAAGAGGTAGACAGCCCAACGCTCTGACCCATTTTCTCAAACTAGACAAGATTTACATATGAAATATTGTTATCAAAATAAAGACTAAAACCTAAAGTGTGCGTTAGGACCAATTTCATTTAATTAATTTGACAATTTCATTGTCATACGCCCGGGCTTCGAAAATGGGTATTTTCACTCGTCGGTACGTGCGGCCATTTTCCCAAAAGACGTAGGCATGTCAACGCTCTGACCCATTTTCTCAAACAAGACACGATAAACACAAGGAATATTGTTATCAAAATAATTTATAAATCCTATTGCGTGCATTAGTACCATTTTCATTTCATGATACCGAATATTAATAAGAATACAAGACTTCGAAAATGGGCGTGTTTACGATCACCTGTTTACCACGGCCTGTAACGAAGAAGGTAAACAAGCCATCTAAAAAACATTTTTTTCTGTTTTATTTTATAAAGTATCTATGAAAAATTGCTTTTAAAATAAAGTTGGACTTTTTTGTATCTGATAGAATTATTTTTCATGTATAAATGTCGATAATTGACCATAATATAACTGTCTCAGATAGAAGGGATCTCGATGCAAGTTCGCCCTCGCCATTACGACTACGAGTACGACCGATTTAATTTACCATTTTCTCGACTATTTCAATACGTTATATAAAAATATTGGTACCAAAATGATCAGGATAATCTATTCTACTTATTCAAATCGTTTTTATGTTGTCATAATTAACATATTCAGGGCATTCATGTTTTTGAACATCACAACCCTAACATCTCGTTGCCTAATTTGCATATCAAAAGGGCGCGCAAGATGTTAACGGGAAAAGACGAGATTCCAATCCTTCTGTTTATAAGTCCTTGCCCACAGGCACATGTAGAAAGAGCGTCAATATCCTGTATGGTCATAAGAGAATACTGGTATCTTTAGAAAGACAAGGCTTCCGACGAATTTTCAGCTAGAAGTAGCACTTCTGCATTTTTTGCATTTGAAGGGCAAAACATGGTATGACCATAAAGATTGAGTTGTATACTTCCTAAAAACATCAATAAATCACCCAAAAAGATCTCATAACATAGCCTAATCGTCTACCTAAGTTGGACTGTTTTCTACTTTCTGTCTTGAACCTCCATTGCCAGATTCATAAGCTAGTCTGAATCATCCAGGTGTTTTACTCTGCTTACAGTAAGCAGAGTAAAGCCTCCGAATGAATCAGTATTTGTCCAATCTGGCAATGGAGATTCAAGACAGCTCTTACCCAGCCTCAGCTCTTACTCGGCCTCTGCTATTCTTTAACTTCCTTCAGGCCGCTATATCATGTATATTGTGCCTGTCCCGTCCATTTGGGTCATCACTTTGGTATGTCTCTTTCTGGTGTTTGTTCCTAGTTCACTATTTCTCCCAAACCTAAAACACATCCTCTTAAATACCCCAAAAAGATCGGAGAGCAAATGAAATAAATCTGTCTGCTTTTGCACTGCTGCTCTTTCGAGACTCCTGATTGGCAGAGAGCCTGCCTTGACCTATCTTGACCATAGCTTAGCGTATCCTTGCACGCAGTAAATGGGCTGAGTACAATGTCTCCTGTTAGCATCATTATACTTTAAGATTTTAGAGGCTAGCTTGGTGTAAATGCTGTCATGTACAAGTTTGTTATGGAAAATTAAAGAATTTTAATGTTATCATGGTTATATTTGTCCATTTTTAGCTTGTTCATGATGACAGAGATTTGTGTACCAATCCGTTGATGTGGGAGTTAATCTGATTTACACGATGGCAGGTGAAATGCAACAACTGGCTCAGGTAAGGTGGTAAATCCTTATTGATTAACAACTGGCTCAGGTAAGGTGGTAAATCCTTATTGATTAACAACTGGCCCAGGTAAGATGGTAAATCCTTATTGATTAACAACTGGCTCAGGTAAGATTTCAAATCCTTATTGATTAACAACTAGCTCAGGTAAGGTGGTAAATCCTTATTGATTAACAACTGGCTCAGGTAAGGTGGAAAATCCTTATTGATTAACAACTGGCTCAGGTAAGGTTTCAAATCCTTATTGATTAACAACTAGCTCAGGTAAGGTGGTAAATCCTTATTGATTAACAACTGGCTCAGGTAAGGTTTCAAATCCTTATTGATTAACAACTAGCTCAGGTAAGTTGGTAAATCCTTATTGATTAACAACTGGCTCAGGTAAGGTGTCATGAATTATTGCACTTGACTTTTTTCCCTTACCTATTAGGTTTGAATGATATTGTGAAGTTTCTTACTCAAGTGCTGCTATATATGCATCAAAATGACCAAATTCAAATTTTGAAATGTGCCATTTAGAAAAACAATGTACGAAAGTATACCCATGGCACAGTCCAGATTGATCCCTACATGTTGATTGTACCAAATTGTTTGTGATTTACAGTGCTATACACTTGTGTAATTAAGGTATAGAATGTTTAGTTAAAGTCATGATTTCTCTTTTTATTTGTATTCAACAGAGCACACATGTTGAAAATTGGTAAAAGGTACAGGTAAACATTGTTACTAAGATCATTTAGTTTTAATCAAGTAGAATTGTAATGAAGTTTGTGGTATCAAAATTACATTTATAATACATAGTTTAGTAATATAGGGTCATGCATGCTTAAAGTACAATGAATTACAATGAATAATTCACGAAAAGATTATTAACAAGCTTAACAACAGAGTATTAATGAAAATGCAAAGATTTAACTTACCAACACTTTATCCAGAATATAGCTTTTAATTATTACAGGTTTAAAGAAAAAACACTAAGTCTTTCGTCTTTAATTATGAATGATGAATTTAAAAATGATGAATTTCAAAATAAAAGCATTTTAAATTAAACTCTCTATAGCATCACATATAAGCAATGGATTTTTCAATATTCTGAGTGAGGTGAAAATGGTGAAGAAGTGTATGATAATTATGATAATAGGAAAATCTAGACGCAAAGTCTGTATTTTCATTTCAAAAGTAAGATATTATCAGGAGTGTAATAATATAAAAGTTGATACCTCCACAATAAACTTGGTTTTTTTTTATATAACTAATATATAAAAAGTTTTTAGTGTTTAATTTTCAGTTGGTCTGCTTGGAGGTCACACTTTCTGATCAATGTAATTGATGCTTATCATTTTATGGGCCATGTCAATCACAATGAGAGAGAGTGAGATCAAGTTCAAGGTCAAGTTTTAACTGAAGGTCAAGGTCATGGATTTGTATTTGAAAATGTAAGATAAGATAAGAATGTATTTGCATAATATTGTATCTTCTTTTAATCCAAACTATTTGAATTTAGATGAACCTAACTGATGTATTTCAGACCAAGATTGGAGTGGCCGTCCAGCAGGGAGATTTCCGTTTAGTTAAGAGTCTTATTGATGGAGGAGAGAATGTTCATTTCACAGATCGGGTAATTCGGTCTTTTTGAAATACAGATTTAGCTCCCATTTGTGCAGGTATTTGACGTCAACACATTGTGACGTCATCAAATTTTTATGGAAACCAGCACCAGGGAAACAGTTTTATAAATCTGACATTTTGAAAGGAAATTAATGTCGTCACACTGCTTTTATGTCAGATACCTGCACTTAAATCAAACATAGGCCTGTAAAATCGAAAATAGAGAATATTAGTATACACTGTCATTTTGTCGATGTTTATATGTGGAGACCTTTATCCCAGCATTTTATTTTTGCCCTTTTCACCCAATGTCATGAGGGTGCATCTAAGATGGGGCAAATAAAATCTAGCAAAATGCATTTCTTAACAAAATGCTTCAAAGAGGGCAATCAGTACTTAGCGAATTATTCTCCTATTTCAGAAATTGGGCGAATTAATTTTAAAGCTGTTTATGATTTTACATGCATATTGAGTTTTTGTGGAATACAGAGTTTTTTCCCCTTACAGACGGTATTTGAAGTAAAACCACTGTGACGTCATGAAAATGGTATGGTAACGTCCATTTTATATCGTCATTTTCCAAACTTTAAGGACTGTTTCCATAGAATTCGATGACGTCATAATCAGTCAGATACCATCTCAAATGGGTAGTAACTCTGGTTTTCGAAAATAGTGAATATGCTTAATTCATAATAAGTATATCAAATCCACTGAGAATACATTTTTATGCCCCCGGAATCAAAGATTCGGGGGCATATAGTTTTTGGCCTGTCCGTCTGTTTGTCTGTTTATCTGTTTGTCTGTTTGTCTGTCTGTTTGTCCGAAAAACTTTAACATTGGACATAACTTTTGAATGGGAAGTGATAGGGCTTTCATATTTCACATGTGTATTCCTTGTGACAAGACCTTTCCATTGATACCAAAATTTTTGACCTCGTGACCTTGACCTTGACCTTGACCTTTGACCTACTTTTCAAAAACTTTAACATTGGGCATAACTTTTGAATGGGAAGTGATAGGGCTTTCATATTTCACGTGTGTATTCCTTGTGACAAGACCTTTCCATTGATACCAAAATGTTTGACCTCGTGACCTTGACCTTGACCTTTGACCTACTTTTCAAAAACTTTAACATTGGGCATAACTTTTGAATGGGAAGTGATAGGGCTTTCATATTTCACATGTGTATTCCTTGTGACAAGACCTTTCCATTGATACCAAAATTTTTGACCTCATGACCTTGACCTTGACCTTTGACCTACTTTTCAAAAACTTTAATATTGGGCATAACTTTTGAATGGGAAGTGATAGGGCTTTCATATTTCACATGCGTATTCCTTGTGACAAGACCTTTCCATTGATACCAAAATTTTTGACCTCATGACCTTGACCTTGACCTTTGACCTACTTTTCAAAAACTTTAACATTGGGCATAACTTTTGAATGGTAAGTGATAGGGCTTTCATATTTCATATGTGTATTCCTTGTGACAAGACCTTTCCATTGATACCAAAAGTTTTGACCTCGTGACCTTGACCTTTGACCTTTTAACCCAGTGACCTCACATACATGTACTTAACAGAAAATAGTGTTCATACAAACAAAGATGCCACCGGGGGCATTCGTGTTTCACAAACACAGGCTTAATTAATGATAAACTGATAAAGAATACAATCCTACATTATTGACAATTTTTCTTAAGTCTGAATTTTATCACAGTGTTTTCAATTTTGTTTTTCCTCTATCATGATGTCATATTTTATCCTTACAATTGTAAGCTTAATATAATATTAATACATGTATAGTTCATGTAAGAATAAATAATATATCTATTCCTCGAATGCTCAATACAGTGAGTACTCTGTAAAATTGATGTGTAATAGACCACTTACTGAATTTAGTAATTAACAACATTTATGAAAAATGTCCAAAAGAGGAACTTTTCAGGGTTTTTTTTTATTAATTGTTACGTCACTATCATAACTATAGAATCAAGTCTTAGATATCAATTATTATAATAAGTAATTGATAACAGATCAGTTATTAATAAATGATTTCACCTTGAATATTTTTATTTCCTATCTAAGATATAGGAAAATGATCTCAGACTATTAATTTCGTCTTCTTTGTTTTTCAGAAAGGAAACACCTATTTACACTATGTGTGCACCATGTATAGACCCTACGTTTTCCATGTGATAGCTGGGGCAGGAATCGACATTAATGCTCAGAATAAGGTTTGATGGAATCTTTGACTGATCTATAACTAATACTCAAGGAGAATGTATGATTTAGGGAATAAACACTGCATGTGTACTCATTTTAGCAGTATTCATATTTTAGCAGAGTTAACGCTATAAAAACTGCCCTAATTCAAAACTATGCTGAATTATTGAACTTTTATAGAAGAATGTTGAAAATAAGTCAGGTGCGCTAATTCATGATTACGCTGATACATTGTATGTCAATTTGTCCTATATTACCTTGTTTGCGCAAAAACAAGTACACATACAGTAGTAAATCTTACCTTATATTTGCTGTCAGTAATTGCAGGTGTTACAGTCTCAAACTGAGACTTTCGAGGGATGCACAATCTGCACTGTAAATTTAAAATCAGCAGTTACAGGCAACAAACATAGCATCAGAAACTTAAGATGTACATGTTCGTAATATTATTGTATTTCACTGGTAAAGTATAAACTATTTAAGGGTGATAGCTAAGGACCGAGTAACAACTACTGTAAACCACCTTTTATTTGCGAGAGTTTTATTTTCACAATATTTGTGAGGTCCTTCGATTTGCGAAAATGATACGCTGCAAATTTGTCTCAACACATGTGTAGTATAATATGTACATACGATGTCGCCAAAATAAAAGGTCGCGAACCAGTTACCGAAGTCTGATGTTTCAGAACTTAAGATGCTGCAAATAAAAGACGGTTTATAGTAAGTTCAGATCGAGTGCTGGTTTCTCATTCCTAGCAATGATCTCTATTCTTAATCATAGAAATACAACAGCAGCTGCACAATATTTGATTCACGTGTTACATATTGAAATTATCTGTAACTTTGATCTCAGTTCTATTCAACAAAAAATTACATGTGTTGTCCTTTCTTTTTCTTATATGATCTCCTCTCTTCTTTTATATATCTCATGGAGTGCAACATTGTATGTTGAAATTACCTGCAATTATGTCATTATTTTATGCAATGTATCATTAACCATAAAGTTTATCATAATTAACAGTATGGTTATACACCTTTACACGTCACGGCTTTATCAAAGGAAGGACTCCATGTTGGTGACTTAATGGCGTACGGTGCAGATCCCTCGGTACTCAGCTATGTAAGTTCATCATAGTTAGTAGTATAACTATACACCATGAAGTTTTTAAAATGAATTACATGTAAAGTCCATTTTGCTTGAAGGTAACATAGAAAATTTCATGTCAAATTCATGTGAAGTAAATTTACGTGAAATTCATGTGAATTTTTTTTCACATAAATTTTATGTAAAATTTATATGAATTTCACATGATGCTCATTTCATATGAATTTCATGTGAGGCACCATTGACTGTGTAATATTTTCAATTTTGTAATATCATTTCCGAAAGTGTAAGGACCGTTTCCATAGAGTAAGATGACATCAAAATTTGTCTATGTCCAAAACTGGAAGTAACAAGTAACTCTGGTAATGGAGAGTGCCGAGTAGCATTCTCTATAAATATAGTTTCTCCTACCTAGAAATTTTGTCTGAAGATATACTTAGGAATAATTGAAACATACAAATGTGAATATATTTAAACAGGTGAACGGAATAATTGAAAATACATAATGTACATATAAAACAGGTGAATTTATGAAAGAATTGATTTTCAGGATGGGAAAACGGCAATGGAAATGGCAACAAAGAGGAAATATTGGCGTCAGGTTTACGAAAAATACAAAGTAAGTCAGACCTGTTAGTAATTAAAAGGTTTTCCTTCATAACATTTTGACAGGGTATATTATATGCAACAGTAATAGTGAACAAAATCTCTACTTATTGAAACATCTCTCAATATAGCTGTAAAATAAAATATGACATTCACTTACATTAAGTAGAGATCACCTTGTCAGTATTACTGTCCGAGCAGCTCACAGTGGAAATCGGACTATTGAAATTTTGTCTCATTTGTTGGAATGTTTTTGAAATAAAATTCATAATGTGGGATAGATCTCAAACTCTTGTGACTAACTGTGCAAGATGTATGTCTGTACAGCCAATACCTATACTCTTACAATAAAAGAAAACAATTTAAGGAGGTATTGAACACTTGGACACCAAATTCAATTTTTTCTCAAAATTTCTTAAATTATATATTGCTTGTCTGTTTTTGATTATACAAACTTACATTTGATTCTATCCACAGGAAAATTTTCTGTGAGACTTTGAAATATGCATTTTTCAACGTTTCCGTGAATTTCTAGATGACGTCATAATATTGAAAGTATCATTCCAGTTCTCGTAAAGCTATTGGAAATTAATTTTAATTTAAGTACCAAAATCTTCATTAATGTATTGCACTTACATATGGAAAAGATGAGATGAATTGTGTTTTAAACAAAGGTAGGATACTGGAATAAAATATGATACTATCGGTAAAAAAATTGCTATTCCGAGCCAATTGACTGTAGTTGATAGCTATTTATTAGGAATCCTGTGGATGAGTCTTTGTCAAAAACTAACAAATTGATCAGCAATGTCAAGAGATGATTTCATAATTAAATGAGAAAAAATGAATGTAGGATAAAATATTACAAAGCGTTATGTTTTCCTAGTTTTCCTTCCAATATCGTTCATTTTCAATGAATGGACATCCGCTTTCCTGTAATGTAAATTTGTTGACGAATTCATTGTGATGAAGATTGAACTTTTTATTTTACACATGCAAAGTTTCAATGCGATACGTTAGGTATTGATGTTTTTATTGCATTTTGAATGTGAAGGTTTGTAACGCCATTTTCCCTGATAACGTTAAAATGATGTCGTGGTTTTACTCATGGATAAAACTCCCAAAGTCCAAAATTACGAAAATAATTTCTTCAAATGATGCTGGAAATTAGTCAAACTTCATCAGGATACTGAGATGTGTACATCAATCAGCGTATCAATTGTTTTGACTGAACTTTTCATAGGAAGTGAGAAAACAAATAATGTTGCTGCCATCTTGGTGTTCAAACCCTCCTTAAGATAGGGATTTTTCTGTGTTCATTTTAGCATGACATTGTGGATGTTCTTCGTAGTGTTAAACATTGGCCGAAAAAGTTACAGTTGGAGTTATGGCCCTTGAATTTTGTTATTTTCTGCATTTTAAATGTGAAACCTTGTCATCACAACTCCTCCCAAACCAATTGATGTATTTCAATGAAACTTTACGCAGTGAAAGACCTTAAATGTAGATGACCATGTGCATGAAGAAAGGGAATTGCTGCCAAAAATGTTACATCTGAGTTATATTAGCGTTTGGACTTAGTTTTTCATCCATTTGTAATCGAAACTCCTCCCAAACCATTTAATGGATGTCAATGAAACTTAAGACACAATGATAGATCATGACATCTTAAGGTGCATGAAGAAAGTAGTTGTATGAGAGAATTCAGTGTGAACTAGTGATTGTCATGTCATAAATTTGGAACTGTTCAGAAAAAAAATTATGCCACGGGGGTATAATTTGTCTTTTTAGGTCAGTTTTCATTAAAATTCAGTGTGCACAAGATCTAACTGAAAAACACAAATCTATTATATTTTCTTTGTATTTCAGCCTGGAATATTTCAAGCAGTGGAGGATCATGATGTAGAAAGAGTCAAAGAACTTTTGCATTGCTGGTGTAAGATGGATTCTAAACGGGTACGTAATGTATATTGATCAGCAATAGACCATTTTCCAGTCTTGTTGGAAAGCACAAAATGTCCGAGTCAACATCTTTTTGCATTGTTTTATATTATGACCTCACTGTCAAAAGATACAATTCCACAAGTGGCCTATTTATAATTTGGTCAAGGAACTATAAGGTTAAGTTGCTTCACAAAGGTATCTTCAAATTACTATACATGTAAATAACATCATATTTTTAATAAATGTTATGTTTGATATATACTTGCACATGCACTTTACGTATAATACATGTATGTATGTTGCCTGATTCTCTTTAAGGCATTAGGGGTATAATACTCTACTTCTGGTTGTTGTGAGAACAGAGAAATTAAATACCATGAAGTTTGCCGAAGACACACAAATCTTCGGCAAAGATCGTAACTACATTTTATATATTTTCATCCAAGTTGAATGAAACATTGAAAACATAGCAAAGATCTAACAATCTAGGTTTTAGACAATATTGTTATTTGTTATACCCTACTCTGTATCTCTATAAAATCTATATAAATCTATATATAATCTATATAAAATCTCCATAGGAAAAATGCCTATAAATTCGAATATTTGACCAATATATTTTGTATAATATTGTACCCCTAATACCTTAACATTGTAAAATTGTTAAATTTGTTTACTTGTATTCCATCATAACAAGTAGCATGAAAATCTAAATGAAAATTTTAAGTACCTTAATTTACAGGGATCTCAGACATTAAGGCAGGTTGCTGCAGCCAAAAAATATCACGACATTGTTAGAATCCTGGACCAGCATAGATATACACTGGTATGTATTGTTGACCTTGATTTTTATACCTTGAGGTCTGACCTTGAAAGTATAATTTTCAACTAGAATTATTGTACCAATACTACTTAAGGATTGTTTTTCAGCTTTTGCGCTTTATCGGTGTGTATTGGCAGTAGGGAATGGAAACAAAATATGTAAAGCACGAAGTGCTTTTCATGAATTTTGTTTCCATTCCCTACTGCCAATACACACCAATAAAGCGCAAAAGCTGAAAAACAATCCTTATATTTACATTTTACGTGTTAACTAAGTTATTTCTGCCAATTTTTCAGCCAGTTTCTTTACATTTGAAATATCATTGCGGAGGGAGAACGCCACTTGACGTAAGAGCAAAGGAACGTTCGATGTTTTCGCTTGATTCGAAGTAGTACCTTCTGTACGGAAACGTTGTTGACAGATGAGAAACTGAATTTTGTCCTCTTGCTGTATTTTGAACATTTCAATTAAAACTGAAGAAAATTGAATCGTGAAAATTCGTGACTTTTGTCCAACATAATTCAGACATGGCGGAGAGTTAAACTGGAGAAATTTCACAGAACTGAAGGGAAAACTTTTGAAAACTCTTTTTAACACACTGTTATAACTTAAACTGCTTACTAGACATATGAAATCAATTGGTATCATTGTATACAAACTTCTGTAAATACCCTATTTCATCTGGAAGTAATTAGAATAATGCAAAAGTCGAGTACAGCCGTCGAAAACGCGAAAACTTTCGGTATTTTCATGACTTACTTCAACATCATGGCTAAAGATTCGCTGATACTCGAAGTATTTCTGATATTATGAATCCATAAGAAGCAAAGATAAATTCACTGTTGATAATGACACAAGTGAATCAAAATCCTCATCCTAAATACTGAATATTTGATCCACTTATGCCTGAATATTCGCTCATCTAAACACGGCATCTTTCTGCAGACAACAATGCAGTTCATCCTTGAACTTCGTCTACTGACGCGTGATCGACTTACTACGTCACCCTTCTTGGAAGTGTACATGTGGGTGACCTAGATTTTGACACATTTAATCACTGGGGGTAGACAGCGTCGTTTGATAATGGATACATGTTTTGAATCTGTATTAAAGCAATGAATAAAATGGGCATTTTATCAGAAATTAATCCGCGTAAGTTCTAAAGTCACGTGATAGGCTCTTGCGATTATCGAGAAATAAAGCAACAGTTGGTTTGGTACCTTTATATAAGGGAAACGCAGTAAGAATGTAAATATATGCACATAAAAATTATGACAGTAAGACTTGCATGCAGATACTTAATGTGCAGACCTAGTGATTTCATGTATTGACCTTGACCTTTAAGATATAATTTAAACCAATATAGTCTGAGGAATCACATAAGAACTTTGATTTACAATTTGTGAGTAGATGAAGTCAATACTCCATAACTGTAAGGTTATAGACCTGGAAAATATTGAATTTGATATGCAGACTTTATTTGATTTGACCAGGACCCAGACATGAAAACATTACACAGACAAGGACATAATTTGTATATAACACAGAACATATAAGAGAGACCGACTCACGGTCATAGCGACCTAAACCACTGGACCATGGCAACAAAGACGTTGGCACTAATGACCTTGAAATTACATTTTGCATCAGCATACAATGGTTTTATATCTTCTTCTATGCAGTATTTAAGTGTGTTATGGATACTTTATACAGGATGTGATATACGGAGTGTTGGAGTTAGACTATCAGAGAGTACAAGATGCCGTCAAGAAATCATGGTGTAACATCAACTTTGTCAACAAGGTATCCTATTGTTCTAATGGCTAGGTCTATAACACACATTTGTTTGACGTTAAGCTTTCCTCAACATTTCTTTGGCATATTGTTTCATCTTGACGTACATGTATACTGAGATTAAAGTTTTATCTAAAGTTAAACATTTACTTATTGGCCTTGACCTTTGTTTTGTACTTTATAAAGTTGAGGTGCCCTGCTTTTCTATTTTATCTTTTTCTTGTTATGACAAAAAATTTTCCATCCACCTCTAGGCTTGCAGAAGGAAGCATGTTTTGCAACATGCGATAAGAATGCGAGAGTTGGAATACGTCAAAATCCTTTGTGACTGGGGAGCAGACGTGAACTTACTGGTTAACGCTCATGACTTCCTGATGGTAAATACTGTAGGGATTTTAACATGGTTAAGCAACAGACCCCTTCACACTTATGTCCGTTTGGTTTGGTTCACTTTTGCCTCTTCGTTGGATAATTTTGCCCACCAAAACAATCAAATGACGTCATTCTGCTCCAAAAAGTAACGTACATTGTCAAGGATGACATCATTTGATTATTTTGGTGGGCAAAATCGTCCTATGAGAAGATAAAAGTTAATGGAATGGATATTAGCATGAAAGGGTCTTCATACATTATTTTGCTTAATACCTAATACTATATACATGTACATGTAGTACTGTAAATGTTGAAATTTTCGCGTGGGAGTAGTATTACTTAATGTCTATCAATATTAATTATTCATTCAGTTAATTCATTCATTCATTCATTCATGTATTATTAATGTCTATCATAGTATTTTCACAATTATTGTATCATTATCAAGAAAATAACCCCTGCATGACAATTATAACTATAATTTATACATAATGTACATGTATACAATTCAATATAGTGATAATTATAACAGGTATACATAATGTACAATTTGCAATTCAATATGGTGAATGTCAATCAATAATTTTAATAAAAGACGAAAGGAAATACTCAGATTTCACCAAAAATACCCCACACATACTGTTTTAATTATAATAAATAACAATGAACACTCTATATCCACATATACATGTACATTGTGGATATAGAGTGTTCATTGTTATTTATTATATTAAACTTCCCTACGGAGGACACTACTTCATTGTTTTAATTATAATTTCGCAAAGATTTCCCCCCAGACAAAATCACCTCGTTTACAGTCTGTATAATATATAGGGCTTTCAATAACGGGCAGCGCCTGGTGAAGTAATGTTGACTTTGATGGTGGTATTCACCAATTCAAATTTCGTTTACATGCTCATAGAGTGCTCAAAAGATCTGTCTCAATTTTCTACATCACCGCTTCAAATTAATCTGATTGAAAACCCTGACATTGTACATGTATATATACATACAAAATGTATATACATGTATATCAACTTTTCTCAAGATTTAGAAAATAATCATTATCTTTATTGAGTATGCATCATATATTATTTGAATAAGATTTAATGATTACAGAGAAGAAAGACTATAGGAAAACAAAAACAAGACAAGTATTATTCATAATATTAAATAAAGAAATGATTGTGTGTACACCTTAACGAGGCTGTGTCTAATTAGAAAATGATGAACTTCTACCCAAGGTATTTTGACTAAATTCGGATCATATAATTGAAGTATTATAAAATTCATTTTATGGGAAAGAAAATAGAAGTTGACCGTTCAGTTTTATGTAGGGGTCATCTCGAAGATAATGGCATCTTACAATGAGACCTAATGGGGTTTTACTGCAAAATAATGATTTTTCTCAAATTTTTCATATTTCTGCACAAGAGATTTGAAATAAATTCATGTTATTTATTTGTTGTACTTCAAATATCATTTTAAGAAAAAGAAATTGAAATTTCACTGTCATCAAATTTTTCTAATTGTACTCGGCCTCGTTAAGTTACAAAAATGTATTTTAGTGCATCGTATGAATCACTATAATCTAGAACACCAAATTTTTAATTATAAGTCAAAACTGGTGCCATCCTATCTGGTAAGTAGGTCACGGTCTGAATTATTCTGTAAGTTTGAATTTTTAGCTCACCTAACAAAGTTGAGTGAGCTTATGCTTAGCCCCCGCGCATCTGCGTCCGCATCCGTGTTCGCGTCCGTGTCCGCGTCCGGTTAAGAAGTTTGGGGTAGCCCAGTAATTGGCAAAGTACTGATGCTACAGTAACCAAACTAGCACAAGTGATTCATCTTTGGATGCTGAGGTGAACCCATGCATCAGATGCTGCATCTGACCTACATTTTCCGCTTGAGTGACTTGGTTAAGAAGTTTGGGGTAGCTCAGAGTGGCTTGGTTAAGAAGTTTGGGGTAGCTCAGTATCTGACAAAGTACTGATGCTACAGTAACCGAACTTGCACACGTGATTCATCTTTGGATGCCAAGATGGACCCATGCAGCATCTGACCTACTTTTTCCATTTGAGTGATTTTGCTTTTAAAAGCCAATATTGAGCAAAGTATAAGTGCTACATGTACCAAACTTGTAAATTGGATGTATCTTTGATCAAACTTTCATAAAATGACCTTGACCTACTTTTTCTGCTTGAGTGATTTTGCCTATAAAAGCCAATATTGAGCAAAGTATAAGTGCTGCATGTACCAAACTTGCATATTGGATGTATCTTTGATCACACTTTCATAAAATGACCTTGACCTACTTTTTTCGCTTGAGTAATTTTGCCTTTAAAAGCCAATATTGAGCAAAGTATAAGTGCTACATGTACCAAACTTGCATATTGGATGTATCTTTGATCAAATTTTCATAAAATGACTTTGACCTACTTTTTCCGCTTGAGTGATTTTGCTTTTAAAAGCCAATATTGAGCAAAATATAAGTGCTACATGTACCAAATTTGTTTATTGGATGTATCTTTGATCAGACTTTCATAAAATGACCTTGACCTACTTTTTCTGCTTGAGTGATTTTGCCTTTAAAAGCCAATATTGAGCAAAGTATAAGTGCTACATGTACCAAACTTGCATATTGGATGTATCTTTGATCAGACTTTGAAATCCAATATACATGTACTAAGAAATATGTTTGAATTTAATTTTGCTGCCACGAGGTGAGCTATGTAATCTGCGATTACCTATGTTTCTCAGATTTATTTGTATTCTGATTTTATTTGCTCTTCAACTATTTGGTTTAAAATTTATATTTTTCTATCTCTTAGCACATTATTTGATTTCAATTAAAAACACATTCAAACACTTGATTACATCCCTTTTCTCTGGGAGAATTATTTCAATCTATTTGATTTCAGTTTGAGTTAGAATGATATTAGATTTGATGGTGTATTTTAGAATTAAATCACTTCTTTAAGTATACATATATATGTGCTATATGTACATCCACGCTCATGAATGCAGAGTGACCTGTCCTGATCTGTAGAGGATTACACAAATACTAAATTTAGACTGAAACTTTTTAGCCATAGGGGTAGAGCTTTGATGTTTACAAAATTAGATTTCCCTTGAACTGAAGTTTTATTTGATACCTGTGGTCCATTACTTTTGACCGAAGTGACCTTAACCTTGGACTTCATCCCGCTTTTAAGAAACTTTAAGCATGACCATATCTATTCTATTCAGAATGACTTCTGTTACCAAATTACCTTGACTCTGAACTTTGAATTACATTTGAAAAAGTTTTTCCTTAGAGTTCACAGTATCTTGTTGAAAATACCTTAAGTTTGTAGATAATTATTTTGTATAGAATTTCAGCATCAAGATAATCACCTGCATTATATAATATACCTGTACAAATTGTCACTGCTTTTTAGCTCTCCTGAGCAAAGCTCAAGTGAGCTGTTGTCATAGCGTGGCGTCCGTCATCTGTTGTCCGTCATCCGTCCTTCGTCTGTCGTTAACTTTGTAACATTTTCGACTTCTCCTCTGAAATCGCTGCACAGAATTTCACCAAACCTTACAGGAAGCAAGTACTCAAGGTCCTCTACCAAGTTTGTGTTTTTCGTGCTGATCGGTAAACAAATATTGCCGACAAGGGCTCTGATTGGCTGATGCATTTTCGGTTTCTCTTTTGCAACCACTGCACAGAATTTCAGGAAACTTTACAGGAAGCAAGTACTCAAGGTCCTCTTCCAGGTTTGTGTTTTTCCTGCCGATTGATCAACAAATAGGCTCTGATTGGCTGACGCATTTTTGACTTCTCCTCTGCAACTGCTGCACAGAATTTCACAAAACTTTACAGGAAGCAAGTTCTTTACAGGAAGCAAGTTCTAAAACGTCCACTACCAAGTTTGTGTTTTTTGTGCTGATCGGTAAACAAATATCGCCGACAAGGGCTCTGATTGGCTGATGCATTTTCGAATTCTCCTCTGCAACTGCTGCACAGAATTTGACAAAACCTTACAGGAAGCAAGTACTCAAGGTCCTCTTCCAGGTTTGTGTTTTTCGGGCCGATCGGTCAACAAATATGGCCGCTGAGGGCTCTAATTGGCTGACACATTTTCGACTTCTCCTCTGCAACCGCTGCGCAGAATTTCACAAAACTTTACTGGAAGCAAATTCTAAAGGTCCTCTGTGTTTTTTTGTGCTGATCAATCTACAAATATGGCCGCCGAGGGCTTTGACGCATTTTCAACTTCTCCTCTGCAATGGCTGCACAGTGTTTCACAAAAGCTTACAGGAAGCAAGTACCCATGATCCTCTACAAGATATTTTGTTTTTTTGTCGATTGGCTTACAGGGATAACACCGAATTGTCCACTATCATTCTTTTGTTTGCAACTCAGGTGAGCCATGTGGCCCCCTTGTTTTCCTTTTTTTGTTTAAATATAGTCAGTTATTAATATCACTGAAGATGGTAAATAGTCAAATCATCAAATTAATTAATATAATCAATGCAACATAAATATTTATGTGCCGCACAAAGTTGCGTTATTTTTTGTTTCAGAGATGTGCCACACAAAGTAGCGATATTTTTGTTTCAGAGATGTGCCACACAAAGTAGCGATATTTTTTGTTTCAGAGTTTAATTTTTTGTTGTTCTCTATCAGGGACCACTGTACTATGAAGTGATAGATGTTAACACACCACCTGACATCATGTGGACTGTATTAAAGTCAAACGTCAACTTTAACATCAAAGATGAGGTAAGATCATATCGTTTAAATTTCATTTAAACACATACATGTATTTTTGAAATCAAAGATCAATGCATGCATGATTCACACAAAAAAGATGACAAACTTGATATATGTCAGTATTATATAGTATCTATTCCCAAAACTTCACGAATTTGGAGCTTGACCAAACTTCAAACACCTGTTTCTTATGTGAAGAGGAAGAACCCTATTAATTTTGGTTTTTTTAAGGTCGAAGGTCAAGGTCACAGTCACAGACTGGAAATGGTCAAAATCCATGTATACAGCCCAGAGGGTGCAGTTTTGATAGGAGATTGACCTAAAGCCATGCCCTTACTGATGTCAAGGTCAAAGGTCAAGATCACAGATCAGAAATGGTCAGAATTCTTGTTTACAGCCTAGGGGACACAATTTTGATCTGTGATTGACCAAACTTCCTACACTTATTGCTTGTGGCAAACAAAAGAATCCTTTTGGTTTTTTTTTAAGGTCAAAGGTCAAGGTCAGATTAGAAATGGTTAAAATCCTTGTACACAGATTAGAAGGTGCATTGATTCTGATGCTGTCGAGGGGATGCTGCACTTTGTGTTGTCCAGGTTTTATTTCCAGTTTGATAGCATGAAAAATAATGTTTTTTTCTCTAAATCGTACATGTAATGGTTAATACAGTATAATGTACTTTGATCCTCAAAATAATGCTTTCTAGACAAATATTATCACTCCTCTAGTAAGACAGATGTAGATGGGTCTGCATTCCATGATAAAGGTGATGTGAATAAATTTATGGTCTTTCATATTAAAGTACATATGTCATCTTTTTTACTTCAGAGAGGGAGGAATGCATTAACGTACGCACTGGACAGAGGAAATGGGGAAATCTCGTTAGACGTCTTCAAGTTTATGTTACAGAATGGAGCTTATCTGGGAGACAGAGATGATGTATGTAAAAATATAAGACTCTGGGAATAGATAGAAAACATATGTTTCTGTCATAAGTGTTCTAGCATTAATACATGTGTGTGCATGTATCATTGATACAGAGCTATTTTGAATTTCACCTTTAATGATAGTTATGGTTTTTAGTTCAGCTGAGCCAAAGACACAAAGTGATCCAGCTATTGTTATACTGCTTCATGCGTTGCCGTCCGTAAACTTTTCACATTTTCAACTACTTCTCCAGAACCACTGAACAGATTTTCATGAAACTTGATAGGAATGAAGTACTAACGGTCCCCTACAAGTGTTGTTGTTTTTCGTCCGGATCCGTCAACAGGTGGCTCCACCACAGGCAAAATAGGTTCCCTCCTTTGACACACTTCTTCAGAATGGAAGCATATATCAACAAACCGAAAGCATCAGGATAATCTAGAGAGATGTCTCCAGAGGTGTTGTTATTTTTGGTTCCACTCCAAAGTCAAATTTTTTTGATGCGTTTTTGATGTTTTTTAGGACTAAGCCAATATTTAGTAAGTGTAAGTGCTACATGTACCAAACTTGCATATTAGATGTATTTTGATTAAGCTTTTATAGAATAACCTTGACCTACTTTTCCCTCTTGAATGATTTTGCCTTTAAAAACAAATATACATGTACTAAAGCCCGTGTCACACCTACATGATATCTCAAAACGTTCTTACTACGTCCTTGAAGTCCTTGAAATTTTTCATGAACGTAGTGAGAAGGTGGCATTTTTCACTCGGAAGGTCTCTCCGAAACAATAATTGATGACTCCATTACATCTGCAACAAGACCTTTAGCGTCCGTAACATGTTAGCAGTTAGTCCTTACAGTCTTTAATACATTTAGTCAAGTTCCCACTACGACACGCCCCTAGTTCACACTACGACTTGAAGGCCTCCGTGTTATGACAGTACTGCCTTTATTCTACGTTCTCGAAGTCCTCACTGCATTCATGCTACGATCATGACACATTCAAGGCATAAATTGTTTGGACAAGGTCTATTTTGACTTTTTCAAGCCCTAAAACCGAGAACGGGGTATCTTAGGACTGCAGAGATGTGACGATCTCCATATGATTATATGTAAAAGTTTAGCAGTCCATACTGCGACCCTACTACGTTTGCGACACGTTTCTAATACGTTAATGAAGTTCTCAATACATTCGTAAGTAGTCCTTAACACGTTCTGTCATCAGCGTGTCCTCAGCACGACTGTTTTGAACAGTTCAAAAAGGTCATGGTGGCTCGGCGTACAGCCACATTTGTAGGTGTCCTTATTACGATCTCAATACATATCAGCGAGTTCTTACAACGTCCCCCATGTCCTTACTACGTTCACGCCACGTTTCGTACATATTTGATGGTAGTAGTACGAACGCCATGCCAGAACGCATAGGTGTGACAGGGGCATAAGAAATGTGTTTAAACTGAATTTTGCTGCCAAGAGGTGAGCCTCTTAATCTGTGATTACCTATGTTTTAACATTATCACTGTTTATCTATATATTTACTTATAGACTGGTGTTGGAACAAGGGAAGTGGCCAAGTTTGCCTGGAGATTAGACGTCATGTCACTCATAGATAAGGTAAATCATCGTAGTGCACATACAACCATAGTTATGTTCGATGAAAGATTTCATTTATGTCATTCACTATATTTTTGGCCAGATTGCAAAGCAATTCCGGTCTATAGATTGACGATGTCCGTCTGTCCGTCTGCCGTCAACATTTTGGTTAAAGTTTCTGGTTGAGGCAAAATCTAAGGAACTATATGCAGTAGAAACTTTATATTATACATGAAGGTTGCCCATGACAAGACCTTTCAATTAATGCGGTAACATTTGACCTAGTGACCTTGACCTTGGACTTTGACCTAGTTAAAGATTTTGGTTAAAGTTCCTGGTTTAAGCAAAATCTATGGAACTGTACGCAGTAGAAACTTTATATTATACATGTATGTTGCCCATGACGAGATCTTTCAATTTATGCCATAACATTTGACCTAGTGACCTTGACCTTGGACTTTGACCTAGTTAAAGATTTTGGTTAAAGTTTCTGGTTTAAGCAAAATCTAAGGAACTGTATGCAGTAGAAACCTTATATTATACATTTAGGTTGCCCATGATGAGACCTTTCAATTTATGCCATAACATTGGACCTAGTGACCTTGACCTTGGACTTTGACCTATTTATGATTTTGGTTAAAGTTTCTGGTTTAAGCAAAATCTAAGGAAATGTGTGCAGTAGAAACCTTATATTATATATTTAGGTTGCCCAATGACGAGATCTTTCAATTTATGCCATAACATTGGACCTAGTGACCTTGACCTTGGACTTTGACCTAGTTAAAGATTTTGGTTAAAGTTTCTGGTTTAAGCAAAATCTAAGGAACTGTATACAGTAGAAACCTTATATTATACATTTAGGTTGCCCATGATGAGACCTTTCAATTTATGCCGCAACATTGGACTTAGTGACCTTGACCTTGGACTTTTGACCTAGTTAAAGATTTTGGTTAAAGTTTCTGGTTTAAACAAAATCTAAGGAACTGTAGACAGTAGAAACCTTATATTATACATGTAGATTGCCCATGATGAGACCTTTCAATTTATGCACTAACATTGGACCTAGTGACTTTGACCTTGGACTTTGACCTAGTTAAAGATTTTGGTTAAAGTTTCTGGTTTAAGCAAAATCTAAGGAACTGTACACAGTAGAAACTTTATATTATACATGTAGGTTGCCCATGATGAGACCTTTCAATTTATGCTGTAACATTTGACCCAGTGACCTTGACCTTGACCTTTGACCTAGTTAAAGATTTTGGTTAAAGTTCTTGGTTTAAGCAAAATCTAAGGAAGTGTTTGCAGTAGAAACCTTTTATTACACATTTAGGTTGCCCATGACAAGACCTTTCAATTTATGCCGTAACATTGGACCTAGTGACCTTGACCTTGGACTTTGACCTAGTTAAAGACTTTGGTTAAAGTTTCTGGTTTAAGCAAAATCTAAGGAACTGTATACAGTAGAAACTTTATATTATACATGTAGGTTGCCTCAGACAAGACCTCTCAATGTATGCTGTAATATTTGACTTAGCGACCTTGACCCAGTTGGTGACAAAAACTTACTTTGCAATCCGGCCATACTGTCTTTAGCGGTGTTTTATTTCTGAAATCATTCAAAAGTGGTGCATGGTACAATGTATGCATATTATCTTATTGTCACTGCTTTTGCGAAAATACAGAAGAAATACAGAAGCAAATAAATCTGGTTTGTTCTTCAGTTGAAATATATGCCATTTTTCTAACTTACTGTAAGAAAAATGCAGTAACAAAAAATTAACTCAATCTTATTTTTAGTTGGACAGTTTCATCATTTGTTTTACAGTTTTATATCAAGGTGATAAGGGACTCTGATATAGCCATGTTAAGACGTCTGGCTATAGATGGATACTGTGGACTATTTATATACTTTAACGTAAGATTTTGGAATATTTTTTCACTTTAATATAATGAGCAGATTGCGGTTGTTGTTCAGAAAATCAAGTTATACATGAAAGAAAGAAAGAAAGGGGAGCTTCAACCAGACTCTGTTACAGAACCCACACAAAAACACCAAAACACAACAAGTGAAAACACATAGATGACATACACAGCCAAAGACGTGAAATGGACAAGGAACACCAAATACGACCAAATACAACATAAAAACACCAAACACAAAATACTACACAAAAACAAACAAGACCAATTGGTACTGATATACGTCACCTTTCGACTACAGTAGCAAAAGGTTTGGCGATCCAGATTACGTGCACACAACTCCCCCACTTTTACAGTTACTCGAGCGTCTTGAAGAATATATATATGCACAACCACTGTAATTGCCCGAGATAAAGCTTTCAGGACGATTGTTATTGATTTCTGTATCAATAACAGTGTGACATCAAAACGCCGCCAAGCATCGCGGATGAATTTGAATTGAATATCAACGAGTATAAAATCTTTTCCTATACAGAAATTAGGAACATCATCATATAGAAAGTCGAATTCATATCTAAAATCTTCCCCATTAATCTCTTACCTCTTTCAGCGACTGTGTCTTGACGATTACAGAATACGACATCAACAAGCAACAGAGGCAGGCGCAGCTACAATAGCTCTCTGTCGATTGATGTCACATCCTTCACTCAACGGAATATTTTGAATGAAGATTTCTTGTCACATTCGGCGTTGTTTGTGATAATTCCAAAGTAAACCACCCATATAGCAGTACACAGTATAAGAAAAATCCATGAACTAACGCTGTCAACATTTCATGATTTCACCGCGCTGCAACTGACTTAAACGGATACTAAATGGGAATTCATTCCGCAAACAAAACTAGTTCCAAACAGTCAACATCTAGAGAGTAATAAACAACTTATTTGGTCATATTTTGTCATGATTCCATTGTTAAATTGTTTAATTTGTAATACTTGATATATCATAATGCATTAATTTATGACAGTTCAGTAATAGTGAATAAGCGTGACGTTGTCATGGGAAACTCCAGCTGTTCCTTTCTAAAATTAACTCCCCTCTGCATTAGTGAACGGATTCGCTTTATAAATAGAATCGGGCGCTTCCTTTGTTCTATTTTTGGCTTTGAAAGCGCATATATATAGAATAAGTGTCTTATTTTGTGTGTTTATGCAGAAATAAATTACAATGGCTGATGCATTTATTTTGATATAATGCGCGTTAGCGCATTTTATCAAATAAATGCATCAGCCATTGTAATTTATTTCTGCATAAACACACAAAATAAGACACTTATTATATACATAAATGTTGTGTATTATAACCAGCTCACTGTAAGATGACGAAACGAAGAAGGCATCAAAACCCATGGGCCCAGGCAACACACAGTTAGATTTGTAAATGGACATTAAAATATAGGATGTTTAGGAAAAAACAGTCTGCCTGCTTGCAAGCTCATGTGACATCTGAAATGCTCATTGAAATTTGATAAAATCAATTTGAAATTCCTATTGAAAGTTTAAAACTTAACAATGATATCATTCTAAATAGTTATACTTTACTGAACATGCTGAAGTAGCATCAATGTGATTTTTGTTAAAAGTAAAAGAGTTATGAATATAAAATGAATAGAATGAAATTGAGCGTTCTTTTCCTGTATTTCATTCTTTCTGAATCTCTTGTAGTACAGAGATTCATATGTGTATGCCTCTGGTAACGAGACAGATGATGCCCTCAAGTTTATAGAATGGCTGCCGGGATTCCAGGTAATTAAATAATCAATGTTCCATGAGTTACCCACATCGAAAATGAATTAATATCTTCATTAACGTGATGTGCAATTGAAAAAGTAACAACTCTAGTTGCTATATCGTTGCAAGCAAATTGGAAGGGTAGGTCCTAATAAATTGTACTGATTTTGTGCAGGCACTATATGAATTTTCACATGAACATGTAAATTTTCTGGCCTATCTATTTTCTCAGAAAATAAGAGAATATTTTAAAAATTCAGGGAAACAATTATATTATATATCTGAATCATTGATATCTTATTTTTGATTTTTTGCTTGCAGGAATTTTTTTTTCAATTGTCTTCTCTGTCCATAATGTACATGTTCTCCTATTTTTTTTTTTTTTTTATGCGGTCAATACACTGAATACATTTAGAATTTCCAGGTCTTTTTAAAAGCTAGGATTTTGTCGAAATATAATTATTTGATGTCTGTTTATCCTCTATTTTGATGTCTGCTAGTCCTGTATTTTCATCCCAAGATCATGCAGAAGTTAAAAAATAGTGAGGGGGGAGGGGATCCAGTGGTACTTGGTCAACATATAAACTTTTAAATTCTCTTTTTCTAGGACAGAGTTTCAAAACTTCACAGTGGTATAAGAGACGGTGAATCTATCAGCCACATTACAAATCTTATAGAAAACTATGAGGAAAGGACCATGTTAATTAACGCCAAGGATAAGGTATATTGTATGGCAACTTTAAAAAATTCATTAAATGTATAAATCATCTCATTATTTTGAAGGATTTTAGAACATGGTAGAGGAACGATCAATCACCAGATATAAAATTCTTCCCTGCATGGTATCCAACATCTGCTTTAACGTATGCGATGTACAAATGGAGATCTTGCTAACGTCTCGTCTATTTATTATAAACAGTGTTAAAATGATCTCAGTACTCTCTAGCAATGTTTGGATAGTTTCCGTGACTTAGATAATGGATGGCATGGTGACCTTTGATGATTGAAACCAATTTTTATAATAGTATGATGGAATAACTAGGCAATGATATGCCGTGACTCTAACTATGGCCATGTAAAATAAATTCTATGTTTCTCAGATAATTGGGCCTAAAAAAGTGGTAAGGTAGGTAGGGTTTTTATTTTTTGATTATTTTTCCATCAAGAGTGTTCTTATTATTCATGTAAGGCAAAGAAGTCGTCTGTCCTGTTCACCCCCCCCCCCCCCCCCCCCAATCATTCATGTAAGGCTAAAAATCTTATGCTGCCCCCCCCCCCCCCCCCCCCCCCCCCCCCCCGGTTTTCTTCTTGGAAAACTGTCTTTGAATCGTCAGTCAAAATAATGGTAAATGTACATTAAAATTTATGGCTCTCTCCTGTAAATAAGTTGATTTTTTATGCCCCCGGAATCAAAGATTCGGGGGCATATAGTTTTTGACCTGTCCGTCTGTTTGTCTGTTTGTCTGTCTGTTTGTCCGAAAAACTTTAACATTGGACATAACTTTTGAATGGGAAGTGATAGGGCTTTCATATTTCACATGTGTATTTCTTGTGACAAGACCTTTCCATTGATACCAAAATTTTTGACTTTGTGACCTTGACCTTGACCTTTGACCTACTTTTAAAAAACTTTAACATTGGGCATAACTTTTGAATGGTAAGTGATAGGGCTTTCATATTTCACATGTGTATTCCTTGTGACAAGACCTTTCCATTGATACCAAAATTTTTGACCTCATGACCTTGACCTTTGAACCCAGTGGCCCTGACCTTGACCTTTCACATACATGTACTTAACAGAAAATAGTGTTTATACTAACAAAGATGCCACCGGGGGCATTCATGTTTCACAAACACAGGCTTTATTTTTAGTAAAATACATGTAACCTATTCCTTCTGAGAACGGGGAGACGTAGCTCATCGTCTGAATGAAAGAAGCTAATCGATTCAAAATTTGATATACAAAGTATGACATGTTTTGATTGCTGTGAGTATTTAGTAGAATCGCGTAAGAGACTCGACGGCTGTTATTTGCTCACACCTTGTTTAAACCCAGTTCAAATTAAATACGACCCCCTCACTTCCTCGGATGGATCCTTTCATATGGTAAATAAACATTTGGCCGATAGCGTATATCTTCGGAAGTCAAGTCTGGATGAAGCAGAATCTTTAGAAATTGATTGAAGTTTTCAGCATTAACCACCGTCTGATAAAATAATGTACACGGCCCGGGTACAATATACAATTCTTTAATCATAGATTTAAGGATTTAACTACGTTTCTCTTGCGTTTGTCGGCGGTCCTTGCTTATACTTTTTACAATGTGAATGTCATTATTAATAGATTTGGAAGTATTACAATGGACACTTGCTATTGTTCGGCATAGGTATTTACATATGCTGTGGAGATCAATAAAGAAAACTTTAACAAACGTAAATGTAATACTCGATGTATTAAACACGCGAATAGCCAGCCGTCCAAGTGTCCGCACGTTATTAGTACATGTATATCCTATACAATTCTCTTTAAACAACGCATGGATAAAGTCTTTACCCGTAACGTAGATACGGGCCGCGCCGTGATTTATACGGGCTTTTAAAAGTATCTATTCATCGGGTACAGTTTTGACAATTTTACAGGACAATAAACATGTTCAATAAAATAAATGGATATTTCGTTTTTAATCAACGATTGAGAATGAGACACGGCAGATATTTTTTACTGAAGTTGCAATAAAAACGTCTCGTCGGCCGCAAATTTTATTGTAAAAGCAAATCCTAGCTGTAGACTCAGGTTGGATTTCCTTGTCCTTGATCATATCTGACAAGATATTTGTTTTGACCATTTCAGGGCCTGAGGACACCACTGATATTGGCCACACTGTTTGCTAGAGACAATATAGTCAAGTATCAAACGACTCTACAAGGACTGGATGTTAATGCTGTAGACTGTAGATAGTCACATACAATGTATTTGTTTTGACCATTTCAGGGCCTGAGGACACCACTGATATTGGCCACACTGTTTGCTAAAGACGATATAGTCAAGTATCGACTGACTCTACAAGGACTGGATGTTAATGCTGTAGACTGTAGATAGTCACATACAATGTATTTGTTTTGACCATTTCAGGGCCTGAGGACACCACTGATATTGGCCACACTGTTTGCTAGAGACGATATAGTCAAGTATCTACTGACTCTACAAGGACTGGATGTTAATGCTGTAGACTGTAGATAGTCACATACAATGTATTTGTTTTGACCATTTCAGGGCCTGAGGACACCACTGATATTGGCCACACTGTTTGCTAGAGACGATATAGTCAAGTATCTACTGACTCTACAAGGACTGGATGTTAATGCTGTAGACTGTAGATAGTCACATACAATGTATTTGTTTTGACCATTTCAGGGCCTGAGGACACCACTGATATTGGCCACACTGTTTGCTAGAGACGATATAGTCAAGTATCGACTGACTCTACAAGGACTGGATGTTAATGCTGTAGACTGTAGATAGTCACATACAATGTATTTATTTTGACCATTTCAGGGCCTGAGGACACCACTGATATTGGCCACACTGTTTGCTAGAGACGATATAGTCAAGTATCTACTGACTCTACAAGGACTGGATGTTAATGCTGTGGACTGTGTATGTATCTTAATGACCCTATTGTGTATTCCTCACTTAAAGTTTAGTTTCATTGATGCCCTGTCAGTATTTGTTAGCCACGGACAGATTGACTCCTAAATATTGAATTCGAGATTTTCATTAAACAGAGTTACTTCCCATTCTGGACGGTGTATGACGTAAACCTATTGTGACGTCATCAAATTCTATGAAAACCAACGTTAAATTCAGGGAAAGCACGCTACAAAACTTGTTTCTATAGAAATTTTTTTACGTCATAATTCCTACATCAGATATCGCCCCAAATCAAATACAAGTATAATAACACCAATGAAAAGACGGAATAGTTATGTCGAGATCTTTACGAGGATTCTCTGTATTAAATGGAACTTATCATTGCTGTTACTGTGTTGTAATAATAACTTTAGGACTATCAGTTCCACCAGAGGGGTCTCAAAAATATGTAAAATCTGAGGCTTGCCGAGAATTTTGCAAAATTTTGAGACCCAAGTGTGGAACTGATGTACATGTATCTTTCATAGCAAACCATGAATGAGTATTTTTCTTACATATCTAAGGACCAAAGTCAAAATTATAAATTTTGAAATAGTTCTGAAACAAGCTACATGTGTAATATATTAACGTTTTGTATAACCTGGATATGTTATATTTACAGTGTAAGAGATCTGCCTTACATTACACGTATGTCCTCGGAGTCGATGGAGAAAACATCAGGAGACTTCTGATACGAGCCGGGATAGAGAGATCACTGACCGATGTGGTACGTGAAATACTTATCTCTATGATGAAGTCCACCTATAATATCCCTGATTTGTTCCTGATTCTGTTTAAGTTCTCTTTTAATTCAAGTTGGGTACAGAATTTTACACAACTTTACATGAAGCAGTTTTCAGTAACTCCAGGTCCTCTTATAGTGTTTGTGCGTCAATCTCTTGACAATTTTGGCAACAAAGAGTCTCAGATCTGATTGGCTGACTTTCATTCAAATCATCCAATCTTCACCCACTGTATGGAGTAGCATTATACAGTGTATCAGATTTTTTTTAAAAACGTGGGTCCTGTAGCATCATATCTTACCCATCCTGCTACGTCTTTCGGTACGTTTTTTCGACATAGTAACTTTCACACTTTTTTGGCATATTACATTGTTTAGATTTAAGGATCACTGACGAGGGTTAAGTACCCGAAACGTGCATGTCTGGTCCTTGCTGCCAATTTATCTGTTCTTAAATGATGCTTTTCAATTTGAAGACGTTTAAAATTTGTATTCTATTAAAGCTGTATGTTCAATTCAAACAGTTTCTTCATAAAATGATGAAAAATTTTTAGTATTAATATTATGTTATTGAATAAGATGACAAAAGAGAGTCTTTTTTTCAGTTCATGTGTTTATTTTTACTTTATATTTCAGAGAGGTAGAATAGCTGAGCAGTATGATGTAATAATACCTAACAAACAACAGTGGATAGACAGAGAAATTATGGTAATGGTTTATACATGATACTATAATTATATATATTATTTATGGTAAAGATTTGTACATATAATATAGTACTGGTATGTACTAAACTGTATGATTGGAATGCAGGTAGTCAATACATCCGACTATCTAGCATATAAGCACACCTTATGATCATGATGATAGTGTGGGACCTATAGGAGTCACATTTTCCGTCTGTCCATCAGTCAGTCTGTCTGTCCATTAATTGTTTTTGTTCTGATATGATAAATCATACTGATATGATAATCTATCATGATGTTGGTTATTATGGCACCACATGATAATGCAGGACCTATACATGTACATGCTATAGGAATCACATATTCCTTCTGTCTGTCCGTGAACAATTTGGTTCTGACACAATAATTCTTAGACTTGTCTAGTAGTTTCTTCAAGTATTAATTTACATTACCATGCAAAGATACATGTAGTCCTTATATTTTTATCTTATCTAACTTTTGACTTTTCTTACTTTTAAGGCTCAGTATGGGATGGAGTATGAATTGAAATGTGTCGAAAAGGTAAGTATAACTAAAACTTTTATATTTAGAGGTACATTATAATAACTAAAATTATCATATTAGTCAGTAAAATTACTACTGTCCTTGCGACTCACTTCGGAAACTGGATAAATGCTACTTTGACAACTTTGTCATGCAAAAATTATGATAAAATTTGTATCATTGAATAGATCTCGCTTAGTCATTAATTTTGGTATATGTTACATGGTCAAGGGTTTATGCAACCAAATTATACAGACAATATAAGATTTAAATGGGGCGTTTTCAGTGTTAAATTTTGGCGTGACGTCGTCGAGTTTAACATTGAGCATATAGAGAGCATCACGACATCACAGGATAAATTAGCATGGGAAATGGCCCATCTTAACTTGACTTTGTCTTTTAATATTGATTGCGTGCGTGACTATTATATAACTTATACCAAAATTTCGACAAAGCGAGATCTACTGAATGGTATCAATTTTATTTAAAGTTCTGCATGATGAAATAGTCAAAATCATGTTTATCCAGTTTACAAAGTGAGCCGCATGGACAGTACATTTGTTACATATACAGTACATGTAGGTAAAACAATCATCATGATTACTTAGTACTGTAAACGTGGAAATTTTCGTGTGGGGGTAATTTTCACGTTTTTCGCGAATAGAGGGATCTCGCGAAAAATTTCCCCACGCGAAAATATCCCCGTTGCATTCTTACAATGGGAAACCCATTTTTATCACGAATATTTCCCCCATGCGAAAGGCCTTGGATGTAAATATCATGAAATTTCCACCCCCATGAAGTTTTGCACTTACAGATGTTTATTTGTTAAACATGTGCAAATCTTCGAAGCTTTGCTGTAAGAGCAAATTAAATCATTTTAAGAGACTAGCTTTGTGCATTCTGCACTGGAACCTGTTTGATTTTAAAGACAGATTGTATGATAATTATATTTTTTACAGTATCAAGAGCTGAGAAGAATCATTCGAGCCAAAAAGGAAGGTTTGAACGAATTCACAGAGTGTCTGAGAGACTTCACTATACCTGTGGCTTCTTTTCCTAAAGTGGTAAGATCAACCACATATTGTTAATACATGTATATTAAGTTATATCAAAAGGATTTAATTCATTTGAACAAAGATTCTGATTAGTTAAAAAGTTTCAGGTATACATGTATCCAAAGATTTCTTCAGTGATGCACCATGAACATTATGTATTGGAGAAGTTTCAAAGTTGTGCAGAGTTCACGCATTAATTATAGAAAAAATTGAAGTTCATTGGTTTGGACATTAAATGATATAATTTTGTTTTTTGTTGGATAGAAGTAAACGTGTACCACAAAAAGGACTGTTTAAACTTCTGAATCATGTGCTACATGCAACAGTATAGTTTCCCATCCTTTTCATTTTGCTGCTCTATTTTGAGTGCTGTTGATATTGTCATCAGGATCTTCTTCATTTCATTTAAAGAATACCTCCATCCAATGAAAAAAAAACAATGATTGACAAGTCACTTCTGATAGAAAATATGCATTTAAAAGACCTTTTATGCAAATAGCATACTGATAGAAATTGTCAAAGAAACGTCCATCTTTATCCCACAGGTACACAATTTATTTTTTTTTCACTTTTGAAATAGGGAATTTTGCAGCAAAACAAAAAAAAAACCTCCCTCCCTTTAAAATTGGATAGCGCTCTCATGCAGTAAAGAACAGTTAACTCTTAGACTAACTTAAAGAAAAATCTATATCTTAAAGTTATATTTATAGAATAACTGTCTTTTGGAATGTGATTATACTGTGATAACCTACAGTGGATCAAGGAATTATGTTTCTCAATAGCGCTAACGCGCATTATGAGAAACAATTCCTGGATCCATTGTAGCGTGTGTAGGTTATCACAGTATAATCACATTCCAAAAGACAGTTATTATACATGTATATATTAACATTCCAGTTTTTAACGCTTAAATGACGTTGAAATATGAATAAAACCTGTTGCTAAGGCTCTGTTACTACGTACCGTCAAAGTTCAAATCAAGCCAAGTTACTATGACGTCATAGTTCAAACCATGCCACTGCGGTTTTACTCCTATAATCACAGTGTAAATTCTATACAAATGAATGGGCATATGTAAATATTTAAAGATAATTTCTAATCAGAAGACAGTCTTAAGTCTCATTATAATTTCTTACCATGATACTTTTACTTTAATTTTAAGCTTTATGTAAATTCTTAATCCTTAAGTATATTTGCCAATGTACCTACATTTTGTCTATTTATAGCTTGATCCTCTGATGCCTGCGTACAGAGATTTGATATTTTTAGCTGTGGATTACGGCAAGGAAGATATAGCTATAAGACTGGCTAACATCGGTGCTGACCTGTCACGCAAGGAAAAGGCAAGATTTGGTTAATCACCGTCACTTATAATATAAGAATATATTTGAGGGATTGCCCAATGTCATGTAGTAGTACTGTACATTATGATGTCATATAATCAGACCATAGTAAGACCATTGATGATGGTGACATTATTTAAAAGCCGTAAGCAGGTGCCAAGTCGGACATTTGGCGATCTAGTAAATTTTATACCCCCTTCCAAAAAAGTTGATATAGCCATGTCTGAGTGTACGTTTGTCCAATATGCAGACAAATATATGTAGTTTCTGCCCCATAACTCAAGGAAGTCTTGACCTAGTGTGATAAATCTTCACATGTAAATTGTTCTTCAGAGTAAAGGATGTTCCCTATTAAGTTTGGGGTTTAAAGGTCAAATATCAAGGTCAAACTAAACATATATTTCATCAATCTGCTTGTTCATGAGAAGAGGAGGAGTCCTACTGATTTTGGGGTCAAAAGGTGAAGGGTCAAGATCAAACTTGATATGAATGGAAAACATCATTAATTTTACAGCATTTTTTGTACCATGAACCAAATAATTTCAATTTCATGTACTTGCATTAGATTTTTGAAATGTTTTCAAGTGAAAATTAAGACATTGTTACACACAGGATTTAAAGGCAGTGTGACTAAGTCAGTGGTGATTTTAGATACTGAATTTTATGATATTTTAGTCTGCTTTTAAGTCAATTCCAATATTCATGACCTTGTGTGATGAATCTTCACAATCGCGTACAAAATTGTCTACAGGGAGAGGATGAGCACTAATATTAAATTTTGGGGTCAAAAAGCGAAGGTTTAAGATCAAACTTAATATGAATGAAAAACAGCAATGATTTTAACAGCATTTGTACCAAGTCAACTAATTCTTGATCTACATTGATGAAACATTACATTACTAGTCAATGAGCTAAGGTGAGCACTATTGATATAGGGGTTAAAAGGACAAAGTAAAGGTCAAATATAGAATATATTAAAGCAATGTTTCTGCACTGTGACTAGTAATTCTTGACCTTGAGTGATGAAATTTCACCAAGTCTTGTAGATTGTTTGTAAGCAAAGGAAAATTCCTATTAATTTTTGCGGCCAAAAGGTCAGACATGGACAAAGAAAACAGCATTTAACAACATTTCTGTACTCTCAAACTGCTAATTCTTCACACAAAAAATGTTTTGTTGTTGGTCTGGTTGGAGATCTCCTCCCTTCCTACATTGATGAAACTTCTCATATTGTTAATGCTCCAAGGAGGAGTCCTATTAAGGTCAAGGTCAAACTTAGCATTTACTGTAAAGTTAACGTGTAACTGAGTTTTGGCCTTTGACCACATAAATATTTTATTTTTACAGTATACAAGGGAAGGAGAAGGTGGGGAGCCAGTCACAGTCTGGATGAATGTGGTGGACAGAGCTGGACACTTAAAGTTCTACGATCTGCAGGCTAAGCTAGAGAAGAAAAGGGAAATTAATCTTAATGACAAGAGAACGCGAACACCTAAACAGACGCAACAAAAAACTCTCCATGTCTCGATCAAACCGAAGTATTTTGATACAACATTTGTTACACAACAACATCAGTTAATGAGATCATGACGGCATGCTGGGATACAGATAGTGAGGCATGCAGGGACACAGATAGCATGGCATGCTGGGAAAATTTGTGACACTCAGAAAAATACATGTATATTGCATTATACAGATAATATGTTTCCTTTTATACTATTCTATTATTCTGTGATATTTCAGGATCCGTCCAATGCTTTGATATGCATGAAATTTCTAAATTTTTATTTCCAGAGATTAAGAGTTGATGTAGTAACAATTAACAATATTCCAAATTATTATTCATAATTGGTCATTTCTCTATAAATATGTCCTCCTTCTGCTAACGATAAGTATAGATCCAGATAAAATTCAGAAACCTGAACTTAAATATGGATTGTCAGTTCATGGGGATAGGAGGGTCTCCATTGATTTTTGGGTCCAAAGGTCATTGTCAAATTGGCACAAATATATACATGTAAATAAAACAGCTCATACAATGTAACCACATTTCTGAATTTCTTGACATCTAGTGATGCAGACAGCTTGTGACCTAAGGAGAAACCCTAGCTTGTGAATTTATTTCGAGGTCAAAAGTTTGATGGCTAAGGTCAAACTAATTTGTATATATAGAAAACAATGTTTTTACTTCATAACTGGAGTACTATTAACCAATTAATCAGTTATGGTTATAGTAAATCTATATATGTACTGGCAACTGTAATAATGAGAATCCAATGGCAAACACTTCCATATATCATAAATGTACTAACAATTAAAGGTACATATTATTTTGGTTTTTTTTTATGTTTAATTTTTATATTCTCCTAGTCAATAGTATTATGAATTCAATTTATTTGATCCTCCATATTAAAATAATTTACTTTATTACACATGTTACATGAATGGGAAATTTCCCCTTTTCTGATTGGCTAAAACAGCTGCTCGGTGAAATGCTCAAACGTTATGTCTAGCTAGGATAACGTCATTCTGGGTCAATATAAGATTGCAACAGTTCTCCATGTGCTAAAATTAGAACGATGTGATTTAATTCTAAATTGTGTCTTAGTTTAGGTAAGTAATATACTTTTGCACTTTCAAATTCAATATTTCAGTTTAATTACATGTAACTATGTAAATCTTGGTAAAAATTTGAAGTAAACTTTGTAGTATACTATCATTCGATGTACTTCAGAAACAAAAGTCAAAACTGAGAAAAATATTTAAATTCTGCAACTTATCGTTGAAGACTGGGAAATTTACTTTATTGTGCACCGTGACATGATTTTTTTTTCAAATATTAAAAAGTAATTATTTTTATTAGTTATTTTTGAATCTTCATTTTATTGCAAATGCGTACATATTGTTTGTGTTTATATGACAAACACATCGACTATATTTTCAACCAATATTTAATTTAATATATTTGTATTTACAGTGATATTTCATTTATAATTCATTATTCACACATCTTCAGGCAAAGCTGAATTATTTTTCATGAAAACCACATCCTTTTGCAACTTTATTTCAAGAGTTGTTGTTTTTTTTTTTCATTCAGAGCTCTATAAGCATGATATATATACATCGTTAATGGATATGTTTTTTTTTAAATTTTATATACAAAAATTACATAATCAACATGTTAGTTTCGACTGACGTTACATGTATACATGTACATATCATAGGCCTGTTTTGTACAACTTGTTTTCAAGAATTTAATTTATTCTCTATTTTTAGCATTATTGTGTATATTCAATACATTAGTTGTTACAATAAAAATTTAATTCAATTTTTGATATGTCAGTTATAATTTTGTCAATTGAAATCAATGTACAATGCCAAAATTCATAGATATCCAATCCAATGCTTAAATGTTTAACATATCGAATGTTTATAAAAATGTAGGTCATCAAGTAAATTTACAGTTTTGGTGAAGAAACATCTTGCCTCAAGAGATACAAAGTTTTGTGTTCTTTCAGTTGCAAAGAAGTTGATAATGTTAACGTTTTACTTGAAGAATTTGAAGGATAAGTGTGTGAAGGGTAAAAAATCCTTCAAGTTTTCAAAAATAATTGTCTACAAATTATGTCTCCCCCCCAACGGGGAGGAGACATATTGGTTTTGCCTTCGTCGTCCGTCTGTCTGTCTGTCTGTCCGTCTGTCCGTCTGTCACACATCGTGTCCGGGCTATATCTCCTGAACCGTTTGCCCGATCACTTTCATATTTTAGTATGTTGTTGCTTATGACCCGAAGGTTTCACATCACTTTGACCCAAGGTCATGTGACCAAGGTCAAGGTCACTTAGTGCATTTTTAATGAAATTATGCATACATTCCTGTCTGGGCTATATCTCTTGAACCGTATGCCGGATCACTTTCATATTTTAGTATGTTGTTGCTTATGACCCGAAGGTTTCACATCATCTTGATCCAAGGTCATGTGACCAAGGTCAAGGTCGCGTAGTGCATTTTTAATGAAATTATGCATACATTCCTGTCCGGGCTATATCTCTTGAACCGTATGCCGGATCACTTTCATATTTTAGTATGTTGTTGCTTATGACCCGAAGGTTTCACATCATCTTGATCCAAGGTCATGTGACAAAGGTCAAGGTCGCGTAGTGCATTTTTAATGAAATTATGCATACATTCCTGTCCGGGCTATATCTCTTGAACGGTTTGCTGGATAACTTTCATATTTTAGTATGTTGTTGCTTATGACCCGTAGGTTTCACATCACCTTGACCCAAGGTCATGTGACCAAGGTCAAGGTCACTTAGTGCATTTTTAATGAAATTATGCATACATTCCTGTCCAGGCTATATCTCTTGAACCGTTTGCCAGATCACTTTCATATTTTAGTATGTTGTTGCTTATGACCTGAAGGTTTCACATCACCTTGATCCAAGGTCATGTGACCAAGGTCAAGGTCACTTAGTGCATTTTTAATGAAATTATGCATACATTCCTTTCCGGGCTATATCTCTTGAACCGTTTGCCGGATCACTTTCATATTTTAGTATGTTGTTGCTTATGACCTGAAGGTTTCACATCATCTTGATCCAAGGTCATGTGACCAAGGTCAAGGTCGCGTAGTGCATTTTTAATGAAATTATGCATACATTCCTGTCCGGGCTATATCTCTTGAACGGTTTGCTGGATAACTTTCATATTTTAGTATGTTGTTGCTTATGACCCGTAGGTTTCACATCACCTTGACCCAAGGTCATGTGACCAAGGTCAAGGTCACTTAGTGCATTTTTAATGAAATTATGCATACATTCCTGTCCAGGCTATATCTCTTGAACCGTTTGCCGGATCACTTTCATATTTTAGTATGTTGTTGCTTATGACCTGAAGGTTTCACATCACCTTGACCCAAGGTCATGTGACCAAGGTCAAGGTCACTTAGTGCATTTTTAATGAAATTATGCATACATTCCTTTCCGGGCTATATTTCTTGAACCGCTTGCCGGATAACTTTCATATTTTAGTATGTTGTTGCTTATGACCCGAAGGTTTCACATCACCGTGACCCAAGGTCACGTGACCAAGGTCAAGGTCACTCAGTGCATTTTTAATTAAATTATGCATACATTCCTGTATGAGCTATATCTCTTGAACCATCTGCTGGATCACTTTCATATTTAAGTATGTTGTTGCTTATGATCCGTAGGTTTCACATCACCTTGACCCAAGGTCATGTGACCAAGGTCAAGGTCACTTAGTGCATTTTTAATGATATTGTGCATACATTCTTGTCCGGGCTATATCTCTTGAACCGTTTGCCGGATCACTTTCATATTTTAGTATGATTTTGCTTATGACCCGAAGGCTTCACATCACCTTGACCCAAGGCCAAGGTCACTTAGTACATTTTTAATGAAATTGTAGATACATTCTTGTTTAGGCTTTATCCCTTGGACCGCATACTGGATTGCTTTCAAGTTTAAGAATGTATTTAGTCATGACCAAAAGGTTTCGCCTGGACCCATGGTCATTTTATCAAGGTCAAAGTTACTAAGTACATTTTAATGAAATTGTACATGCTATCCCATTGGGGCTGTATCTTTTTTAACTATTTATCAGATCACCGTCATATTTTAGTATGTTGTTGCTTATCATATAAAAGTTTCACATCACGTTGACTCAAGGTCATGTGACCAAAGTCAAGGTCAATTAGTATATTTTAAATGAAATTGTATTTGTTATTACATGTATTATGTCCAGGCTTAATCTTTTGAACCGTGATCAGATCACGTCATATTTTAGTATGATGGTGCTGATGACCCAAAGGTTTCACACCTCCTTGATCCAAGGTCATATGACTAAGGTCAAGTATTACATTTTTTAATGAAATTGTAAATGCTATTGAGTCTGGGCTATATCTGTGGAATCGTATACTGGATCACTCTTATACTATAGTATGCTGTTGCTCAGGATTGGAGGGTTTCTTATCATCTTGACCCAAGGTCATGTGCCCAAGGTCAAGATCATTTAGTTCTTTTTAATGAAATTGTACGTACTAATATTGTCTGGGCTATATCTCCTGAACCCTTCTTACAATTGTTTTCATATTTTAGTATGTTGTTTCTAAGGACTAAATATTTCTTATCACATTGTCCCAAGGTCACATGGTTAAGGTAGCTTCTTACTTTAGTAATGAAATTGTATATGCTAAGCATGTCCAGGCTGAAATTGTCTATGCTAATAACGTTTAGGCTTTATATTTTGAACCGTGTATCCAATCACTAATTCAGTTTTTTGTTGCTCATGATCCATACAATGTTAAACGTCTTCAAATTCAATAGCATCATTTAAAAGCAGATAAGTTTGCAGCATGGACCAGACATGCATGTTTCGGGTACTTAACCCTCGTCAGTGAGTGTAGGTTTCAGATCACCTATATCCAAGGTCATGTGACCAAAGTCAATTTCTTTAAATATGCTTATACTGAAATTGTATATGCCAATCATGTTTGGGCTTTACCTCAAACAATGTAATGAATCACTTTCATGTTTTAGTATGATGTTGCCCATGACTCAATTTCAAAGGTTTCACATCATTTTGCATTTTGGCCTAGGGTCAAAGTAACTTAGAGGGAGGGGGGAGACATCTGTATCTTTATGAAAAACATTTTGTTTAATTAATTTTACTTTCGGAAAATTAGTCTTCACAAGTTGCAATAGAGTTATATAGGAGAAAATGACCACACCCATAATTTTCTAAGACCCTGAGGCCAGAGGATCAAACAAAATATCAGGTGCACAACTAGACCATGGACCAAACTAAATGAAAAAAGAATAAGGTTCTACTTGAGGTTTCTATCATTCATGGTTTCAGAGAAGTTGCGGTCACAAAAATTGTTTACAGACTGACAACAGACAACATCGTATCACATAAGCTTGACTGAGACCAGTCATGCTAAAAATAGGACAGGTCTATTTACAGACTGTTTTTTAAAAATCCTAGCTCAACCAAACTTGTGTGATGATGCATCCGAGGATGCTTACTACAATGCAAGGTAAGGTTGCTGCATTTGACCTATCTTTCACGTCTGAGCGACTAGTCAAGTAAAATGGGACAGGTCAATTTCCAGCCTATTTAAGTTCTATATCAATGAAACCTCTGTAGATGATGTATTTGAGGATGCTCGCTGCATTGCATGGCTAACCCATATTTCATGCTTGAGTGACCTCTCGGGTAAGGTAAAATTAGACATCTTCATTTCCAGGTCTGTCAACTCTGATGACACTATGTTTATAGAGGTGACCTTGATCGGTGCCCATTTTGCTATGTGATATCTTCTTGATGAAAATATCATTATAAGGTCAAAGTTCAAGGTCAAGATCACAAAAACAAATGTCTTGATATGTGTGTGAAATATGAAAGCCCCATTATCTGTACTTGAAGAGAAATCTGCTTTCAGAACTCCTTAAGGAGATAATCATTTTAAGGTCAAAGTTCAAGGTCACTACATCATGTCTTTGTATCAAAATTGAGCACTTTTTATGGTGAATGTATATTTATATGTATGAAATATCAACATCCTATCAGTTACACTTGAAGAGATATCTGCTTTAAGAACTTCTTAACCAGACAGACAGTCAGGGTGTTTTCTAATCCCCCCACCCCAGCTTCGTTTGTAGTGGTAAAGCAATGTCCCCATTAACAGGTTTTCATTTAGTACAGGAATGATAACTGTATTTTCCAAAAAGTAGGTCACACTTAAAGGTCAAGGTGATGATGTTAATGATCATTATTATACCTCTACTTGTTTTTTCCTGCATAGAAAGATGCTCATTAAAACTAGCTGTTACTGGCCTGATGAGACTATTTCTCTGCAAAGGGTGCATTAATTGAGAATTCTACTTCCCTAGGGAAATACAATGTAGCTTTGAAAAGGGGTGGAGCTACAGTGCAATCAAATGGGGCAGAGCTACAGCGAGTGACGGTATAATAAGACAGTTAAAGTATACCATTGAGGGAGTTAGCGTGATTTAAGAAATGAATCTTATATTTTTTCTGTTGATGTAGGTATCACCTGAAAAATTGGACAGAAAACTTTTGCATCAATGCGAGTAGCGCGTTGATGCAAAAGTTTTCTGTCCAATTTTTCGGGTGATACCTGCATCAACAGAAAAAATATAAGATTTATTTCTTATCATTTAATTATGAAAAACAGACTGTTTTCTTTGATCTAAGAACAATCAATCAACACACTATATTTCGTAAGTCGGAAGGTTTTCGCAGTGATACGTCTGCCAAACAAGTTATGGCAGCCGCCATGATTCAAACAGCGAAAGATCGTCTCTCTATATCTTTGGAATAAGGACCAGTTTGAACAAATTCTACATGCACTGTTAATTTTTGAGTGAGTAGAAAAGAAATGGTACCATTGAAATGATAAGCAAACATCTACAAATTGTATTTTCAGCAACGAGTTCATTCGTGTTTGAGGGAACCCCCAGTTCAAAAAATAGTGCTATAAATAGACTTCCGTGAAAAATTGTGTTGATCGATGTATCAACAAAATTTCTCAGCCAATCAGAATCTTCGTTTCTTGAAAATGACAATGGAAATTAAATGATTCTGGTTTCCCTCCACCAGACCTATTTCCCGAGGTGAAGCCGAGGGAAATAGGTCTAGTCTCAGGAAACCAGAATCATGCTAAATCCTTCAATGGTATACTTTAACTGTATATTGAATTTTATAGAAGAGAATGACCACACACATATTCTAAGACCCTTGGGACCAGGGGCTCTGGTAAAAGATGAGTGCACAACTACACGTGTCACAAGTAATCCACTTGTGACATATCTACGCTGTATGAAATATGGTTCAACTTTCAAACTTATACAAACTGTCAAATAAAAGGTCTTGACACATACAATTAAGAGGTGTCACATGTGACAATAAAATTCACAGGAAATGAATGCAAGCTAGCACTCTGATCCACACAATGTTACTCATTAAGAAGACCACAATGTATAAGATCCTTTTTAATATTTTTGTCCATCTCAACACATTCATATACAAAGATATATCATTGATTCAATGAATACGACATAAAAAGGCAGAGCAGTTCTGTTTTCATGTACACAATTTCTTCAAATGATACATACATGTATATACAATTATGTATCAACACAACTTTTATAATACTAAATTTAGATCAACTTTGAACATGCAGACAGTAATTATCTGAAATGATAGGTACATGATGATGATAGCTTAAAGTTTATACATGTGTTTTGCTATCAGATGAATATATTCAAATTTACCACAAGTGTTTTGTTTCAATATTTGTCTTTCTTCATGTAGTGAATTAAAATGTGATAATCTCAATAATCTTTAATATAAGAACAAAGTACTTATTATGATCCTATAACTTACTGCTTTGTACCAGGAGATTAATAGATTGAGCTTAATGTTACTTAAAACCTTACATTAAAATGACTAGATCATGTTAACTCTCTCTCTCTCTTTCTCTCTCTCTCTCTCTCTCAGACAATAGAAATAAGAAAGTCATATTTTGGAAATTTTTAAATGGAAGAGAATGAGAAGGACTACTAACATGAATTTCATTTGGCAAGCGCAACGATTATAGGAATTGGACTTCTTACTCAAAGCCATAAGATTTTTCAAGTAAATATTTCTAATCTTTTAATCTAAAAAAAAAATTCTGATCTCAAAAATTAACTTAAAAGGAACAAAGATAAGAGGAATATTTTATAACTGTTACCATGGTTACATTATTAAAGTGCTTACAAAAATGAAGAATACCTGTTTAACTTAATTGCTATTCAAAGACTTGAGACATTTATAAAACTGAATATCTATTTTTTTAAAATTATCTAGTATTTCATCAGTTCATAGATTTGAATTACACATCAATATTTTCTTTGTTCTCTGTTTTTGTTTCAAAGGTTTGTCACAGAACCAAATATAAACTATAATTATTATGAAAAAAGCAAACTCTTTTTACACATCTAATTATAGAAAAAAATATTTGTTTGACATGTAATTCTATTTCTTTTATTTCTTTTAAAACCACAATTCACTGCCATCATATGCAGCTGAATTTATATTTTCAAAAGTCAGTCATTTGAATGTACATGTACAATGTCAAATGAATTTTTAAGTACAGATATACTGTAACATGTGTAAACAGATTTTAAAATAATGATAATAAATACATGTAAATAGACAGTACCATAATCATTAAATAAATTTTGAGTTAGATCAGCAAAAAAATTTGTCTACAAGGTTTGAGTGTACAAGGAGCACTGGCCTTTGAACACCAAGACATACAGAGAACAAAGGAAGAATCCTAATGCACTCCATTTGTAATGTGATTTGAGTGGTTGAGTAAAGAAAAATCTGCAAGGAGATTCATGTTTCACTGCAGTTTTTGCTATGATGTCATGCATTCCTATGGTGATGTCATAAAAACAGGCATTACTACTTATTACTGACCAAAACATTAGAACAGGGTTACCATACCAATGTATTACAAAATCTGACAGGTATCGGCGAATCCCGGTCAGAATGTCCATTTTACTACTCAACAGATGCCTCACAGTAAAACACAGTCTCTGACGGGATTCAGATATACTGCTAGTCTTTGTTAAACACACACATGGTAGTAACCTTTAATATCACAGCAACTGTTGTATTAGCTTTTAACATGGTTATTTTCAATTTTCAAAATTTCGCAATTATAACAACAAGATGTTACGCTTAGGGCAAATACATGTATTCGCAAAATTTATCTTTCATTATAAGAATAAAGAAGGGTTATTTTCATTTTGGGAACTTTTCGCGAAGTCCATTATTTTGCAAAATATGTGAAAATTACCCGTCGCAATAATTTCCATGTTTATAGTATTTTACAACACTGTTTCACTGTAATGAAGTCATATCCTTTATCAACATGTAATCAATGTACCAATTTTATCACTACTAATTTCTATCAGATTTTTGTAGATTGAGAACAAATGCATTGTTACTAAGCATTCTCTTGAATTTCAGCAGCTTCACACTCGTAACTGGCCGTGACATTTCATGTATTTAGATCTTCGTATTTTCTGAATACTGAGAGTTCTTAACTGAAATCTGAAATTATTTCTGAATAACTTTATAATTTAAACATGAATTCGAAGTACAAGTCTAGAGATATTTTCAAAATTTTAGCACTAATAATGCAAAAGCTTTATTTTCTGTTTACCAGTACAATTTATCCTACCCTTAGCTATGAGCTTTCATCTCAGAACTACCAAGAGAATAAAATGGACACTGAACACATACATATACATGTACATGTACATGTAGTATTACACGAGTGCTTGATATAGAGCTTCATACACATGGTTGTTTATACTGCTGGTCACATGTCCGTGAGATCACTCAATAAACCATCTTATAAACTTATAATCCTACGTGTATTTGTCTTATCAACCATACAGAATAATGCCGATAGATTATGATCTGATACAGTGAGCTGTAATATTCAAAGCTTTTTTCCTTGAGGATATGTCCATCAGAAAGTGATTTCCATGGTAATATACAAACTACAGACAATCACAGTACACCTGACAAATATTTATACACCTTATATAAATTAATGCTTAAAATACAACGCACTTACGATGAATACATAGGATGTCATCAAACTGAAGTTCGAACATCTTGTTGGTTTTCTTTCTCAGTTTCCTCCCTTTCTTGTATATTTGGCATTCCACCACCAGGTGTCACTGCGGTAGTTGCCTGGTTACTGTCATGTCTACTCCACATTGCTCGTGCCCTGATATCCTCTAAATTTTCATATGGTTGTCCTTGACCTTTGACCCTCTTTTGTTGAAGGTCATGTAAATATAGGGCACTAAAGCTCATGTCATGTGACATTAATTCTAACGTTCCTTCGTCAACCTGTCTAGCACTGAACGGAGTCTGATTTCCGAACGCACTACCATGTAGACTTCCGCTACTCTGCATACTACCAAGAATTCCTGTACTAGCGCCACCTATAGGTCCCTCAGCGTGGGCAATCCCGCCCCTCAGTCTGTGGTGAACACCTCCGACACTGGGGCTGAGCGAGGCGTTAGTGGAGTGAGGGTACAAAGTACTCTGAATTGCTACACTTGACGCAAGGCTGTTATACTGTGAAAGAAAGGAAAGTTTAATGTTAAATATTTACATTACCAGAAAGAACACTTCATTATCAAAGGTCAAAATTCAGACCTCCTTTGTTGTAATTCAATCATTAGTGGTAATTATATACATGTGTAGTTTGATACAAATTAATATTCACAATCCTATTAAAATGACACATTGGTACATAAAATTTTCAGATTTACTTGAAATACAGGGCATACTTCTAATCTCAAAATATAGTGCCCCTATAGATTCATCTGTGGAGCTTAAACTTTCTGCAATGATTAATGTATTTTTTATCATCTTTTTACATGCATATACAATAGAATGCAAAATTAACAAAACCCAAATTTTTATATCAAGCTTATGACCTTGTAGGAAGGACACTTGATTTTCAGTACAAATAGATGCCATCACCTGACAGGTAGTATTGAGTATTTGCAGAATACAGAGTTATTTCCCCTTACAGACGGTATCTGACGTAAAACCATTGTGACATCATGAAAATGGTATGGTAACGTCAATTTTACACCGTCATCTCCCAGACTTTTAGGACTGTTTCCATAGAATTTGATGACGTCACAATCAGTCTACGTCAGACATCTTCTCAAATGGGAAGTAACTCTGGTTTTCGAAAATAGCCAATGAATAAAGCAGGAGAGGTATGGGAAATTGATATACTATAAATGTGCATGGTTATTTTGGCGGGGGGGGGGGGGGAGATTTTCGCAAATTGGATGAGTGATGGTAATTTTTGTGAAATCATGAGTATTCCCTTAAGACTTAAAAAATACTGGTTGTAATTTTTACGCGGGGTTATTTTTGTGCTAACAATTCAATTGTGAAAAGCGCAAAAATTAGCCCCATGCAAAATTTTTCAACATTTACTGTATCACAACATAAGCTAAGGGAGAAGGGATAGACAATCATAAAAAAAAAAATTTTTTTTTTGTGGCATGGGAATTCTCTTTCAGATCATATGTCATTGTGGAAAATCTTTCATCTAGACTTTTCTTAAGTTTCAGATTTCGGATCTGCTTGATATACAATTAGTTTAATTAACTTATTTCTGATTAAAAGAAACTGTATTCCTGGTGAAAAGTAATTTTTCTAGCATCAATTTTCTGAATTTCACATTGCTTCCATTAGTTATATTAAATGTGAGATACCCCGAGGCTCCCAAATGAGCATGTACATGTATGAACTACATGTATATAGAAAAACACTGAAGAGGTGTGCACAAAAAAATTTCAAGGAACTGCAATTTCAAGGAGTTGTGTAGAATTAAGCAGTGTGTTTTAATTTTTTTTTCACCGATTATTTATAAGAATAAATCTGTTGCTGATTAAGCGCTATTAAAACCTGTACCTGCTCCTCAGATTTACAATCAGATGTACTGGGACCTTCCTGTATGAAGAGATGTTACAGTAGTGTGGAAAATGTTCTAACACGTAACCTCAATATCACTAATAAAGAGCTCACAAATACTGTCAGAATAACTAAACTAAGTGCATTCAATTTTTTTAATTTTAGTCTTCCACCTGGATTAGAGGGTACTTATTGAGTCTTTGTGGAATACAGATTTTTTTCCCCCTTGCAGACAGTATCTGATGTAAAACCATTGTATTATCATGAAAATGGTATGGTAACGTCGATTTTATATCGTCATTTCCCAGACTTTTATGACTGTTTCCATAGAATTAAATGACGTCATAATCAGTCTACGTCAGACACCTTCTCAAATGGGAAGTAAATCTGGTTTTCGTAAATAGCCAATAGTATGAACCCTAGTAATCTGTCTGTCTCTCTGTCTGTCACACTTAAGTTTTCAAAAACAGATTACAAATGTGTACCTCTAAAGAGGAGATAACTCTGACAATACTATAGAAAACTGTGTGTAATCTGTTAAATCAGTAATCAATTTTTTACGTTTCTCATTAAGTATATTCTAAAAACAATTTTAATAGTGTGTGAATATATGCTCACCCCTCCTTGTTGACCGTAAACGTTACTAGCCAATGCTAAGCTGGGCAGGGAACCCTGGGAAGACGTAAATAAGCCGGCTACTTCCGGTTGTAATACGCTGAGTGATGTTATGTCTTTTTGTGCTAAAATAAATAAATCAAAACAAATTGAAAAAATAATTGAGAAAATAGAAATTCATGCTTTTTTTTTTTTCATTTTTATAATAAAGATTCAACAATTTTTTTTTTCATGATAAATCTATTCTAATACATGTACATGGTACTAGAGTGTTTGAAAAACATGAGGCCAAAGAAGCATGCGTGTCTCATGAAACAGTGCTGAATTCCGTAAGTTTGACCTCCAATGTTTTACATAACTGTACCTGTAATTATTTAGCAAGACTCATATTTTAGAAGATTTAGGACTTTCATGAGCACATTTTATCACACTATACCAATATTAGCCGCAGAAACGGCCAACGACACTTTGCCATTTGGCGTATTGTTTGTGTACATTGGCTGCATACATGTATCTCAAAGGGGATGTAACGTGAATGAAAATGAAGTATTTGTCCAGCATGATTCAGAATGATTTCAAGAAGGCTAATGACCATTTCTGACCCTTATCTGAACATGAATAAATGATCAGCAATCATATTTTACCTAAATTGTTTATCTGTACTATCAATGTTACGGCAGAAACTCCCGTAACAGAAAAATGGTATGAGATCTTACTAATGACTAAACTGTTTTATTGTACCTCTACTTGTTTTTTTCCTAAATACAAAGATACTCATTAAAACCAGCTGTAATTCGCCTGATGAGACTATCCCTGCAAAAGGTGCATTAGTTGGAAAGACTATTTCCCTAGCTTCAGTGCAGGATGCTAGTGACGTCACAATGATGGTATAATAAAACAGTTAAAGTATGCCATTAAGGGAGTTAGCACGATTCTGGTTTCCCTCGACCAGACCTATTTTCGGGAAATACATGTAGGTCTAGTCTCGGGAAATCAGAATAGTGCCACCTCCTTCGATGGTATACTTACACTGTTTAATAAAATATGGTAAATATGATCAAATATGGATGCCCTAAAATAAGCACATACACTGTTTAACATGGACGAGGACTCACCTTGTTCCTTGACATCATTAATAAACAGGCTGCATTCTTTGGGTGGTTTCCATTCTGGATTTGTTAACTGAAAAACGTCATTTGGTACAAGAATCAATTAACAAGCTAACATGTACAAACAACTAGATTAAAAACAATATAGCCTCATGTGCATGTACTGTGTAAATGCAAGATTTAATCAATGTCATCCATTGAAAATTTTTACTTTAATGTTGAGGGCATTTTGATGAAACTTTGTACATAGAAATGCTGAAATCTTACTCATAGTCCTCTAAAGTTTTGATATTTGTCATTGCTTGATGCAGACACTACCACTATCTACACTATCTTCATGTATAATGAATTCAAAAATTTTTCTGTTTCCTAAGCAAGAAATTCTACATGCATATCATTTCTGTGATAACTGAGATTGGATGTATCTAAAGAGATGCAATACACAGCCAATTGTGCCTCATATGAAATTCATGTGAAATTTACATGAAGTTCCCTTGAAATTTATGTGAAACAATTGACATGAATTTTTTTAACATGAATTTCATGTGAAGTTTCTGACATGAATTTTGTATTATAAATTCAATTTTGCATGAAGACCACACAGAAAAACTCATGTAAAATTCATGTGAAGAAATTTATGTGAAATTCATCATGTTCATGTGAAATATACAATGATGTTCATTCCATATGAACTTCATGTGAGGCACAATTGTAGGAAAATAGTATTCCTGATTTCTCATTTATATTTCCTACTAGTCCTCAATCCTTCCTCAATATACATGTATGTTGATGTTTTTTTCATATACATATATCTTCATATGCTTGAATTGGCTGGATTGTAGAGATTTGAAATCCTTAAATCAATGATAAATGTACGTACGTGGAAGTGCATAAGTGACATCTCGACTTTTCCCTCCTCGGCAGGGCTCAGTCTGACTGACATTGGCATCACCTTATCCTCAGTCTGTTAATAATAAAAACGAAAACATAACAATAAAAACAGAAAGAGACAAAATAACAATAAACATAGGATCATCAGAGATGACAGCGCTCACCTAGACGGCATCATTGTCCCATGACCAGCATCTGTACCTACATTGCACAAAGTATTTCCAGATGCATCATCCACATAAGTTTGGTTGATTAAAAAATTCAAAGAAGGCTGGAAATGAAGATTCTAATTTTACCATACCTGGTCCATCGGGAGTGAAATATAGACCAGATGCAGCATCTGTACAGTGCATTGCAGTAAGCATCCTCAGATACATCACCCACACAAGTTTTTTTTACTGATCTAAGACTTAAAATAGGCCGGAAGTGGACCTGTTCCATTTTACTTAACCTGATTGCCCAAGCATGGAATGTGGGTCAGATGCAGCATCTGTATCATGCATTGCATTAAGCATGTTAAGCATCTTTAGATGCATCAAACACACAAGTTTAGTAGAAGTAGGTCTTATAGTAAGGCGGGAATGGACCTGTCCCATTTACCTAACATGCTCACTCAAGCATGAAATGTGGGTCAGATGCAGCCTCCATACCATGCATTGTTGTAAGCATCCTCAGTACATCATCCACGAAGTCTGATTGATGTAAGACTTACAGTAAGGTGGGAATGGACCTGTCCCATTTTACCTAACCTGCTCACTCAAGCATGAAATGTACGTCAGATGCAGCCTCTGTACCATGAATTGTTGTAAGCATCCTCAGATGCATCATCCATACAAGTTTGGTTGGTGTAGGACTTATAGTAAGGCGGGAATGGACCTGTCCCAATTTACCTAACATGCTCACTCAAGCATGAAATGTGGGTCAGATGCAGCCTCCATACCATGCATTGTTGTAAGCATCCTCAGTACATCATCCACGAAGTCTGATTGATGTAAGACTTACAGAAAGGTGGGAATGGACCTGTCCCATTTTACCTAACCTGCTCACTCAAGCATGAAATGTACGTCAGATGCAGCCTCTGTACCATGAATTGCATTAAGCATCCTCAGATGCATCATCCATACAAGTTTGGTTGGTGTAGGACTTATAGTAAGGCGGGAATGGACCTGTCCCAATTTATCTAACATGCTCACTCAAGCATGAAATGTGGGTCAGATGCAGCCTCCATACCATGCATTGTTGTAAGCATCCTCAGTACATCATCCACGAAGTCTGATTGATGTAAGACTTACAGTAAGGTGGGAATGGACCTGTCCCATTTTACCTAACCTGCTCACTCAAGCATGAAATGTACGTCAGATGCAGCCTCTGTACCATGAATTGTTGTAAGCATCCTCAGATGCACCATCCATGGAAGTTTGGTTAAATGTAGGTCTTATTGTTTGACAGGAATGGACCTGTTCTGTTTTGCTTAACCTATAGTGCAAGTTTGGTACATGTAGCACTTATACTTTGCTCAATATTGGCTTTTAAAGGCAAAATCACTCAAGCGGAAAAAGTAGGTCAAGGTCATTTTATGAAAGTTTGATCAAAGATACATGTACATCCAATATGCAAGTTTGGTACATGTAGCACTTATACTTTGCTCAATATTGGCTTTTAAAGGCAAAATCACTCAAGTGGAAAAAGTAGGTCAAGGTCATTTTATGAAAGTTTGATCAAAGATACATCCAATATGCAAGTTTGGTACATGTAGCACTTATACTTTGCTCAATATTGGCTTTTAAAGGCAAAATCACTCAAGCAGAAAAAGTAGGTCAAGGTCGTTTTATGAAAGTTTGATCAAAGATACATCCAATATGCAAGTTTGGTACATGTAGCACTTATACTTTGCTCAATATTGGCTTTTAAAAGCAAAATCACTCAAGTGGAAAAAGTAGGTCAGATGCTGCATGGGTCCATCTTGGCATCCAAAGATGAATCACTTGTGCAAGTTTGGTTACTGTAGCATCAGTACTTTGTCAGATACTGAGCTACCCAAAACTTCTTAACCAAGCCACTTTGAGCTACCCCAAACTTCTTAACCAAGCCACTCTGAGCTACCCCAAACTTCTTAACCGGACTCGGACACAGACACGGATGCGGACGTGCGGGGGTATAGCATAAGCTCACTCTACTTCGTCAAGGTGAGCTAAAAACGGAGACATTATGATAAATACGGAAACATAACGATAGAAAAAGAAACATACCCATAATAACAGATACAATCTCTTTCACATTTGTTTGTAATATTATTTAGTAATGCCTCGTTCACAAGAAGACTTTATATATAATGCCATAAATGTAAATTTGTTGTTATTGCGCAATAAATGTGCTAAGTCTTCACACAATAAAATTTATTGCACAATAATTTTGGATTTATTTTGCAATATCTCTGAAGTACACATGTTTTCATGGCAAAAGAAAGAGGTTGATAATATTATGCATATCAAACATTACAATTATTGGATTTCTTAATTTTGTAAAAAAAATAAAGCCTGTGTTTGTGAAACACGAATGCCCCCGATGGCATCTTTGTTAGTATAAACTTCATTTTCTGTTAAGTATGTGAAAGGTCAAGGTCAACAATTTTGGTATCAATGGAAAGGTCTTGTCACAAGGAATACACATGTGAAATATGAAAGTTCTATCACTTACCATTCAAAAGTTATGCCCAATGTTAAAGTATTTGAAAAGTAGGTCAAAGGTCAAGGTAAAGGTCACAAGGTCAAAAATTTTGGTATCAATGGAAAGGTCTTGTCACAAGGAACACACATGTGAAATATGAAAGCCCTATCACTTACCATTCAAAAGTTATGCCCATTGTTAAAGTTTTTGAAAAGTAGGTCAAAGGTCAAGGTCAAGGTCACAAGGTCAAAAATTTTGGTATCAATGGAAAGGTCTTGTCACAAGGAATACACATGTGAAATATGAAAGATGTATCACCTTCCATTCAAAAGTTATTCTCAATGTTAAAGTTTTTTCGGACAAACAGACAAACAGACAGACAAACAGACGGACAGGCCAAAAACTATATGCCCCCGAATCTGTGATTGCGGGGGCATAAAAATTGAAGAAACTTTTATCTTTTGTATATTCATGTACAATGATACTTTTCTATTGGTTTTTCTTCGTACAGAATTACATCAAAGTTGAATGATGCCATTCTCTTGAAGGTGTCTTGACACTGCTTACATGTATATAGGTTCTCAAATGATTTTCTATTTCATACGGTAATTATGAAATGAGTTGTGTGAATTTTACATCTCGAGCCTTGGCGAGGGTATTAAAATCACACTACGAGTTTCATAAATATTGTATGGAATAGAAACATCATTTGAGATTCTTTTTATCACATGAAATATGACGTTATTGATCAAAATAACATCAATATATTATAATTCCGACTTCATTTCTTGCAAATAACGCGCCAACGTCACCGTTTCTATTGTGACGTCACAAAGGATCTGGAGCGCTTCATCCAATGACCACGCTCCCAAAAGTAATATGTAACGTGTTATCATAAAATCTTTTTATGAAATGGATTTATGTGACCGAATAAAGGGTGTATCATGTGATAAATAAAGCCTGTGTTTGTGAAACACGAATGCCCCCGGTGGCATCTTTGTTAGTATGAACACTATTTTCTGTTAAGTACATGTATGTGAGGTCACTGGGTTAAAAGGTCAAAGTTCAAGGTCACGAGGTCAAAAATTCAATGGAAAGGTCTTGTCACAAGGAATACACATATGAAATATGAAATCCCTATCACTTCCCATTCAAAAGTTATGCCAAATGTTAAAGTTTTTGAAAAGTAGGTCAAAGGTCAAGGTCAAGGTCATGAGGTCAAAAATTTGGTATCAATGGAAAGGTCTTGTCACAAGGAATTCACATGTGAAATATGAAAGCCCTATCACTTCCCATTCAAAAGTTATGCCCAATGTTAAAGTTTTTGAAAAGAAGGTAAAAGGTCGAGGTCAAGGTCATGAGGTCAAAAATTTTGGTATCAATGGAAAGGTCTTGTCACAAGGAATACACATGTGAAATATGAACGCCCTATCACTTCCCATTCAAAAGTTATGTCCAATGTTAAAGTTTTTGAAAAGTAGGTCAAAGGTCAAGGTCAAGGTCACGAGGTCAAAAATTTTGGTATCAATGGAAAGGTCTTGTCACAAGGAATACACATATGAAATATGAAAGCCCTATCACTTCCCATTCAAAAGTTATGCCAAATGTTAAAGTTTTTGAAAAGTAGGTCAAAGGTCAAGGTCAAGAGGTCAAAAATGTTGGTATCAATGGAAAGGTCTTGTCACAAGGAATACACATGTGAAATATGAAAGCCCTATCACTTCCCATTCAAAAGTTATGTCCAATGTTAAAGTTTTTCGGACAAACAGACAGACAAACAGACAAACAGATAAACAGACAAACAGACAAACAGACGGACAGGCCAAAAACTATATGCCCCCGAATCTTTGATTCCGGGGGCATAAAAATTTTATGAATTATTATGTTTGCTATATTTCATCTTTTCATGCAGTTATAAGATTATAGGCCTTGGATGAAACGATACTCCAAAAGTGAATCCCAATATACATGTATTGTTGTACCCCTACTTTGACTTAGACTTTGATTATAATTATTGTTACTATTAACTTCTTAAAAAGATCTTTACATGGTTCTTCCAAATGTTTATAAGCATTTCACATACTAGATTAAAGCATCTGAACACAAAAAAAAAAATCTTATTGCAAGACAAATTTGCTGTGCAATAAAGTTATTGCAAAATAAATAGACATCTATTGTACATCCACTTGAACGAGGCATTAGACTTTTTATATGCATATACATGTACAATATTCGTGAAACATTTATACTGTAATCTTTTTACTCTAAAGGACATTTATAAGAATTAAACAATATTATTAGAACACAATTTTCACTATAGTAGTAGATTATATAGTTGTACTAACAATTGCTTTGAGTGTATACACAAAGTATCATCTTTCATGTAAGCAAACAATTTACATGTGGCAGCATTTTGTTAATATCATATTACACATGTACATGTACAAACCTCAGTTGACTGGTTGTCTGCCCTTGATTTCTTTCTCACATCGAGCTGTGCAAAGGCACACACATCTCCAACCCCTACTACATCTACGGTAAAACTACGGAAAAAATCTACGATCTCCAGCGACTTGTGACGGAGAGAAAAGCACAGAATGAATGGAGTGATGAGGGGGCTGAGTAGTTCCTCTAATAGGTAAACCTGTAAACAGAAAAATGATTATAAAATTCCCTCAGCATTTTGTCTGTATGATATGTCATTTTTGTCATTGTGTACAATTACAATATGCATCATCTAAATTCATGATACAAAAATATCATAGAAAACTAAATATTCTTAAATTTTCCATTTTTTGGCATAAGTGAACAGTAACAAAATCACTACATTATCATCCTGACCTGTACAATGTATATAACATAAGAGATTTCAAGTTTCACTTCAGAACCAGTGATTTGTTACTGTATACAAGGCTTAGCATTTTCACTGTATAAAGCCAAGACATAATTGTAACATTTCACTCTTCTTGTAAATTTCTAAATTTTTTGACTGCCTGTATAATTAGTCTTTTGATTGTTCAAAAAATATTTTGGTAATATGGAGTCACCTCCCATTTCAGACAATCTGACATAAAACAATAATGACATGATTGCTTTGTCTTCTTTTCACAAGGATTTTAAGCTGAAGTCCAAAGCGACCTTGACCTTTCACCCTTGGCCTTGACAATAAATAGGTTTCATCCTCTCCCCAAAGGAAGATTTGGTGTTTCTATGTTGCTTACTTTGTCTTCTAGGCTGTTCACATAAATCCATACATGCACACAAACACCCTTATGAACACGGGCACATGCGGTGATGCTATATCCACTCCGTAACAAAGTTGCGAGGGGACAAAGATATCATGTACTGTATACTTCCCAGTTTGTATTGGCTAAGGTTTGAGATGGGAAATATTTCTCAATTATATAAGTTCATTTGAAAAAAACTGATTATATAATGTAGGAAAAGAATCACATACAGTATGGAGCTCTTTGCGGAATAAAGAGTTTTTTTCCCATTTGAGACGGTATCTAATGTAAACCATTATGTCGCATCAAATTGGTATGGTACTAACATTTCCCAGAGATTTAAGGACCATTTCCATAGAATTTGATGATGTCACAATAAGACTACGTCAGATATCGTTCAAAATGGGAAGTAACTCTCGTAATCAAATATACGGCACACTAACCAACTTGTACTGGAACAGGTTTGAGAATTCATCTCTGACTCGGGTTGTATGGGCATTGCCGGCCCAGTCTGTAGGCATGTAATGGACATGGGCTAGAATGTTCCTCATTAAAATCTCTGGACAGTAAACCATATGCTGTAAATAAATATTGATGTATGTATTAGTAAGAGTAATGCCAATGTACGTGTAGGTGCAGCTCAAGTCAATAAAAAATATTCTTGAATGTCTATACATGTACATGTATTAGTATCTCAGACATTAAGTCCATTATACATGTATGTAATGCTATATGTCAATCATACATGTACATGTAATTCACACTTATTTCGTGCCCCTGTGTAAAATTACAAAGTTTTACTCTAGTATTGAAGGATCAACAATTTTTCCCCAAAAAACTAAATTTGAGTTCAAAATATTACAATGTATTTAACATGTATTATTATAATAATTATATTAGTTTTTCTTAGACAGAAAATCAAACTGTGATATCTTTGTGGCAAATGTAAACTTTGAAATTTTTATCAATAATAGTAATATCATTATGAGCATGTTTTACCGTTATTATAGAAATTTACCTCATCTGGAATAAGTACTTTACATGCAGTCACTATCAGACCTGAAAATGAAGTATCAGTACATGTATCATCATACTCTCTATTTTACGTGTAACTATATACATGTCATGAATATCGTCTGTTTTTATAACTACAAAGTCCGTCAGGTCATGGTCAAAAAACCTACATCTTTTCTTCTTAACTTCAATGTATGGTGAAATCTTGGGGCTGTGTGAAATTTGACACATTGTTAATGTTTTATGAGAGATACGGACCAGACACAAGATATTAGACAAAGAATTTTTTCAAAGAAACTGACTAAGTCTTATCACTGACAAGTAACAAGTAGAACGTCACGTTAATACCATTGAAATGTGTTAGAAAATAATTATTGTCAATGTTTTTCGACAATGTTTAAACAAATAACTTAACATTTATATGATCCGTCTTTTTGATAAATAGAGTTACCTCCCATTTGGAACGGTCTCTAGCGTAAATCCATTATGACCTAATGACATTCTCAAAGAAACATCATATTTGAAGTATAATTACGGTACCTCGTATTTTTTTTATGCTGATTTCTGAATCAATAGAATTTGATGACCTCACAATTACATGTAATTTACATCTGACTCAAAAACCGTCCCAAAAAGGGAAGTAACTCTGTATAACAATAAGATTGAATAAGTTTTACCTGCCACGGTCATGGTGGTTAGGACATGCTCTACGGCTAATACATCCTCGTCTATCACAGTCAATACAACTAGAACGGCTAAAATGGACCCAGCAAAGAAGGCAATATTCCTGAAAGAAACGTCACACGGTCAACATGGTCAAAGTTTACATTTTACAATGTGTTCTATGACTAATACATCCTTGTCTATCACAGTTTATACAACTAGAACGGCTAAAATCGACCCAGCAAAAAAGGCAATATTCCTGAAAGAAAGATAACATGGTCAAAGTTTACATTTGACGAGGGCTAAAATCTACCCGGCGAATAAGACAATATTCCTGAAAGAAAGGTTGCACAGTCAAAGTTTACATTTGACATTATTAAATGATCGGGAATAACTGAAGATTTTGCTTATTGCTGGAGACGCTGTTTGATAGAGTATACCTCAGAGTGAGTTGACCGCTAACGCTCCAAAGCGGTCTATTCAGGATAAGCGCGTGCGTGACCAGCGCGTGCGTTAATTTTTTTGACTTCGCGTATCATAACAATGCAAATGTTAACAAAATCCTGATAATCCAATGAAGCAGTTATTGACTTTTGATTTTGGTCTACTTGTGACTATACAGACCAGGTCAGGCATTGGTTAATCTCAGCCTTTGGCCTCAGTCAACCAAAACCTGACCAGGTCTGTACTGTATAGTCAAGAGTAGACAGAAATCAAAAGTCAATAATTGTATAAATGCTAAAATCGACCCAGTGAAATGGCAATATTCCTGAAAAAAGTCAAACTCTTATACAATACATTATGCGGATCCTTAATGCTATGATAGTTGAAATATATTGAAACGAATGATATTTCTTATACTAGAATGAATATGGCTTACTTTGCTACTATAGTCAGCAGTTTAGAAGTGAAGATCTCCATGTACTTGTTAGCCGCACGGTATCCCCTGTTCAACCTGAAACAATTGATACATTAATTTTATAAATTTCCTATCTTTGTGTGTATTATTCAACCATCAGTGATCATTTTCCGAAAAATTTCTGGCAAATTTGAGAAAATATAAAATATTTTGATATAACAAAAACATGTACCGTACACGTGAAAATGTTCACATGGGAGTAATTTTCATGCTTTTTGCAAAGAAAAGTTACAAAACACATCTTACTTTTAACATGATTATGAAGTGACAAAGTAAAGGTAAGATTCTAGTGGAAATTCATTCTACATGTAATTCTCTTCATTGCAGATTTTCATTTTCAAAAAAATAATTTAAAAAACAAAAAAAAAATCATTTCTATTATTTTACCTTGCATCAAACTCATGATCAAGTTCATTATAATGTCGAAGATACAGGCGGGCGTAATTTGACCTGAAATAATATAAATGTATCTTTGGACACTGGAAAACTGATAAAGCCTTAAATGGTCACAAATATGTAAAATTAATATAAAATTTGAAAAATCAAAATTCTGTTGAATTTTACAAGGGAAATACCATATGAATTTTAATTTGATAAAAATAGTGATTTTCTTAACTTTCCTGTACTGGTTAATATGTACATGCACTTTATTTCTCATTTCTTACCATTTTCTTGTCCCCAGAAATCCAGGCTGTCTTTTTAAATGCTATTATGTAAAAAGATGAAGGTAAGAAAGATGTAAATGCAAAATACTCTGATGCAAATAAATAGCATAATAATATATAATATGACTACAAAAACCATAATTTTATAATCATAATTCAGGTTGATAACACATACAACATACATGTATACATCATGTACATATCAAACTGTCTGAAATTTCAAATCATTACCATAGCAATACAAAATCTACTCTGACTTGCTTTTTATTAAGAAATGACTGTCTTACATGTACTTTTGGTGTTCATGGGTGTATAATTCTGGTTGGTCACGTGCTAAAAATTTGCACGTGTCCAACCAAAATTCTAATTCATTCTGTTTGTTTCACGCATTCTGATTGGTTCACAGGATTTCTACAAGCATGTTTAACGACAATATACATGCCGCAAACCGATTCACTTGACATACTTTAAAATGTATTCCTACATAAATTTGCACTTTACAAGCTTTAGCGCAACTTTTTGCGTATGACGTCATGCTTCCCTTTGTTCTCCTCTCCTGTGACGTCATACTGTGACGTAAAACTACAAGGTATGAGCTTGAAAATGGCGTTCTCCACTTGTAAACAACAGAGCAAGTAAGTTTATTATTGATAGCACTTTGATTTTTTGCCATTGTAATAAATACGAAGCAGTTGTATTTCATATTTTGCAGCGCAATTTTTTCTGTTGGTTGTTGTTAGTCCTCCGTAGCAACGACACCTCTAAAGCGATATGTGAGACCCTCTGAGGGGTATAAAAAGTTAAAATATGTCACATGAATTAGAATAGGGATAAACATACTGTGTTTTGTGGTTCTGACAAGCCCCGACAGTATAACTGCGTTTCCAACAGTATATCCAACATACATGTATACCTGTCGGAACCACAAAACACAGTACGTTTATCCCCTAATTATACACCCACAAATACCAAAAGTAAGACAGTAATTACTTATATTAACATTTATTCTAATTATTGGTCATTTTCATTTGCATGCACATCGCAAGTTTTGCCTGTAACATGTGTAACAGCGTCAAAGGTATTTTTACGCTTGTAAAATCTCCCTACATGCAAAACATGAACATGACGTCACAATAGCAACCCAAGTTATTGGAATATAATTCTGGTTGCCTAATGGGCGTTTAACATGGGGAATCTACTAGTCATGTAAATACTACGAAAAAAACGAGCTCTGAATGTATGGAAAACAACACTTGTAGAAATACATGTAAATGTCAGATTGATTTCAATGACGAGAGAGCCAAAATGCATCAGAATAATATCAAATATGATCACATTAATTGTAGTTTATGTCTACTTACATCGGCATATCTGAAGAAGGAGTATAAAATCTGCCAGAGAAATATCAGGGGACTGAGGACAAAGTTAGCTATACCAATCCATAGAATCCTCTGTGATAGGCTGGAAAAATGATGTGTATTAGACAATAAGACAATGCACTTCTTATAAACATTTCCCTTTCAGCTACAACTAATAGTTTAAAATTGAAATAGTTTGTTCACTCAAAAACAGAAATTCTTAATGCAAAATTTCATTTGCCCTGTCTTAAATTTTCCCATATGGCACTGTCAAAAATGGCAAAAGAAACACCCAGTAATCCAAACATCTTCACTAGTCGCCGTGATCGATCTTGAAAGATAAATACGATCAATCGATCAACAATGGACTGAGGACGCCATGGTTTAGTGGTAAGAGCCAGGGACCATAAGGTCGATGGTTCAAGTCTCACTAGGAACATGGGTCGCCCGGCATATACTCCTACATGTATATGGTCTGTGTTAAATACATGTACTTTAAAAAATGTCCTTGTCTGTGTTGTTTTTATGTCTGTGGATTTTTTAATACAAAAACAACAAAAACAAAAAGACAAAACCAAAACGAAAAAAAACTCAATGGACTGTGGACAACATTCAGTTCACCACTACAGAGCATTCTTACTATTCAGCCAGCTGTTTCCTTTTATGGGACTGTTTGTACTCATCCTTTAGTTTCCAGTTGTTTTCAAATGGAGACCAGGGTCCCCCTTCAGAAAAAAATTATATATATAAATAATTACATTATATCAACATTTGTACAGTCCATATTCATACTATTATGTGAATGTGTATACATTACTGATTTGATACACAATAATGGCAATGTAAAATAACATGTTAGTGTCACATGGACAGAATCTCACTGAATAAAATATATCTACTTGTACATGTATATTGAATTTTTTTCATTTAAAAATTGTTTTATTGCCATTTCAAGATATAAATGTACATATTTGAAGGCATACTCACAAAACAAGATGATTTCTAAATTATACTTCAGTCCAGTAGTTAGAAATGCCCTAAAATAATAAGAAAGGTTACAGTCGAATTAAATGGGCGGCAGTAAATTGCCTGATGCAGTCTCTTATTGAGACCTATTTTTCTTCTCCAGTTTTGCTTGTAGCCTGTGACACAGCCTACGGTATGTGAGACACATAAGTTGTCACAAAGGCTCCAGGCCTCAGAAAATGAATGACCGTACAATTAAAATGATCTAGTAAAATCAAATTGAAAGGGAAAAAGAAGAGAAGCTAAAGAAATTGATAAAACCACCAAAAGATTTACTTTGATAAAACCGCCAATAGTTTTACTTTTATAAAACCGCGAAAAGTTTTACTTTCATAAAACCGCCAAAAGTTTTATTTTTATGAAATTGCCAGAAGTTTTACTTTTATAAAACCCCCAAAAGTTTTACCTTTTTAAAACCGCTAAAAATTTTACTTTAAATTCTATAAAAAACGTTTTCATAGAATAACACCGTAGCGTATCACGTGATATGAAAATAATCTCTTGCATGGGAATCCCCTTCCATTAAAAAGGTAAATGTTGTCTAAATCTACATTATATGAATTTATTTTAGGCCTATCATACAATCATCGTTATAAATGATATGATGGTTATCTATTCTGGTCAAGAATAGAGTATGTCCAGAGAACACTTGAACAGAAAGATTTGTTTATTTACGAGCACCATATCATAACTTGTAAACAAAATAGAAAATTTTCTGTTTAAGTGTTCCCTAAATATTCCTCTATTCTTGACCAGAAAAGATTACTATCATATTTATAATAATGATGCTCATATGATAGGCGTAAACTAGTTTCATATAAAGTAGATTTAGACAATTTTCACCTTGTTTAATCGAAGGGGAATCCCTTGTGAGATTATATGCACATCACGTGATACGCCACGGTGGAATAAGATCACAATAAATTATTACAGAAAAGTTTTACTATGATCATGATTAAACAAAAGAGAGCACCACATACACACTATTTAAACAATCATAAATCGTAGATTTCTTTCAGATTTCTACCAGTCTGCAGTACATACTTACCACGGTCCAACAAATGGCACGGTGTACTTTAGAGGTAAAATGGATTTCTTCTCCATGGCTATCTGATAGTTCTTAAACCGTAGAATTCTATGGTAGATATCTGTAACATTAATCATGTAAATTATGTACATGTAAATCACCTTCAAAACATCATACATGTACTTGTAAAATGGTGATAGACATTTTGATAAGAATATACTTTGCTCAATATTGGCTTTTAAAAGCAAAATCACTCAAGCGGAAAAAGTTGGTCATGGACTTTTTATGAAAGTATGATCAAACATACGTACTTTGAAGTTTGGTTTCACAAACATTGTATTTTTTTTGCTCAATATTGGCTTTTTAAAGCAAAATCACTCAAATGGAAAAAGTAGGTCAAAGCCATTTTCTGAAAGTTTTATCAAAGATACATCCAATATGCAAGTACTTTGTACGATACTGAGTTATCCCTAACTTCTTAACCAAGTCACTCAAGCGGAAAATGTAGGTTATATGCAGCATCTGATGCATGGATTCACCTTAGCATCCCAAGATGAATCACTTGTGTAAGTTTGGTTACTGCAGCATCATTACTCTGTCAGATACTGAGCTACCCAAAACTTCTTAACCAAGTCACACTGAGTTACCCCAAACTTCTTAACCAAGTCACTCAAGCATGAAATGTAGTCAGATGCAGTTTCAAATGTAGGTTCACCTCAGCAACCCAAGATGAGTCACTTGTGCAAGTGTAAGTACTGTAGTATCGGTACTTTGTCCTAAACTGAGTTATCTTAAACTTCCTAACCGGACACGGACGCAGACACGGGCGTGCAGGGCTACAGCAGAAGCTCACTCAACTTCATCAAGGTGAGCTAAAAAATCATGTACAAACCTAATTCTGTGAGCTCTTGTTTATGAATACACATCTGCTGTTCTTTCTGTACCTCTAGAAGTCTTCTTTGTACTTCATGCCACGTCATGTTGGGCAACTCAGACTGTAAAACAAATATACAATTCATATTTATATTATAATAATAATAATAATAATAAATTCTTAATTTAACGAAGGTAACTCAATTAGTACAAATACTATTCTCCCCTGAGGCCTTCGGGCATACATACATGTAATACTATTAACATGTAAGATTAGGACTATATATATAATATAAACAATAGAAACATCATAGATATACAAGTGTCAATGGATAAGATGAACGTAACTGCATACTAAACATTACTGTGGTGCAGACATTTGTTTCTGAAAAAAGAACAAATGACATTTTTCTTTAAAGTTTTGTAAATTCTTACACAATTTTAGTTTACTTGGCAAGCTGTTCCAAGTTTCAATGCCTGAAAACTGTAGGGATTTCTTAAAAATTTCTAAGTTAGGTTTTGGAAGTTTTAAGTTTTCATTGCTAACTGAACGTAATTGATAATTTGAAGCAGTATTGTTTTGATTTAGAATTTCATTCATATATTGAGGGGAGAGATCGTTTAGTGTTTTGTAAATAAGAATGCACTTTTGAAACTTCACTCTGTTTATAAAATCTAACCAAATAACCTAGATCTTTAAAAAGTTGTCTGGAGGGCATGTCTTTCCCTAATATAATCCTCGCTGCTTTTTTCTGTAATTTTATCATAATTTGATTTTGTCTTTGTGAGCAATTTCCCCAAATAGTGACACAGTAATCAAACAGGGGGAGAACATATGCATTAAAGTACAAAAGTCTAGTTTTTGTTGATAAATATCGTTTAATTCTTCTTAACAAATTTAGTTTTGTATTTATTCTTTTGAATGTTTCACTTATGTGATTATCCCATTGTAAATGATTATCAACATTAACGCCCAAGAGTTTATGGCTTCTGACATTTTCAATTTTCGTACTGTTTACTTCAAGTACAATTTCATTAGAAGGGAGCTTGGCATATTTTTGTGCAGTTGTTAATATCATTGCTTTGGTTTTGTCAGCATTTATAAACATATCATTCTTATCACACCATTCTTCTACTTTGGTCAGATCATTATCTAAATGAGTTTCAATGTGGCTTATTGTTGCTCCTGACTTATGGAGTGTAGTGTCATCAGCAAATAGATCAATTTTGGAATTTTGAACAACCATTGGTAGATCATTTATGAAGATCAGAAATAAAAGTGGTCCAAGGACTGAACCTTGAGGAACTCCTCTAGGAATTGATTTTTGTTCAGATGTATCATTGCCAATTACCACTTTTTGAGTTCTGTTTTCAAGATAGGATGACATCCATTGTATAGCATTAGGACGGAAGTTATAGCATTGAAGTTTTGTAAGAAGAATGCTATGATTTACTAAGTCAAAAGCTTTTGAAAAGTCTAAATACACAATTCCTGTTAGATTTCCTTGGTTCATTTCATTCAACCAATTCTCAGTTAATTTTGTAAGGGCAGTTTGACAAGAGTGAAGCCCTCGGAATCCAGATTGTTCTTTGTGTATGAGGTTATTTTCATTTAGGTACTGAAAAATGGTCTTAGCAATGTGTCTTTCAATAATTTTTGATACAGTTGGCAAAATAGATATAGGTCTGTAGTTTTCTGGTTTGTTTTTAGAGCCTTTCTTGAATATTGGAAGAATTTTTGCTTGTTTCAAAAGGTTTGGATATTCACATGTAGCTATACTGATATTAATGATGTGTGTCAATGGTCCAGTTATTAATGGCGCAGATAATTTGAGTATTTTAGGCCCTATTTGGTCTAGCCCAGTTGCCTTATGTGGGTTCAATGTTTCAAGGGTCTTTAATACTTCATGTTCAGTTACACAATCAAAACTAAAAGGGTTATTGTTATTTTGAAGTTTATTTTCTAAATGTTTCTTTAGGTTTTCTGAATCAAACTCATCCAAACTTAAGGGAAATTTTTCATAAACGCTCTGAAAATAGTCACTAAACATATCAACAATTTCTTGTGAAGATGATGATGTCTTGTCTTCATAATTTAGGGATGATGGCGGACCACTGGATTTCTTTCCATTCAAGACATTTAGATGTTTCCATAATTCTCTGGTGTGTTGATTTTCTTCAATTGCATTTTTATAGTGATCCTCTTTAAATTTTGAGATTTTAGTTGTGACTATGTTTCTCCATTTTTTAAAGTTAACCCAATCTTGTGTTTATGATAATAGTCACGTCTATGCATTGCTTCAGTTATATCTTCACAGAGCCATTTAGGTTTGTGCTGTTGTTTAACTCTTTTCTTTTTCATGGGTGCATGTTTATCTAATGTTGTATTGAAAGTAGAGTAAAATTTTTCTAAGGCAATGTTACAATTATCTATGTTTAGTATGTCCTGAAGAGGTGAATTTCTTAAGTCAGTTAGAAAATCTTGTTCATTGAATTTCTTAAAGTTTCTGTAATTTACTTCTATGTGTGTGTGTTTCTTTGGCATAGTTGGTGTGTGTCGGGTCATACAGACTGGGTAATGGTCACTAACAGCATATGTCGGAACACATATTTCAGAAACATTCTCAGGTCTGTTGGTGTATATGTGATCAATGAGAGTTTGAGATTTTTCTGTGACTCGAGTTGCTTTGTTTATTATTTGTTCTAAATTATAAAACTCACAAATATTATATTATACTTACATTTATATTACTGAATTAATTTTTTAGATCAGAAAAAAAGGAATGTTCAAGAGCAGTTTGCTTGTTGTATGTTAACACAACACTTATGATATGTGACCTTGACCTTGTATGTGACCTTTACCCTGGTGTCAGCGGGACAAGGAGACTTCATAGTCAAGAGGAAAAAGTCAAAAATTTTGATGGAGAGGTCTTGCAAATACAAATGCACTGATGATATATGAAAATTCTATTACTTATCATTTAAAAAAAGTTAAAATCAAGCGTATATTTTATGCAGACAGACAAACAGACAGACAAACAGAAGGGCCAAAAACTGCAATTCTAATGCAATGCCGTTATAACGTCAATTTTCATTGGTTGTTTGCTCTTTAGTTACGGCAGTAAAACGAGAACATACTTGACTTTGACGTTTCTAACGTCACATTTTACCTTATATTCACAAAAATATAGATTGCATTAGAATGGGAATAACTAGATACTGACATTATGTTTGCGGACAGTAAATGCTGATTTTACAGTGCAAACATCTGTTTTTCTGGCCCCACTAATGTGTTGCAAGAAAAACTCATTTACCGTCTGCAAACATAACGTCAAAAGCTAGTTATTCCCTAAGTAACATTCAATTATGGGGGCATAGATATTTGGAAAATATAAATAGAAAAATTAAACATACATATTAGTATCAGGGCTTCAATATTATAACATTAATCAATTATATTCATTTCTTTATCAATAAAGGGCAATTACTTTATTCTAAGTTGAAAAACTTTATATAAGAATTCAAAGCCATTAACTTACTGCTGAGATCTTCAATGCATAAACATAGAATGATCTAATCTCTGTGTACTTGAAGATATTGTACGCTACTTTAATGAGTCGGAAAACCCAGAAAACCATGGCAACCAGTATACAAACCACAATACTAAAGTCAATGCTGAAAAGAACAAACACATACATGTATTTAAGTAAAAAAATTAAGGTCAACAATTTGTAATAATACAGTCTTTACTTAACTAAATTTGTATATAAAAACAAATAAATTGATCTGAATTAATTTTTTTCTTTTAAGGTATCCGTTGTACAATTGAGTCATTTTACATAACGTTTTAATCATCCCCATTGAAAAGTATGGTAAATTTTATTCCTGGTAAGGTACTATAAACTATATATTTTCTGAAAGGTATTGATGTCCTGAGTTCAGATACATGTATAAGACCCCAGGTCTTCAAAATCAAAGGGGGAAAACTCTTGTACAACTTTGTTATTTTGCATATGTTATATAGAGAAAATAGACAATTTCAATGCTTCATGAGTTATTCCCCTTTGTTTTTCTGGCCCCAAAATTAATATTTCTGAGAAGTGGGCTTTATAACCTTTCAGAAAATATATAGTTTATAGTACCTTACCAGGCATGGAAAAATGCCCTATTGTACATCGGATACCTTAAATTCAATTTCATGTTATCATGATTCATGTGGTTATTGGACAGTTTCTGAATTGCCAAATGTGCTACATCGTGCCAACTAGCAAGTTTCCACATTATGACATCATTATCAATGGCGTGAGTAAATCAATGCTGTGACGGGCTATTTGAAGAACAGATTATGTTATTATAATTTTCAACTCCGCAAGTAGGAGTGATGTCATACATTTGGCAACCTCATAATAGATCATTTTCTGATCTTGGCGGAAACTCAAAATGTCAGACTCAGCATCTTTTGACGTCACTATCAATAGACACAATTCCATAGTGATGTAACAATGAAAAAGTGCGCTGAAATTGCCAACCTCGAACATTATTCGTCATTTTGTCAGCCATTATGAATTTCCGCGAGTGTTCCATTGCGTAAAATGTTTTTAAAAATTCATGATGTCACATCACGTATTCTTTTATGCTTGAGTGAGGTTTCAATCTTCACAAAAGCTTATTAAAACCACTAGCCGTAAGACAATTTCTACAATTTTTTTGTACAGTTTATATAGTGAAATTCCAGTAGCTTGACAAAATGTCTCCTAGCCAAGGGCATCGCGCTAGTGGGATTTTGTAAAGGCTGAGGATTGACACTTACATGTATTTCCTCATTACAAATATTTTGACTTCACTAGGTCAAATGTTAAGGCATAATTTGAAAGGTCTTGTCATGGACAACCTACATTGTATAATATTATGTATCTACTGCTGCAAATCTACTGATATACATGTAGTTCTTTAAATTTACTCACTGAGCAGTACAGTCTGGTATCAGAGACTCTGGTATGGTCACTTTATGAGAATCATTCCTTTTGATGTTAGCAAATAAAATATCATAATCCACACACTCTATAAGGAACGTGGAAAATACAACCACAAACAAAAATTGCCTGAAATGAAAAATGCAAGTACTGTAAAATTAATGTGGACATTTTCACATGTGGGTCATTTTTGCCTACTTTTACATGTTTACAAATCAATGGACATGCTGAAATTTTTTCTCACTCGAAAATTGCCCGGCTTGATTCTTACAAAGGAAGATATGTATATACATGTATAACGAATATTTCCCCATAGCATGATTTCTTGATGTTGTAATCCCCAAATTTTCAACCCGTGAAAATAACCAAATTAACAGCATACAGATATATAATGTATTTCATACTCAATTTTTCTCAGGCAAATTTGAAAATTTGATGTAACAAATAATATCATACATGAACAGAACAAGTCCTCAGACTTTCACATATTAGATCAAGACTTACATACACACAGTCTCTCCGAAAACTTTTATTTTAGTCACTAACCCGAAGATTAATTTTATTAGTTTTTTGTATAGTTTCTTAAGAATTTCTACTAGCCCAGCAAGAATATTGGTAGCCTCGGGCGTCGGGCTAGTGAGTTTTGGGAAAGACTGTGTACATGCAAATTGAGTCTTCTCAGCCTAAATCTTACATAAAATTTCATGAAACTTTAAAGTTTCAGCTTCTAATCTCTGCAAATTACTTTGATTGTTCATGTATCATGAACTGACGAATTACATAGTGAATATATAATTATAAACGATAAATATATAAACACATCTCCAGAGGATATAATTCATGATACATGTAATACATGCAGTAACTTTGATTCATATGTCTTTTTTCTTTAAGCTATTAACTTACACAAGTTGTAGAACATCACAGAGAACCATACAAATATATCCCCCTCTCTGATGATAGTGATAAACTCGTGTAAAAAAATCATCCAAATTCTCAATGTGGTTCCAGCGTGCTGAAATAAATAGGACGAGAACTAATTCTACAATTTCTTCAGATGCAAAAATTTGTGTGTAAACTACAATTAATCAAGACTCAATTAATTAGATTATTTGACAGCACCTGTACACATATTCAATTTCAGAAGAATCAATTCAAATATTGTCAAAGATGTAGCAATGTTCACAAAAGAATTCAAGTAAAAACAAGTCGAAGATATTTTCCATAATTCAATATTTTGGGTCTTTTTTTACATGTACATCATGTACATGATTAACAGAAATCAAAAGGAAATCTCCATGGTAACCTGAAACTTGTCATGGAAACTGTACTGTGGTACATGTACTAGAAGAAAATTGAAAAGGAAAGAGATGATGTTACTGTCTATGCTCAATTTGGTACTGTGAGTGCTGTTGAGACTGTCATTATGATCTTCTTCATAACATGTACATGAAAATGAAAACTCTAACATGTGTTCTATTTTTTACATGATTTGACAAATATTGTAAAATGAATTTCAAATTCAGAGGAAAATGAGTTGAGCTTAATCTCTTGTGTGACTGTAATCATGTTCATCACATGTTCTTGAATTTCATTAAATTAACTTGAAGAAAAAAATCAACCTACTGCTTTCAGGTACTACATGCATCATGAAGTCAGCATCCTGGGTCGGTACATCATCGTTGTCCGTGTCCTCATCCATGGACGGTAGAGACTGATACTGAGTCTGGTACTGAGCCATCATTGATTTCTCAAGGACAATGCCTTATCTTTATAGTTAGTGTCTCATGCTACATGTGCACTAATTCAACAATGCTGGAATGGGTTGGGATCTTTGAAATCTTTCAGTCTGGCATTTTGCGTCATAGTAACAACTCTTTATTAATATCTGAAACAAAGACATTGATTATATAAAATTAGAAAATTGAGGAAGCAGAAAATCAATGAAGCGTTATCAGATAATGGGTCATATATGGAATCATTTTACATATGACAAAAAAATATTTCTGTCTGAGATACTTGGCGAACATAATTGACCCTTCTGAACGCGGGAAAAATTGAGAAAGGGTCTGCCACCTCTTCTGAGCAGATCAAGCTTGCCCACACACACCAATTCTTCACCTTGTCGCCACTGATTCACTGAAGTAGTTGCAGGGACCCACTGCTCAGCAGTCCAGCATGTTACCAAGTGAGCTAAAAGGACATTCACATCCTGATACCTCAGTTATCAGGGTTTTTTTCTCTTGTTTTGGGGCCGAATTTCGGCCCCTTCACAATGCAAAATTTCCTCAATTTTTCCCAAAAAATCACTATTAAATTCCCAAAGAGGAATTACGAAAAATTCACCTAAGAAAAGAAGACTCAAAACCTGGAAGTCAGCACAAAATGTCCTATTTTTAAGTGCATCTTAAAGTTTTTCATTCATCCCTTGTTCAGTTCAACCATATCAATGGATTAGCAGTGTTAATAAATGAAACTTTAGGGTTATTCTGTGGTGAAAATTTGTCAGTGATTTTTTTCAGTAATTTGGGAATGGGGTCGGGGCCCATGCAATTGGGAAAAATCACGACGTTTGGGAATATTTTGGGAAGTACCAATATAAAAGTAAATGAGATAAAGAAGCTCCAGACAACAATCTCAACAGCACTCACAATAGAGCATCAAATTGAGCATCAACGGACCCCTAGCAAGCTAGAAGTGGGACCAGGTGCCCGGGAGGAGTAAGCTTCCCCTGTTTGGTTAGCCGCACCTGCCGTCGATGTTCATGCACGAACATGAAAACGATATCTACACTTTATACAATCAAAAGTTCAGAATTGAGTATTTAATCAAATAATGCAATGATCGCTGTGCGATATAAGTCCCCTACCGGCGGCATAAATTTATGACTTGCATCTCTGTTCATCAGTTCATCTTCTTCAACAACAGCCAAGAAAGGTCTGGGAAACTGAACTCACAAAATTTGCTAAGTCCAAGGGCCATAACTCTTGTGAAAATTAGTCAATCTAAATTAAACTCAAATCTGCATCACACTATAATGTATTCACATACAAAAAATCAGCTCATTATCTGCAATAACAGGCATGAAAAAGTCCGGAAAACTGAAAATTTCATGAAATTTGCTAAGTCCAAGGGCCATAACTCTTGTAAAAATAGGCCAATGGAAACCAAACTCAAACTTGGTCTGTATCACACTGAGATGTATTCATTCACCAAAAATCAGTGCATTATTTGCAATAGAACCAAAGAAAAGTCAAGAAAACTGAAATTTTCATAAAATTTGCTAAGTCCAAGGGCCATAACTCTTGTAGAAATAGGTGAATCTAAAGCAAACTCAAACTTCATCTGTATCCCACTGAGATATATCCACATACCAAAAATGAGTTCAATTTATCCCACAACAGTGGAAAAAAGTCCGGAAAACCGAAATTTTCATAAAATTTGCTAAGTCCAAGGGCCATAACTCATGTAAAATTAGGTCAATCATAAGCAAACTCAAACTTGATCTGTATCACATTGAGATATATCCACATATTAAAAATGAGTTCAATATATCCAACAACATTGGAAAAAAGTCCGGAAAACCGAAATTTTCATGAAATTTGCTAAGTCCAAGGGCCATAACTCTTGTAAAATTAGGTCAATCAAAAGCAAACTCAAACTTGATCTGTATCACATTGAAATATATCCACATACTAAAAATGAGTTCAATATATGCAACAACAGCGGAAAAAAGTCCGGAAAACTGAACCTTTCATAAAATTTGCTAAGTTCAAGGGCCATAACTCTTGTAAAATTAGGTCAATCGAAAGCAAACTTAAACTTGATCTGTATCACATTGAGATATATCCACATACCAAAAATGAGTTCAATATATGCAACAACAGCGGAAAAAAGTCCGGAAAACTGAAACTTTCATAAAATTTGCTAAGTCCAAGGGTCATAACTCTTGTAAAATTAGGTCAATCGAAAGCAAACTCAAACTTGATCTGTATCACATTGAGATATATCCACATACCAAAAATGAGTTCAATATATGCAACAACAGCAAAAAAAAGTCCGGAAAACTGAAAATGGGACAGACGGACGGACAGACAGACAGACAGACAGACAGACAGACAGACAGACAGACAGACGGACAGACAGACCGAGAGGAAACAAAGAGTCCCCGTCGGCGTTGCCGGTAGGGGACTAATAATTTTATTTCAATTATGATTTAATTTCTTATGCTTACAACAATATAGCAAATAATTATTAAATGTGCTACTTTTGAACCTGTAAACTTCACTAATTTTGGTGATACTTCCATCTATATGACTATGTGATTGGGAAATTTTAGAGCCACAATTGGGAAAAAAATATACTATTTTTCATTGGGAATGGGGCCGAATAATGGCCCCAAAAAGGGCAAAAAAAATCCCTGTTTGTATAAAATTTTCCCAATTTCAGCAAAATGTCGTAAATTTTCCCAAATGGGACAGGCACAGGCACCTTCCCCAAAATGAAAAAAAAACCCTGGTCATTCAACACACTGAACTATCGGTAATGGCACTACCGGAACCACTACACACCATATACTCTAAGAGTCAAAAACTCATTATTAATAAATCACACATTTAATTCTAGCTTCAATATTTCGCCCATCTCACACGTTATTTCTTAATGTTGTTTTTTTTTGTGTGTGAGAGGACTTCAAGTCCTTCCCGGGTGAGATCGATGTTGCGCGAGCTGATTGTGCATCACAATCGCATTCTCCTGGACAAGAATGAGATCATTTTGATCATGTATATATCCATTTCCTACCTTAATTATTATCAACTGAAATCTGCTTTCATATTGATACTATTCCCTGTATAATTAGTCCCGCTATCTGCCAATAAACATTTGAGTCACTTTGTAAACTGTGTCAGCCACCATTTTCCTCTAGATCGTGGGACCATCCACTTTCTTTCGTGACGTATCATTCCTTATTTGGAAATCGTAGTAAATTCCATTGTAAATCTTAGACTTAATGGTTACAATTCCCAAATACGGAATGATACGTCAGTGTTTGTTCTCACTTTTAGGGGAAGGGGGCCGAAGCCGATTTGAGGTGGAAAAAAAGTGCGTAAACAACCCAAAGGGGGAATTTTTGAATTATTCAAAACTATTGAGAAAGCCAATACTCTTTTAAATAGTATTAGAATGGTTTTAAGTACACAGAAATATAAAAAAAAAACACAACTGTACTATATTAACCTGAACAGTGACGAAGTCATTCCTAAATAATCCAAATTTAAACACGTTAAATACAAATCAGTTTAGCCTGATGTCCCTCTCTCCTCTAGCCTGGAGTCTCTCTATAGAAGAAGGCTTAGGGTGGGGATTACTGCTGGTGCTGCTAGTAGTACATGTAGATATTTGACTTTCATCTTAAATTGCTTGCCGAAAGAGAATGTCAATTCTTTTTTATGATCCCATTGTGTTAGTCACTAGTCTTAAATTAATCAATTTCTGCTGTTGTGTGACATTTGCATTATAAAGCGAAAGTAAAAACTGCACCATTCTACCGTAAGTAGTAAAATGAAAGTTAACAACATCAAGAGCATGTCGTAAACAGTGTGGTAATTAATTTACGGAAATTTTATTATGTATACGGATTTATTCATTATTGATTTTTATGATGGAATTTAACCACGATTTTACATGATTTTTTCCGATGAAAAAATACATTTACATGGGGGGGGGGGGGGGATTTTCTCTGATGGGAGGGGAAAAATATATACTCTAGGAAGTGGGGAAGGGGGCTGAATAACGCCAAAATTTTTTGGAAAAAATCACTGTGCGTCTTGAAAGAAAGTGATGTTTCAGTTATCTATGGCACGGAATCGACTTAGCCCTCTCACACACACAAGCACAGGCAGCCGATGTTTATCTAATAAATAATAAAAAAACAACCTTTTGTATAGATAAATATCGGCAGCCTGTGCGCTGCGTGCACAAGATAAAAAACCAAATGGCACATGGAAATAATGACAGTCTGCGAGACAGGCGAAATAATGAAGCTAATTCAATTCATGCGGATCTATAGAGAAAAAAATTGAGGAAATCTAAACCATTTAATTTACACCAGTTCCTGGTACCACAATATTCTACAACTTATAGCCTCTTTCCAAGGAACACAACAATAACACGGGGACATAACCAAAAAATCTACAAGCAACACTGCCAAACTAACATCCGTAAATAAAGTTTCACTCAAAGAGTTGTAGACTGCTGGAATAATCGCCCTGAAAACGTGGTAAATGCCACAAGTGTAAATAGTTTTAAAAGCCGGTTGAATGTTCACTGGAAAAATTTTAAATTAAAATTCGAAGCCGACTGCTATGGACCGGAGGCGAGCAATGATGGAAGATATTTCTCGAGGACAAGGTAACAAGGTAACAACTTAACCGTTAACAAAAATCTACAAAAAGACTGTCAGAGGAAATTCAAGTTGAACTTGCACAACACAAATATCATCGCCCTCACCCCAGAGGTCTTTTAAAATAGTTAAAATAAAGCATAGAATTCTTTCTATCAAAGCATCTTATGATATAATCAGAAAATTTTTTTAATCTAAACAAAGAAACTGTTTTTACCAAGAAAAATATCTTCTGTCACTTTCCAAAATCAAAACAAATACTCTGGCAGACGCTTGAATGCGAAATACAGATAATGTGCGACTTCAAACGTTTGCGCGATCAGAAATTTTATTCGCAACAAGTGCACGTGGAGGACCTTTGCGGACGCGGTCACTGATGGAGTGCAGAGTAGAAAGCGATAGTCTAGGGGAAGTTCATGTCCCGATTGACAAATATTATGGATCAAATACTGCTAGATCGTTAAAGGTTAGGAAATCTTCTGAGTTGAAGTCAAATAAAACCCTACAGATTATCGATGGGCCGACTTGTTTCCCAAAAAGCGGCGTGCACCTATACATGTACGCCGTTTCAATTTAAATTTAGAAGTTGACCCGGCATGACCAGGCGAAGCCACTTGATTGAGTTTTTCCGGCCAGCGGCGTATGCCAAAATGTGCCGATTCTCGAGCGCCTATGCATGTCAACAAGTCGGCCCAATGGGCCGATATTCCCCAAAATCAGCATACGCCTATGTACGCGCCGGTTTAAACTATAACAAGTCGGCCCAATGGGCCGATATTCCCCAAAATCAGCATACGCCTATGTACGCGCCGGTTCAAACTATATAAAATTAACCTTGATTGAGTTTTTCTATTCCGAAATGCACCGCAATCACCTATCAGCAAGAAGCGGCTCATTTCCGTGTTCACCGTTAGCTGGAAAAATTCAAGACTGCATGCCTCTCTTTGGCACGCCTCCAGGTCAATGTTCTAAATTATTAAGTTTTAAGTTTGAACTGGTGAACACAGGCATTATGTAATGTACGTCACCTTTTGGGATACAAATCGGCCAATTCTCTGGACTAGCTACCGCCATTAATTAATATTGACTTAAATTTGCCAAAATTAGTTTTGGTCTTATAAATATGTCTTAAATGAATTTCTATGCATCTCCTGCTTAATGTTTTAGCTCACCTTACTGAAGCTCTAGTGAGCTATTGTCATAGCATTATGGCTAAAGCTTCCATCGTCTGTGAGTCACAAAATTTCACTTCACCAAATTTAACATTCAGAGCCTGTGGACAACGTCACTACGTGTACATCGATCAGGAAAAAAAAATTAGCTTGGGAAATGGCCAATCTAAAATATTTTTAGCTCACCCGAGCAAAACTCAAGTGAGCTATTGTAATAGTCTCAGTGCTGTCCGTCCGTCATCCAGCGTAAACTTTTTTACATTTTCGACTTCTCAAGGTCTGCAATTGCAGCACAGAATTTCACAAAATCTTACAGGAAGCAGGTACTTAAGGTTCGTCTGTGTACGTCTTTACCAAGTTTGTGTTTCTTGTGCTAATCTGTCAACAAATATGGCTGCTGAGGGCTCTGATTGGCTGACACATTTTCAACTTCTCCCCTGCAACCGTTGCACAGAATTTTACAAAACCTTACAGGAAGCAAGTACTCAAGGTCTTCTACCAATTTGTGTTTTTCATGCCGAATACAAATATGGCTGCTGAGGGCTCTGATTGGATGACACATTTTCGACTCCTCTGTGCAACCGCTGCACAGAATTTCATGAAGTACCTTACAGGAAGGAAGTACACAAGGTCCTCTACCAATATGTGTTTAACGTGCTGATTCGTCAATAAATACGGCTGCCAAGGGCTCTGATTGGCTGATGCATTAATTTTCAACTTCTCTGCAACCACTGCATAGAATTTCATGAAACCTTGAGAAAGCAAATACTCAAGGACCTCCTACAAATTGTCCACTATCATGATCTTTTGTCTGCAACTGAGGTGAGCGATGTGGCCTTCTTGGGCCTCTTGTTTGTCTTTAAAGTTTGTTTGCGTGCTCTGACATATAAATAATACTGAAATTTACAACTAAGCAAGATCAAATAAATTTTGCCTGACAAAGTAGTGGAAATCGCGTTTAGTACCCAGTTCCCAAAGTGAACCATACGGACATTTAAGTGTTGCTACATTGTATTTTTTGCATGGATCCATCAGTAGGTGGGGCCACATTGTATTTTTTGCATGGATCCATCAATAGGTGGGGCCACCAAATGCATAAGTAGGTCACAGGAGGAACGGTTTCTTTAACTATACCCCTCCCAAACAAAGTTGGGGGATATATAGGAAATACCCTGTCCATCTGTCTGTCTGTCCTTCCATCTGTCCATCAATCCGGTTAGGTTAAGTTAAGTTCTTAAAACAGCTAACTCTTTATGTATAAAGCATATATTTTTTCTCATATAAGAGATAGGGCTTTAATATTTCATACATACATTCACCATAACAAGTACTACGTTTTGATACCAAGACATTTGACTTACTGACCTTGACTTTGAGCTTTGACCTTCAAGTAGTAATATTTGGGTTAAGAAGTTCTTTAACCATGTTAAAATGTTAAAGCGAATATTTCTCCAAGTATAGGTGATAGGGCTTTCATATTTTATCCATACATTAACCACAACAGGTGTTACATTTTTATACCAAGACATTTGACGCAGCGACCTTGACTTTGAACTTTGACCTTATTTTAATAATTTGGTAAAGATTTTGCAAAAGTGAATACCTCTTGGAGTATAAGTGATAAGGCTTTAATATTTCACTATAAGGGATAGGGCTTAGATATTTCACATATAGATTCTTCATGACCAGAGCTTGCATTTGATACCATGACTTTTGACCTAGTGACCTTGACCTTTGACCAACTTTTCAACTATAAGGGATAGGGCTATGATATTTCACATATAGATTCCTTATGACCAGAGCTGTCTGTGTTATGTCACAAATGAAACCATTTAGAGAAAAACGTCCAACGGGTGATATCATTCGTCACTTTTAGGGCAGTTCTAGTTTGTAAATGACAACTAGTAAAATCCATCCTTTGCTTCTCTAGCGTTCATTGCAAATGTTTATGTTAGTCTATAACATCATAATATTTGCAGTACATGCTGAAATTTTGCGTTATCCATGAAAACTTACAAATGAAGTCTTTGTAATATTGATCAGCGATCTTACAGAAGATGGTTTTAAAGAACTAAAATTTATACAGTTATATATATATAAGCATTGAATTTGAAATATTAATTTATTCATTTCCTATTTAAACATTATATAATCCAATCCAGCCGTCTTGCACCACAACGTCATAGGTTCCTTCTACTATTTTCCACTCTCAGTATGTCCTTGCCTTCACCCCTTAGGTCCCATATGTTTCTCAGATTAATTTAAAAAGGAAATAAGTTAATTAAGATTATAGATAGAGGAATCAAGTTGAAATAACTGCTCTATGATACAGCGCCAAAAATTAGAATTAATCGCATTTGTTGTTTTGCAACGTCATTAATCTACAATGACATGAAGTCATAGTATGACTGCCGACAGAAATCCTGTCTAAATTTGGGACCCCTGAATCCAAGGGTACTTTGCAATGAAGCGTCTTGCAGAATGCGATGAAACCCTTGGTGCACCAAGATGGGTCATACTTTGACATCATCATAATCATTGGCCGATTAACATGAGTAAGAATGAGACGTGATAAAACATGTAAGTGAAGCATCATTTTGTGGGAGCGCATAGCTCAGTCAGTAGAGCGCCGGATTTTCAATCTGAAGATCCCTGGTTCGAATCGTTGAGGGCGGACTTTCACAGAGGTGATTTATCATCTCGCCCCCACCTGTTCTCTGACTCAGAGGGAACTAAAATGGTCTGAGTGGCCCCTCGTCAGCTACGGCTGAGGAGATTGCCTCGTGTGATGGCACGTTAAAGGCTGTTTGAAAATCCACTGTAGCACATAAATCACACCTTCCCCACTTACACTGCATACACAGTGGAAAGCACCCGGGCACCTTGTACAGACCTCGAGTGGTGAGGTGTAAGAGAGGGATTTAAAATGTTGTCTTGATACATAATCATGATAATGTCATGTTTAATATGTGATCCCCTCTGGGGAGTGCTCCGATAAGCGGAGGGTCATACTAAGGAAGAAGAAGAATTTTGAGGTATGCAGATGATAATGTTGTACTTTATGATATAAGTTCCATTAATTATTTATTTATCCTTTACTCTATAGAACTTTGACATCGGTGGCCCCACAGAGAGAATGCCTCTACCAGTGCTTGTTTCCATGGCGATACTGAAGCGCTGTGCTGCAGAAGTGAATAAAACTTTTGGTCTTGATTGGGAGATTGCTCAGAACATCATAAAAGCCGCAGACGAAGTAATTGATGGAAAACTCTGGGACCACTTCCCCCTGGTGGTGTGGCAAACAGGTAGGAAATTGTCTGTTTATGTGACAGGGTCAGTTATTGTACCTGGATTTTGATAGCTGAAACTGATATAGCCTTATAATATTTCAACAACATACAGTATGAGTATGATTAACACCACAGGGATTATCAAGCTTCCAGGTTGCTAAATTTTCATTGGATTATCTAAAGGAATCTAACTCGGCATCTAAAGAAAAATCGACAAGTAATTATTTTAGTCTTATTATCAAAACCCATTTTCTGTGGTGTATTTTGATAGATTAATGTATCTTGAATCTTCATACAAAAATTGAAATCTGTGCCCCCTTACAAGCTTAGATATGCCCTATACCGCTCTCTTAATTACGCTTGCTGCATTTCTATGTTTCTGAAGACTTAAAGATGACATGTCAATATTTCGTTAAACGACAAGTTAGATCCCTTTGATAACCCATAGTAAATAGAGCAACCGGGATGCATGATAAATCACTGTGATTGACACATTATTTTTGAATCCTGTCTTTTTTTTTTTTTTTTTGGTTAAAAAAGAAATTTATTATTGAAATCTAAACAACTTTGATTACTTGGCTGGTCACTGCAATCACTCCTTTGATTCCTTTCTTTCAAACTCATCGTGTTTATTTTCACTTGAGCAGGTTCAGGCACACAGACGAACATGAACGTGAATGAGGTGATCAGTAACAAAGCAATAGAGATGATGGGAGGAAAACTAGGATCCAAGTCCCCGGTACATCCAAATGATCACGTTAACATGAGTCAGAGCTCTAATGATACATTCCCAACAGCCATGCATATAGCAGTTGCCATGGAGATCAACAATCGTCTGCTTCCAGCCTTGAATAAGTTGCGTTGTTCATTAGAGGTCAAGATGGAAGAGTTCAAGGACATTATAAAAATAGGACGCACCCACTTACAAGATGCGACCCCTCTGACCTTGGGGCAGGTGTTCAGTGGTTATGTACAGCAGATTGATTTTGGTATTGAGCGTGTCAAGGCCACGTTGCCTCATGTTTATAACTTAGCTGCCGGGGGAACAGCTGTAGGTACAGGACTTAACTGTAGGATCGGATTCGCTGAAAAAGTTGCACAAAAAATTGCTGAGTACACTAAACTGCCGTTCGTAACAGCAAAAAATAAGTACGAGGCACTGGCTTCACATGATGCCATGGTGGAAGTGCATGGTGCGCTAAACGTTTTAGCTTGTAGTCTGATGAGGATAGGGAATGATGTTCGTCTACTGGGTAGTGGGCCTCGGTGTGGAATCGGGGAACTCCTTCTCCCGGAGAATGAACCTGGAAGTAGTATAATGCCAGGAAAGGTCAATCCGACCCAGTGTGAGGCCATCACCATGGTAGCAGCTCAGGTCATGGGTAATCATGTAGCTGTTACCGTAGGAGGAGCAAACGGGCAATTTGAGCTCAACGTTTTCAAGCCATTGATAGTGAGAAACGTTCTTCAGTCAATACGACTCCTAGGAGATGCAATGACGTCATTTTCAAAAAACTGCGTAGATGGAATAATAGCTAATAAACCTAGAATTCAGAAACTTATGAATGAGTCTCTTATGCTTGTGACCTCCCTCAATCCACATATTGGATATGACGCAGCAGCTAAAATTTCAAAACACGCACATCGAAAAGGCCTTACATTGAAAGAATCAGCTTTAGAGCTAGCTATTCTAACAGAGGAACAATTTGAGGCTTGGGTAAAGCCCAGTGAGATGTTAGGTCCTAAGTAACTTTGTGGTTATTTTACAGCTATATGCAATAAACAAGCAGCATGTGAGAATTTCAATCACCAAGTGTTTTGCTGGTTCATGTGTCATATGATCTCACCTGTCCACAGTCTTCACCTGAGTATGTGTGCTTATTTTAGTGCAACCTGAACTTAAATCAGAAAGAGAGCAACAATAGGCTAATTGCCATATTAGCATAATCATCAAGAATTAACGCACTTGACTTATTTTCCATATTACTCTATTAACTAAGAGATTCATGATTTGGCATATTCTTGAATTAGCAGTCAAAGCAGCACTAACTCCGCTAAATTATGAATCCCGCTAAAATTCGTTCATATACAGTATATATTTTCAAGTGATTGTCAACCAGGATATAAGCTTGATCATGTTTATACATTCCTGCTGTTGCTTGTTTTATGTCACACATGATTACTCTGATACTCTTCCTGTTATGTAATACGACTTGGTGCTCGTTTAATGCATTGTGCTGTAAAAACTCCAAACTTACAGCATTCCTATTCAAGTTAAGATCTGATTACTATTCTCAAAGAGAATTTCCATGAAATTACTGCTGTTGTTTTATATTTTGTTCACAAGGAAATACCGCCAATTAGACAGCTAGAAAATTACTTTGAATTGCTTTTATTGTATATTATTCATGTTATTGTCCATTTGTCTGGTGCTTGAATCTTATTCTACACTATTCATGCCTATAATAGCTCCAAAATCACTGAAGCTGAATTAATTATCCTTCTTTCTATGCTACATTTTGAATGGATTGGATCGTACGATGTACTTACGTGCACATTGATTTTGCTCAATTTTTCACATGTAATTGAGAGTAGATCACTGCCAATAGACTTATTTTTACATGCTTTTGCCACGGTCTTTACCTGATTGAACTAGTCTTGTACCACATTTTGTACACGTTATTGATGACACAAAATTCCACAACTTTTGTTGTTTGTTATATTGACTTGTCAGTATCTATTACATGTATATGTTGATCAGAAGTGCAAGGTCTGCCTATACATGTATCTTCACGTTTGTTGATGCCAATTATTAAAACACATAAAACAAGTCTAATAGTATTTTATTGTTACCTTTTTTACTGTAAGAATTGATCCCTCTAGTCGTTCAAAAATGTCTAGAAAATTCATGATGTCACAAATACATTTTTTATATTTAACTAAAGTTTGAAGCTTCTGTTTCACAGAAGTAAGCAAGATTTTCAATTATTATAGATTGCAACAAAACACGGATGCTAAATCAGAGGAACTGATCATTTACAGACAATCCATAGTCTGGTTGCTTCTCCTCACCCTGAATTGTCTCTATGTACATGTACCAACTTCATTATTTCATGTGTATGGCATAGTAAAAAAAAGCCATGATGGCAAACAACCTCCCCGGTCAAGCTCCTTTCCGATAGGAATTGGCTTTTAGTTAACCAATTGCTGGTAGAATTCTCAAATAAAAGGCCTTGCCACAAGGAATTCACATGTAAAATATAACACCCTAACCCTTAAGTTCAGAGATTTACTGAAGCATTTTAAAGTAGGTCAAACTTCAAGGTCACTAGTTCAAAGGTTGAGGTAAAAATAACTACCGGTAGTCATCATGATCAATCCTCATGTAAAGTTACTTGTCAATAAACCTCATAGTTTTCTCCTTATGGGATAATACACAAATTCTGTATTTTTTCATCTCAAGGTCAAATATTGTCAAGGTCAAAATTTATTGCTATGGTTGATTTGTCTTACCATGGTCTATCACCATGCAAAGTTTCAAGTTGCTGCTCCAAACAGTTTTCTCTTGACAGAATTACATGCAACAGCTAAACCAAAATTATGACAAATGGACTGAACATTGCCATTTCATAGACCTGATTTTGCTTCTCAATGCGGCCATAAATTAGAAGCAGAGGGTTGCAACTCGGCTAAAAACCCTTTGAATTTGAAAGCAATTACACACACATGGGATAAAAATCCTCAGGTTGATACTGTTAATGTGATTATTTTTACTGTGATTGTGACATTACACTTGGGAGAAATATTCACTAAACGTACCTGCATATGCGAGAATGCTGTAGGGTTATTTTGATTAGTGAATGCTCGAAAATTTACCCTACGAGAAAATTTCCACCTTCACAATATCCAACATTTATGACTTTGTCAACTCTCTGTTGTTAGCTAGCTGATCGTTGATGAAGGATATTATTCTCTCACCCCGGACAGAGATACATGTATCTACACATTTACCCGTTCTGAGACAACTCTGTCTCGCACCCCGGATGCGACAAGCCTTGTCGTAAACTGCAAATCTTTGATACTTGGGTGGGATTTCCCTGTCCCTGTACAAAGGGGTGATAGATTCTACTTATCTATTAATCATGTTTATTAAACACAACAATTCACAGACAATTTTCTGGGTATATATTTTCAGATCATCTTAATTACATGTATGTTCAAAAGTCTGAATGAACACATGAGAACATCTAGGCAAATATCAGGTGCATGCATTTATAATACATACAGGAAATTTCATTCACACTCACCAGTGTTATGCATATGATGATAATTATATGATAAAAAAATTAATTTACATGGTGGCCATACTTGGATTTCTTTTGTATTATTCCTTTCTTTTGGGGGGCAACATTGGAATGTATAAAAGTATAAAATGTATATAGTTATTGATAAAATACAATCATCATGGCAACAATAATATTATTCTTTTGGTTTTACATTTACACATATAATAAGACATGCATGTTGTGTATATACTTTTACATTCATGTATACAGAATGTTGTAAAACACTGGATGGAAAATTCATTTTATGATAATACTATCTTAATTTCTTTTTATAATAGTAAATCAACATACATGTACATGTACAAGTAGATCATAATAATATTTGAAAGAATGACTCAAACGTGACGACTGGAAAGCATATCCAGGTGATCCTGAAACCAACAACAGGAAATGAGATTCATTTAAATATTCATTCATAAAAAAACTTTCTTATACATGTATACATGTATGACAACTTCTTCAAATCACCTTTCTTTGAATTTAACAAAGTAAAGTAATAAATCTGATAAAAAACAAAAATAACTTTCCTTTTATCCTTACTTATGTGCAAATAAATGTATTGTAAATTAAAATTTTATACATTGTATGTATGAATAGAGTACATAACATAACAGTACGTACTACCTTTATTATGTTTATACATGTTGTGCAGTAAAGTAGGTCATGAATCTTCACCTATCGTTAATTAAAATTATAGTACAATGTACAATGTAAGTAAAATTCTTCGACTGAAGATTAAAAAGTTGAAATTGGCAGTGAATACAGAGAAACATACATGAAATAAGCCGATTTCAATGACCTTGAAAAAAATGTATACAATTAAGTTCTTTTATAGTACAATCATGTACTTGTACACGTGTATTTTAATTTCCTCCTTTATAAAGTCAACTGTACATCTAGTACAAATATTAAATTCCATTAAAAAAGGCAGGTACAAGCAAGTACAATGCATAAGAGATACAAATTAACTCTCATTCGAGGTAAAATTTCATAAAGCATATATTTTCTTTAATATGAATATAGTAACTTGTTACATGACTGTACAAACTGAGCACATTCTTAACTTTTGTAATAAATTTTTACATACGGGACAGCCATTTGATTCTGGATTGAACGAAATATAAACTCATACAAAATGATCGTGTGAGCCTTCGTGTTAAATCAGGATAAATGGTACTGGGACGAGATGCGTTTGCATCGGATGGAGACTATGATCATACGTCATCATTTCCTACTTTACACGTATAAGAGCCGTTAACACCAGATTTCTCTCCTCTCGTGTTTTTCAAGCTCCCCCGGCCCACGCGTCAGCTTGTCTTCTGACTGGTCACAAATCTATCCCTTGTAAGACCTAGAAATTCTAATGCTGTTCCTGAAAGAAGCTTTTCCTGTGAAGAGAAAAATTCATTTCCTACTTTCTATATCATGTATATGGTTTGATGAAATTCTGTGCAGCTGCAGTAGAGAAGTTGAAAATGTGTCGGCCAATCAGATCTACTTGCAGTAATCTTGTTTAATCATTTAATTTTCATTGAAAGTACGATTCTGATTGGCAGAAAAACTTCTGGTGTATTGTATACCAAAACATTTTTATGATGATGTCGTTTCCTGAATTTTTCACAAATACTTCTTTTACAACTCAGCATATGCATGGCGGTAAAACTTCATTTGTGACCATAAAATTTAAATTGATACAGTAATAACAATTTCTGCTTGCAAATAAAACCTAGGCAACACAAAGCGTAGCATCCCCTCGCACTGCACGAAAATCAATGTGCCATCTAGGCTGTCTTTATACAAGGAAAATCAATAAGGTTCATCCTCTAGTCAAAAGCAATAAGTGTATAAAGTTTGGTTTAGATCCAACCAAAACTGCACTCTCTAGGCTTTATACAATATTTTTTTACCTTTCCCAATCTGTGACCTTGACCTTTGACCTATAACTTTGAAAATCAATAGGGCTTTTCCTCTTGTCATAAGCAATTAGAGTATAAAGGTTGATTAAGATTCAATCAAAACTGCACCCTCTAGGCTGTATACAAGTATCTTGACCATTTCCAATCTGTGACCTTGACCTATAAATTTGAAAATCAAGAGGTTCTTCCTCTTGTCATAAGCAATTAGTGTATGAAGTTTGATTAAGATTCAATCAAAACTGCACTCTCTACACTGTATACAATAACTTTTTTATCTTTTCAAATCTGTGACCTTGACCTTGAAAATCAATAGGGTTCTTCCTCTTGTCATAAGCCATTAAGGTATGAAGATTGATTAAGATTCATTAAAACTGCACCCTCTAGGCTGTATACAATGATCATGACCATTTCCAATCTGTGACCTTGACATTTGACCTATGACCTTGAAAACCTATAGGGTTCATTTTCTTGTCATAAGCAATCAGTTTATGAAGTTTGATTAAGATCCATATGAAGTTTGATTAAGCAATCAGTTTATGAAGTTTGATTAAGATCCAATCAAAACTGCACCCTCTAGGCTGTCTACAAGAACTTTAACCTTTTCCAATGTGACCTTGACCTCTAACCTATGACCTTGACAATCTATTGGGTTCTTCCTTATGTCATAAGCAATCAGTGTTTGAAGTTTGGTTAAAATCTAAAACTGCATCCTATAGGCAGTATACATGGATTTTAACCTTTTCCAGTCTGTGACCTTGACCTTCGACCTTGAAAATCATTAGGGTTCTTCCTCTTGTCATATACTATCAGTGTATGAAGTTTGGTAAAGATCCAGTCAATACTGCATACAAGGATTTTGTGACGCACACAATCACTTGCACACGAACCACGGCGTTACTATATCCCCCTGCGACTACATGTATGTTGTGAGGGGATGATAATGATTAATGCACAAACATGTTATACTTGTAATACAATGTACTTGTAATGGCTAGAATGTTACCTTAAGTTTGGGTGTAAAATCCATGTTCTCTATCAGTTTACCAGGATGGTGCTCTCCTAGGGGGAAAGGATAGTCTGATCCTAACATTACCCTGTCCTGAAAAAGTTCGTATAAGAATATCTTATCATTATACTTTATTTAAAGAAAAATATATGTGCATTTTTATACATGTACATGTATGTTTTAGAAGTAATTTAAGCAAGTACATATACATGTACATCATTAATTATTCCTCATCCAAAGTTTGAAGTAACTGATGAACATAAATCCCAAAGGTCAAGGTCATAAGGTCAAAACTCTGTTACACTGAATTCTTACCACACAGACTACAAATGTGGAATATGAAAGCCCTGTCTAAGTATCGCTAACCAATCAAATAATGGCTATAGTGTTACAGTGTGTTACAGTAACTGCTATAGTGTTACAGTAATGGTTATAGTGTTACAGTAACTGCTATAGTGTTACAGCAATGGCTATAGTGTTACAGTAATGGCTATAGTGTTACAGTAATGGCTGTAGTGTTACAGAAACTGCTATAGTGTTACAGTAAAGGCTATAGTGTTACAGTAATGGCTATAGTGTTACAGTAACTGCTATAGTGTTACAGTAATGGCTGTAGTGTTACAGTAAGTGCTAAAGTGTTACAGTAAAGGCTATAGTGTTACAGTAATGGTTATAGTGTTACAGTTACTGCTATAGTGTTACAGTAATGGCTGTAGTGTTACAGTAACTGCTATAGTGTTACAGTAAAGACTATAGTGTTACAGTAATGGTTATAGTGTTTCAGTAACTGCTATAGGTCTCGGTACACACCCCGTCGCAAGAATTGCATGAAATTAGCGGGCCAGTTTGGGTTTTCTGTCAATGGTTGCTATGGCAACAGTTTTACAATTATTTTTTCTGTGCTGTATTACCACCAAGACTGCAATGTTTCATAACAGTGCTATATCATATCTACAGCTTACTTACCTTTGACATAATAATCAATAAGCTTAGCATCAAATATCACTAAAAATGAGTAAAAAATCCCCAAAGTGACCCAATTTCTGACCCCTCTGACCTCAAAAATAACACTTTTCCACAAATTTTGAATCTGTCAATTTCTTGCACAAATCTTGCTCTTTCCAATGATACCACATTCAATGTACATTCATAGATTCAATTTTCCACAATGTCAGCAGCTTTGTCAAATACATGTATACTTACACTTCAATTCTGCCCATTTCCCCCACATGTCATTTGAGTGTATACATGAAGTCAGCTAGCTACACATAAAATCAGGAGCAGTTTCGTATTTCAAGATCAGTTAATTTTCACCAGGAAAGCCTTCTTAGCAAGTTTAAAGTAGTTCTCAAATGAAGTATGGTCAAATTTGGTTCATAAGGCAGCCTTGTATAAAATACCCATTTTTGACAGTGGTCACTATGAAAATAACCCTTGTCACAATAAAGGAAGGGGGGGTGTACCGAGACCTATAGTGTTACAGTAAAGGCTGTAGTGTTACAGTAATGGCTATAGTGTTACAGTAACTGCTATAGTGTTACAGCAATGGCTATAGTGTTACAGTAATGGCTATAGTGTTACAGTAATGGCTATAGTGTTACAGTAACTGCTATAGTGTTACAGTTACTGCTATAGTGTTACAGTTATGGCTATAGTGTTACAGTAATGGCTATAGTGTTACAGTAACTGCTATAGTGTTACAGTAACTGCTATAGTGTTACAGTAACTGCTATAGTGTTACAGTAATGACTCTAGTGTTACAGTAACTGCTATAGTGTTACAGTAATGGCTCTAGTGTTACAGTAACTGCTATAGTGTTACAGTAATGGCTATAGTGTTACAGTAATGGTTATAGTGTTACAGTAACTGCTATAGTGTTACAGTAATGGCTGTAGTGTTACAGTAATGGCTATAGTGTTACAGTAACTGCTATAGTGTAACGTTACAGTAATGGCTGTAGTGTTACAGTAATGGCTATAGTGTTACAGTAATGGTTATAGTGTTACAGTAATGGCTATAGTGTTACAGTAATGGCTATAGTGTTACAGTAATGGTTATTGTGTTACAGTAATGGTTATAGTGTTACAGTAATGGTTATAGTGTTACAGTAATGGCTATAGTGTTACAGTAACTGCTATAGTAATACAGTAATGGCTATAGTGTTATAGTAATGGCTATATTGTTACAGTAATGGCTATAGTGTAACAGTTTGACGGTCTGACCAATCAAGTAATGGCTACAGTGTTACAGTTTGACGGTCTGACCAATCAAGTAATGGCTACAGTGTTACAGTTTGACGGTCTGACCAATCAAGTAATGGCTATAGTGTTACAGTTTGACAGTCTGACCAATCAAGTAATGGCTATAGTGTTACAGTTTGACGGTCTGACCAATCAAGTAATGGCTTTAGTGTGTCAGTTTGACGGTCTTACCAAAAATATACACCCTCTGATTCCAGAGCATAAATAAATTACATGCATATACATGTACATGTACATTACATGAAAGACAGCTTATGTATCAGACTTACCTTCCCTATAACATCAACCAATAATTTTAAAGCTGTTGCATCATGGGTAAGTGAGTCTGTGTAGAATTTTCCGAGGAACTTTCTGGGGCTGACCTTACAATCGGTGGCACACAGATCAGGTCGTACGTTATAGCCGTGTTCTATCCTTCCAACTGTAAAGGGGAAAGCACCACCTACAAATAACATAAAAATCGATAAAACTGATTTTAACAGTCCAAGCAAAATAAAGTAGAAACATCCAAATATAACAATAACTTATCAAAAATGTCTCAAAATTGGTTTAGGTCTAATGTTATAGTCCATTTTTGGGTTATCGGATTCGACCGTTAAAAACCTTGATTTTACACATCAGAATACGGACACCAAGTACCTTGGCAAACTTTTGAATAGTCCATTTTCCACAAAATATCTATGACCATTTTATACCTTGATTTTATATGTACAGACACCAGACATTACATCATTTGGCAAAATTTTCCATTGTGACGACACATCTGATCGCACCGTCTTGAAGCACCTTGATGAGTTGCCATGCATTTTATTTTGATGTCACAATGAAAATATCGCCAAATTTTGGGATGTCTGGTGTCTGTCCGCCTAACGAATCTATCGGAAAATCATCTATTGTTAAGTCATAATTCAAAAAAGTTTTACATGTATGTTATGCTTCCAGTACTTTGTGACACTGTGACGTCACAATGGAAAACATCGCCAAAGAATGTGATGTCTGTAGTCTAGGTATCAAATGAAACATCTCAGAAATCTATTGATGAGGTATACATGGTATATTTTAAATCTGCATTTTAGATGCATTTCAATGTAATTGTACATGACAAGTTTTCATTAATACAAGTACATGTATCTGATACAAGATAATGAGAAATGATTAGAGTGATATTGTATTGTTCAGACTAAGGTTGACACACGGTAAAAAACAAATATGTTACATGAACGTACTCATACATAAAATTGGAATAGCGAAATATAATCGTATATTTTGTCAAATATTGGAATTCGGAAAATAAAGATGCTCTATTGTTATCCTAACATCCAAAAATTTGATACTAGTATTCTTGAGAAATTCTAGCTTATGTTATAAGGTTTATGAGGGTGTCCCTTCATCACATTTACCTCCATGAGCAAAGCAGACTTTGAGTTTTGGGAACTGTTCCAGCACTCCTCCCATTATCATACAGCACATGGCCTGGGCCGTCTCACTGGGCATTCCTACGATAGATACATGTATATATACATAAAGTCAGTACAATATATATACGCACAGTCATGCAACATTGTCTTACCCCACCTCTGAAAAATCTAGTCGGTAAATTCCAAATAGTGGTTGACTCATAATGGTCAAATGAAGACGTGGTATATCTTATATCGCGAACCTAGAGTTTCATACCAGGCTTCTGTGATGTTTTAATATTATCTTCCTTGTTGACGTCTATTCAACAATGGTGCCTATGGTTTTCATGAAGTTATGAATCAAAGTTATAAATATCATTAAAATAAGTAATCATTTTAGTAAATTTGCTTGACCGGAAACTCACCTAATTGCAGCACAATAAATTTGAAATAATTAATATCCAAACTCATTAATAATTTGAACAGCTGATGTATTGTATGACCTTGTAAAAATATGTATAAGTAATGATTATATGACCCTGTAAATGTTAACCTTGACCTTTTTTTACAGACTAACCATGGTAACCAGTATTTCTTCATACGCCCACTTAGTTCCATGTCCCATGGATGACCTTACACATGTTGACCTTGACCTTTTCTTACCTACTAACCATGGTAACCAGTATTTCTTCATACATCCACTAAGTTCCATGTCCCATGGATGACCTTACACATGTTGACCATGACCTTTTCTTACCTACTAACTATGGTAACCAGTATTTCTTCATACACCCACTAAGTTCCATGTCCCATGGATGACCTTACACATGTTGACCTTGACCTTTTCTTACCTACTGACTATGGTAACCAGTATTTCTTCATACACACACTAAGTTCCATGTCCCATGGATGACCTTATACATGTTGACCTTGACCTTTTCTTACCTACTAACTATGGTAACCAGTATTTCTTCATATGCCCACTAAGTTTCTTGTCCCATGGATGACCTTATACATGTTGACCTTGACCTTTTCTTACCTACTAACTATGGTAACCAGTATTTCTTCATACACCCACTAAGTTCCATGTCCCATGGATGACTTTATACATGTTGGCCTTGACCTTTTCTTACCTACTAACTATGGTAACCAGTATTTCTTCATATGCCCACTAAGTTCCATGTCCCATGGATGACCTTACACATGTTGACCTTGACCTTTTCTAACCTACTAACTATGGTAACCAGTATTTCTTCATACGCCCACTAAGTTCCATGTCCCATGGATGACCTTACACATGTTGACCTTGACCTTTTCTTACCTACTAACCATGGTAACCAGTATATCTTCATACCCCCATTAAGTTCCATGTCCCATAGATGACCTTCTACATGTTGACCTTGACCTTTTCTTACCTACTAACCATGGTAACCAGTATATCTTCATACCCCCACTAAGTTTCATGTCCCATGGATGACCTTATACATGTTGACCTTGACCTTTTCTTACCTACTAACCATGGTAACCAGTATTTCTTCATACGCCCACTAAGTTCCATGTCCCATGGATGAACAAAAATAGATACTTCGTGTTCTTCAGCTGCCTGTGAATAAAAACAAGAACTAATTCACATGTAGATTATTACAGAAAAAACCCTACTGATCATGCAAACATCTGGAGAAAAAAATCATGTATGTAACAATGGATGATTTACAAAGGTTTGAAGATTGCATGTTTATACATGTATACTGTAAACATGGTTATTTTCACTGGGGGAAAATTTCGCAACAATTACATAGAGAAGTTACTCTGAGGGGAAATTCGTGTACCTTCCATTGTAAGAATGCAGCAGGGTTATTTTTGTGTGTGTTATTTTTTTTTTTTTTTTTGCAAAATCGACTGATTCATGAAATAGGCAAAAATTATCCCCCCGCGAATATTTCCATGTTTATGGTAAAGTTAAATGTGGTGATATCATGAAGCTTTCCCCAGCAAATTGAAAGCTGGCCTGCATACATGTACAATATCAAAATGTCAAAATAAATCAATGTACATGTATAGAAAATCAGTATTTCCTGACAAAACTGTGTCTCCTGTATTGTTTTCAAGCCATTGTTGTTTGATGTTGGTCGTTTGGTCGTTGTTGGTCGTTTGGTCTTTGTAAGTCGTTGATGGTCGTTTGGTTGTTGTTGGTCGTTTGGTCGTTGTTGGACGTTGTTGGACGTTTGGTCGTTGTTGGTCGTTCTTTGTCGTTTGGTCAAGGTAAGTCGTTTGGTCGTTGATTGTCGTTTGGTCAATGTTGGTTGTTTGGACGTTGTTTGTCATTTGGTCGATGTTGGTCGTTTGCTTGTTGTTTGTCTTTTAATCGATGTTGGTCGTTGTTGGTCATTTGGTCGTTGTTGGTTGTTTGGTTGTTGCTGGTTGTTTGGTCGTTGTTGGTCGCTGTTTGTCGTTTGGTCGATGTTGGTCGTTTGGTCGTTGTTTGTCGTTTGATTGTTGTTGGTCGTTGTTTGTCGTTTGGTCAATGTTGACCGCTTGGTCGTTGTTTGGTCAATGCTGGTCGTTTGGTTGTTGTTTGTCTTTTGGTCGATGTTGGTCGTTGTAGGTCATTTGGTTGTTGTTGGTCATTTGGTTGTTGTTGGTTGTTCGGTCGTTGTTGGTCGTTGCTGGTTGTTTGGTCATTGTTGGTTGTTTGGTGGTTGTAGGTCATTTGGTCGTTGTTGGTCATTTCAGACAAAAGATAATAAGGTAATACTATTATAAAGCATTACGATGATAACTTACAGCAAAGATTGGTCTGAGTTCCTCAGCATCTAGATTCCAATCATTAACATGGGAGCCAATCTGTATGCCCGGAAAACCTAGCAAAAATATTATAAATCATGTTTTTGATAATTCTGTCTTTTGAGATACTGAGTTACGTCCCACTTGGTACAGTACCTTGTGAATTTGAAGACATAACATTTGTACCACTTGGTGAGAGTCACTGCTGGTGGACCATGAGTCCCTGAGGGCACATGTAGCCAAGTCCCATCAACATGGGTTGATCGTTTCTTCAAACGCATTCTAAAATTTCTAATTTGTTATGATTTGATTACCAGATTTTGGTATAAAAAGACAGAATCTAAAATTTCTGTTCACAAAATTTTCTTGAAATTTCTGAAAAGCGGGTCCTGTAGCATCATATTCCACCAATCCTACTACATCTTATGGTATTTTTATTCTGGACATAACTTTCACAGTCTTTGGTTATATTTTATTGTTTGGATTGAGGATCACTGACGAGAGTTAAGTACCCAAAATATGCATTTCTGGTCCATATTGCAAATTTATCTGTTCTTAAAAGATAGATGCTATGCCTTTGAAGATGTAACATCTGACAAAAATGCTTTAGGAATAATAAAATTCCTATAGAAATGTTGTATTCGAAACATGTCCCCCCTAAATATCATCCTGGTTTCCATCATAGAATTAAATCACTGATATCACACGAGCTTTTGCCAGATAAAGTCCTAGATGAGAAGTAACTCAGTCTGTATATTGAAAAGTCCAAAATATTAAGCAACTACAACTACATGTAATAAGAAACTCCTTGTATCTTTAGTCAATTATTGAAATTGTATAATTATATTAGTATTGCAGTTATACATTTCGCCCTTTATAACATGAATAAATTGAAATTTTTTCTCAAATATAAACGATAAAAACATGTTTGTTAACTAAAATCAAATGTATTGGTGCATCCTAACCTTGAGCAGTCAGAATATCATAAATTGACCCACTGACCTCATTCTGTTTTGCCTCTTTATGTCACCCATTGACCTCAGTATATTTTACTTCTTTATGGCCCACTGACCTAATTCTATTTCATGTATTTCAACCTACTGACCACATTCTATTTTGCCACTTTTTGACCCACTGACCTCATTCTATTCTAATCCTTCATGACCAACTGACCTAAATTTGTTTTGAATCTTTATGAACCACTGTCCTCATTCTATTTTGTCTCTTTAGGAACCATTGACCTCATTCTATTTTGCCTATTTTGACAACTGACCTCAAACTACTCTGCCTCTTTATGACCCACTGACCCCATTCTTTTTTGTCTCTTTATGACCTTTACTTAATTTTATTTTGCCTTTTTTACCCAATATCTTCATTCATTTCTATTTTGCCTCTTTATGACCCAATGACCTCACTCTATTTTGCCTTTTATGACTCACTGACTTCATTGTATTTTGCCTCTTTATGATCCACAGATGTAATTCTCTTTTGCCTCTGTATGACAAAATGACCCATTTTTATTTTGCATCTTTATGACCCACTGACCTCATTAATTTTTTTTTCTCTTTTGACCAAAAGACCTCATTCTATTTTACCTTTATATCACCCACTGACTATAATGACAGGAGGCGGCCATCAGTTTACATCTTTATTACCGAGACGCTTGACATGATACAAACATATACGTGATAGACTATTCGTACGATGCTCAATTCAAACAATATATATGACATCCCTCTTCTTCAATTGAAAAGATAGCTTTAATGAACTTTATGAAATTGATTAAAATGTCAATATATGAAATATAGTAAATGTCATTTCCTGAAATAGAAGATATATGATCATGTATGAATTTATAATTATTAATGATAAATAGAATGAATGACTTGATTATGATAAAATTAAATATGACGAAACAAACATCATATTGTATTCAAAAATTTATATTTAACATTTATATCTATCTTTAAATTTTATCTTTAACTGAATTCAAAACTGATGAGCAATTGTACTTGTTTACATCAGACAAATGACAGTTAATGAATCACGTTAACAGCAATTTTGACTAGAACATGTCACATATATTTTGACTTTTCCTACTTTGGAAATATATATGAAATAAATAATTACACAACATATTTGATTTTACATTTTCACTGATTTTACATTTTCACTGATATTGCCCATTTCACTGATATAATTTGCACTGATTTTTCACTGATATATTGCCCTTTACACTTTTTTATAAAGCACATTTTCACTTTTACGTTGTGATATAATCTGCATATTTCGACGGTTGTTTCACTTGCCTTCCCGAGCGAGTGATATGAATTTCTGGAGGTTTTTCTGGTGGAAGTGCGACTTTGAGCGGAATTGCATCTTTCTGTTTGTTGGAAATTTCTTTTTGCGGACTGTTGTTTGCGGATAAGCGAGATTCAGTATCGCAATTTGAATTTGACAGCGGAATATTGACTTCTTCGGATTCAGCAGGAATGCGGATTTTCGCAGATGTTGGTTTGATGTGTTGTCGATTTCTGCGGTATTTCCTTCCGTCCGGAGTTTGTAGTACGTACGAACGAGGCGTATGGTGCTGTTCTACAACGGTTGCGGGAATCCATTGGTTGTTGTGACGCATTATGACATTTTCGGATTTGTACAGCTTTCGTAACTCGTTCCTGCGTTTGATGTTCGCATCATTAACTTGTTTCAATTTCCTGGATTTGAGGCGGTCTTCCACTTCAGTGCTGTGAGAGTGACGTAGTAACGGTACTGTTGTAGGTAGATCTGTTTTAAGTCTACGGCCAAGAAACATTTGTGCAGGAGACATTCCAATGTCTTCGATGTTTGTGTTGCGGTATGCCAATAACGCTTTGTACGGATCTGTTGCTTTTTTGAGCATGTTTTTTACGGTTTGTACTGTGCGTTCAGCTTGACCATTTCCTTGTGGAAAATGAGGACTAGTGGTAATGTGTGAGAATCCGTAGTCCTTAGAAAATTCAGTGAAAGTAGCACATGCAAATTGTGGTCCATTGTCTGAAATTAGCTTGTCAGGAATTCCATATCTTGCGAATTGACTTTTCAAATGTACAGTAGTGTGACTGCTTGATAAGGTTTGCAGTTTCGCAAGCTCTGGCCATTTCGAGTAATGATCAATCGTGATCAGATAATGATTACCATGTAACTCGAATAAATCGCATGAAATGATAGACCAAGGACGGTCTGGTGTCTCTGTCACTAGTAGCGGTTCTTTTTCATTTTGACGTTGGTGTACTGCGCATATCGGACATTCAGAAACAATTTCCTCGATTTGTGTTATCATGCCCGGCCAATACATAATATCTCTAGCTCTACTCTTACATTTCACTATTCCCAAGTGAGAGCTGTGTACAATGTCTAACATTTCCTTACGTAGCTGTGTAGGTATGATTAACTTGTGTCCTTTAAAGAGTAGACCATCCATGCATGCTATTTCATCACGATGATTATAGTAATGACGAATGCATTCAGGTACATCACGCTTGTTGTTCGGCCAACCCGACTGAGTGATATCCTGTAGTACCATCAATTCTGGATCTCTGCTAGTAGCTATTTGTAGTTCATGATATCTCTCTGTACTCATAGGTAAGTATGAAAGCGAGTTAATTTCAAGATTCGGAATTAGCTGTTCGTTGGCTTCGTGCAAGTAAGCTCTGCTTAACGTATCAGCAACGTACATAGTACTGCCAGGTTTGTACTTAACGGTAAGATCATACTTTTGCAGTGTGAGTAGCATACTCTGTAATCGAGCGGGTGCTTTGTAGAGCGGTTTCGCAAAGATTGATTGCAACGGCTTGTGATCACTTTCAACTAGAATGTTGCGACCATAGATGTATTCATGAAAACTTGTGCATCCAAATGAGATTGCAAGAGTCTCTTTCTCTATTTGCGAGTAGTTTTGTTGTGACTTTGTCAAAGCTCGTGACGCATAGGCAATAGGTTTGTCATTCTGCAGTATCGCTGCACCTAAGCCCTTTGAGCTCGCATCTACGGTAAGAACTAACGGTAGTTTCGGATCAAAATAGCTCAAAACTGGAGCTTTCGTAACAAGTTCCTTTAGCTTTGTAAAGCTAGCTTCCTGTGGAGCTTCCCAATGCCATTCGACATCTTTTTCAGTCAGCATTCTGAGTGGTGCGCTGTGCTCAGAGATATTAGGTAAAAATTTACCCAGGTAAGTAATGAAACCAAGAAACGTTTGCAGTTCTTGCTTGTTAGTTGGAGATGGCATTTTCTGTACAGCTCTGACCTTTTCTGGATCTGGAAGTAATCCATCCTTAGTAAGTATGTGACCTACATAAGTTACACGTGATTTGCGAAATTCACATTTCTCAATGCTAAGTTTAATATTATGTTCACGCAATCGCTCTAGGACTGTGCGTAGTCTAGCATCATGTTCAGCCATAGTGCTTCCCCAAATAAGCGTGTCATCAATGATCGAGTTGCAGCCTTCAATCCCGTGTAAGATATCAGATATTTTCCGTTGATATACTTCGGAAGCGCATTTAATACCAAAGGGTAGTCTGGTAAAACTATATCGTCCAAATGGAGTATCAAAAGTACATAGTTTGATACTCTCATCATCCAGGGGAATTTGCCAAAAGCCGGAAGTGGCGTCTAATTTAGTGAAAATTTTGGCTCCATGAATTTCTGCTACGACTTCCTCTATGGTTTTCAGAGGGTAGTGCTCTCGTTTTATAGCTAAATTCAAATCTTTAGGATCAATGCAAACATGTAGCTTACCATTCGGCTTGGTAGCTAAAACTAAGGAACTAACCCATGGTGTCGGTTCGGTTTGCTTCTTAATCACTCCGAGTTTTTCCATGCGGTCTAACTCGTCACGTAGCTTTCCTTTTAGAGCTAACGGTACTCTCCTTGGCGGGTGAACGACTGGAGTAGCATCTGGGTCAATTTAGATCGAATATTTCTCATGTAATGATCCTAGACCTTGGAATAGATCACCGTAATTCTTACTGATGTCAGCCGGTATATCAGAACGCTTGACCTCTGATTTCGAGACAAGATTTGTGTCAATCATGTCGATTCTCTGAATTAGTTTCATACGATCGCAGGTATCGGCTCCAAGAATAGGCTTTATACCTTTCTGATTAACTACATGAAACAATACGTCGTAGTTTTCTTCCTTATATCTGCAAAGTAGGGTGACAATACCTACTGGTGTAATTTTGTGACCCGAGAATGAACGCATTGATGCTTTCACCGGTTTTATGTCGTTTGATTTCGATAAGCGTTTCACGTCATGAAGCGAAAGTACATTACACATGGCTCCTGTGTCTAAATTGAAGATTAGCTTCGATTTATTTTCGACTTGAATTTCCTCTGCCCATTTAGACATGCTAGAATCAAGACGGTTAATAATTAAGCATCCGAGAAAGAGGTCGTCATCTGAATCTGAGCAATTGTCCTCCTCTAGCGCGAAAACATTATTCTGTGGACATAATTTCGAGAAGTGACCATAACCATCACAGTTGTGACATTTTTGATTGTACGCGGGACAAACGCCTGGTCTCTTGTGAACATAGCCACATTTACCACATTTATTCGACTTATTCTGTTGCGAACCAAATTTTCCTTTCCGCCTAAAATTTTCAGGCTTTCTCGACTTATCGTGACCTTGGCGACTTGCGTTTTGGTAGCCTTTAGCTCCTTGACTGCTTTTACTTTGCGGTTTGGTTTGCGATTGTCTGCGTAGCACGTTTACCTTGACATCTTCGTGTGCCATAGATTTAGCCTGCGAGGCAGCAAGTTCATGAACTCTAGCAGTTTCTTCAGCTTTATTGAGAGTGAGGTCATTACCAATGTTAATCAGTTTTTCTCTGATTTTCGAGTTCCTGATACCTATGACAATACGGTCTCTTACCATGATATCACCATCCCTGTAGTCACAGTCTTTGACTAATAGCTTCAAATCAGTAACGAACTGATCAAATGTCTCAGTTTCTTTCTGAATTCTAGACTGAAATTTGTAACGATTGTATACCAAGTTTGTGCGAGGTTTTACAAATTGTTCGAACTTCTCATAATAAACAGCAAGTGTCTTACGATCATCTTCGCTCAGTTGCCACGTACTATATATTTGCCTGCCCTTGTCACCAACCCAAATCATGAGGTAGGAGCATTTCTCCTCTTCGCTCTTGTCTTTTAGGGGACCCGAAAACATGAATTCATCATGTTGTTTAAAGTTGCGCCAGGCGCTTTCAAGATCGTTAGCTTGCCAATCTATTGATGGCGTTGAGCCAATCAGCCCCTCAATGCTTGCCATGACTAATATTAAGACGTTTTGACAGTCTTTATTGTCGATGCTGTTGGATTTTTACTTCTGACACCATATAATGACAGGAGGCGGCCATCAGTTTACATCTTTATTACCGAGACGCTTGACATGATACAAACATATACGTGATAGACTATTCGTACGATGCTCAATTCAAACAATATATATGACACTGACCTCATTCAAATTTTCCTCATTATGACCCACTGACCTCTTTTATGCTCATTCTAGCTTGGTTCTTTATGACCCACTGACCTAATTCTCTTTTACATCTGATGAGTTCTTTCACAGCCAGTTCTGGTGCTTGCATGGGTAGTGTACCGAGCCCCACAAATCTGTCAGGATACTTCTTCACCGTTTTAGCGATGTCATCGTTTATGAGCTGACTCAGATCCAATGTGTCATGTGGTTTTGCCTGCAGAAAAGTATTAACCTTCCAACTTTTGTGTGGCTACTTTTGTACATTTAATTGTACTTCAAAATAGAAACTTCTATGAACAAAAACTCTGATGCTATTTCTGTGACACCTGATTCAAAAGTTAAACAATCAAATTTTCATTTCTAGAAAACTGCATGATTATAAATAAAATTTGGAAGGTTACTGAATAATTTGCTTGGGCAATTTCTAAAGAACTTATTAGAAAGCATGCAGAAATTCAATAGGTCATTTTCTTTTAAATTACAAGAATCATGATACAATGGCCCCTGTTCCTTAATCACAATGGCTTGGCCCAATTACTTTATGTGGAAATTTTAAGTACTTATAATTCATATACCCAGTAGCTGAACATGACTGGAACTGTTGATAGTGCCTGGACCGTCACACCTAAAAATAAATTCAAACTAAAATCAACGTATAAACATGATAAAAGTGATAAATAAATCTACAATATGATAATAGACCTTCATATTACCAGTAGACGTGCACTTTAGACACTCCAGGACCCCACATCACTACGTTGACTTTATTTCTAATTGTGACGTCATAAATCAGATACGACGTCACAGTTAAAAGTTACGTCAAATCTTGTGATGTCGGGTCTTAGGATGTGTAAAATACAAGTCAATTGCAGTAATGTGAAAATCATCTATTGAAAAGCTCAAAGCTTATTGTTAAAAGATGTTCTATGTAACAATATAATACATGTACAACCTTTATCAGACTCACTGATTGTGTACTATGAATTTCAAACTCAGCGTCAGATTTCCCTATTACCTGTTTCATCCATGTCTTTAATGCGCGCCTCTGGTGACCAACAATTTTCTTCCACATTGCGGAAAAATTTTCCGTCTTTGGTCATGGTGGCTTTGTCCGCACACTTATGTTCGAGCTTTACCCATCCACCATATCCATATCGCTTAAATGATAACATCATCAATATGTATAAGATTTAGACAATTGCTTTCATTGATAAGTGATGTTTTTCTAGTAACAGTGAACATAACCTAGCTCCACTTGAGTAATTAGAATTCAGCTATAAATTTTAGAGACCATTTCTGTATTACCATACCAGACTGAACATATGATAACTTTAACTGTGTGACAGGTTTTGTAGATGGCAAGTACTGCATGACCAATATTACGTAAAAATTTAAAAACATATTGTTTAATCATTTTGCAGGAAAAGTACTTATTAAAAAATTGCCGTCTAAACTTACTGGACTGTATTTAATGACTGTGAAAAAGTATCTTCCAATATATACATGTCAAGACCTAATATTGATGAGACTTCTTACTGTATAATTGTGTTCACACGACAAATTCTAATGCGCGTTTGATTTTGGTACATTTGCACTAAGAGCCATATACTATAGATAGTAAAAGGGTCGAAATCGGAATGCATGCCTTTATATTGTTTTTCTCATAACAAATCACCTTTTTGTAAGTTAAAACTATGCATACATATACATGTAGCTTGACATCATTGTGAGATAAAATGACATAATATGTTAGTCCACGTAAGTTAAGAGATGGCAGTACATGCAGTGTTCATTGTGAATGAAATCAAATATTTTTACCTCTTACTCTATGTTTCGAGGTCCAAGGGTGATTAAAAGTGCCCAGTTATGATTTAAACGTACTGTAGAATTCACAGCTCACTTCGGAAACTGGATAAACGCGATTTTGACTATTTCATCATATAGAACTTTGAATAAATCAGTAGCTCTTGCTTAGTCGTATATTTTGGTATAAGTTATATAATAGTCGGTGCACGCAATCGAAATTAATAGACAAAACAAATTTTAGATGGGCCATTTCCAATGCTATTTTTTCCTGTGACGTTGTGACACTCTCCATAAGCTCAATGTTAAACTCAGTGATGTCACGCTGAAATTTAACATTGAAAACGCCCCATCTAAAATTTATATTGTCTGTATAATTTGATTGCATAAACCCTCGACCATGTAGCATATACCAAAATTTACGACAAAGCGAGATCTATTTAATGATCTAGATTTTATCTTATTTTTTGCATGACAAAGTTATCAAAATAGCAATCCAGGGAATGCTTGTGTCGCCTGCGAAGCAGTTTGATTATTATTCTAGAAATTGCATCAAAATTATTGGTTTCAATAGAAAAGTCTTGTCAAATGAAATTCATTTAAAATATCAGACCTCTTAATTACAAATTAAAAGATATGGTCATTCTCTAATTTTTAGAAAAGAGTGTCAATCATCTAGGTCAAGGTCACTACGTAAAAATTGGTAACAAATAGCTAGGTCAAGGTCAAAAGGTAAAAAATTATGGTATGTGTAGAATGGCATTGTTATAAGGGAAATACATGTGAAATATATATCAAAGCCCTATCACCTACCAATCAAAAGATATAGCCAATATTACTTTTCTTGAAAAGTAGGTCAAATATGTAGGTCAAGGTCAATAGGTCAAAAATTATGGTATGTGTAGGAAGGTCTTGTCACAAGGAATACACATGTGGAATATCAAAGCCCCATCACTTACCAATCAAAAGATATAGCGAATCTTATCTTTTTTTCAAAAGTAGGTCAAATCACAAGGTAAAAAATTATGTTACGTATAGAATGGCATTGTTACAAGGAAAATACATGTGAAATATCAAAGCCCTATCACCTACCAATCGAAAGATATAGCCAATATTACTTTTCTTGAAAAGTAGGTCAAATATCTAGGTCAAGGTCACAAGGTAAAAAATAATGGTATGTGTAGAAAGGTCTTGCCACAAGGATTGCACAAGTGAAATATAAAAGTCCTAACACTTACCAATCAAAAGATATATCCATTCTTATTTTTTTTTGGTAAAGTAGGTCAAATATGTAGGTCAAGGTCACTAGGTCAAAAATTATTGTATGTGTAGGAAGGTATTGTCACAAGGAATACACATGTGAAATATCAAAGCCCTATCACTTACCAATCAAAAGATATAGTGAATCTTTTTTTTTCCAAAAGTAGGTCAAATATCTAGGTCAAGGTCACAAGGTCAAAAATTATGGTATGTGTAGAAAGGTCTTGCCACAAGGATTGCACATGTGAAATATCAAAGTCCTAACACTTACCAATCAAAAGATATATCCATTCTTAATTTTTTTTAAAGTAGGTCAAATATGTAGGTCAAGGTCACTAGGTCAAAAATTATGGTATGTGTAGGGAGGTCTTGTCACAAGGAATACACATGTGAAATATCAAAGCCCTATCACTTGCCAATCAAAAGTTATGGGCTGTGACACCCAAAGTGTGACAGACGGACTGACGGACAGACTGACGGACAACGGACAAAGTGATCCCTAAGCTTCGCAGGCGACACAAAAAATCGTATTTATCCAGTTTCCGAAGCACGACAGTAAAAGCTAGCGACTCTCTCTACCGTTGCGTAAAAACCACAGTTGGGTCCTGCATCGTACAAGATACAGAAGACAGTAGTCCACTTATACATTTCAGTTCAGTTCAGTTTCTTGGAAATCTCTCCTTTGACAGGTTGGGGAAAACTTCAAATCGAGCTATTATAGGTTGATTAAGCTATAATAGCTAGAACAAACTATTGCCTAATAACATTTTTCAATACAAAATTAAATTAAAATCAAAATTTTTGAAAAATATTCACTGATTCCATTTGTACTCGATATATATCAAAATTTTTAACAAGACACATATATTCAAATATGGACCGATGATGAACAACAAGATTTTGAAAAAAACGAAAAATTTGAGGTTCCTTATCTCCTTATCTTTTGGTATTTCAATGGGGGTTTCTATACAAAAGTTGTAGTATTTTATCAGTACTCGTGCGACTTGTAAACAAAATTTAATTTTCATAAATTTTTCATATTTTTCGTAAGAAAAAAATAGTTTTATGATAGCTACATGGAGCTATTGTAGCCCGATCAAACTATTATAGCTCAATCTGAAGTTTTCCCCAACCTGTTTGACTGAGTAGGTAAAAGGATAGACCAAATAAACAATAGCAGATATAAAAACAAGAGGCCCAGGGGCCACAATGCTCACCTGAAAACTACGTAAACTAAGCACATCAAACAAAAAGAAGTTTGTAAGAGGAAAATAACCAGACTTCAGAGTGGAACAAAAATTAACAACACTTCTTAAGACATCTCTCTAGATTATCCTGATGCTTTCGGTATGTGGATACGTGCTTCCGTTCTGAAGAAGAAGTTTGTCAAATGAGGGTACTTCCCATGACCTATTTTTGCCCGTTGTGGTGCCACCTGTTGACAGATCCGGACAAAAAACAACAATACTTGTAGGGGACCATGATTACTTCATTCCTACCAAGTTTCATGAAAATCTGTTCAGCGGTTCTGGGGAAGAAGTTGAATATGTATGAAAATCATCTCCCCCTTTCTTCTTGAGTAATCTAAGTAACCCAAGACAGACAGTTATAAAGAAGCTAAAGCAAAATCCTGCTAATAAATTACAGCCTTCTCCCCCTCCTTTCACTACGTTAAGTAAATGTGAAGTTCTGTTTTAACATTAATATTTTGAGCTGCTCTCAATAATATTTTAATTTCAAAGTTATATATCTAAGTCTTCACAAGATGAATTTGAAAATACTTATTCATCTTTTTTGAATTATTTAATTTCCTTTTGCATACTCATTTAATAATTTAAAATATATAACATTCAAATGAATCGATAATGCAAGAATACATATATCTATATTAAAGAAAGACAACTCTTGCATACATGAGTTCTGCTGCCTCTTATACGAAAGGGTTTAAAATTCCTGATATAGATAAAAGAAGTACCAGAACTTGAACCCACAAGCCTTGGGTCAATGTGCACAGTAAACATATCTATTCATGATTGAAAAAAATACTGATAAAAATCTGTTCAGCAGTTCTGGAGAAGAAGTTGAATATGTATGAAAATCACCCCCCCCCCCCCCTTTCCTTTTCACATAAGAAAAAAAATTCATAAAAAATCAAAAAATCAAAATTTTAGTATAAAATACATATCAAAGCAATGCTCAGGTGAGCTAAAAATTGTTTGGGTCCCGCCGGGGCTTGAAGCCACTCCCCATGGGTCCATTGGGCATAGAAAACATACATTATACCCATGTACAATCTTAAAAAATATTTCTTAAAAATGCAAAAGTTTATATCTTGACAAAATTCTTTCACTTGTAGGGTACCATGCATGAGTACCTCATACCTACAAATTGTCATGACAATCTGAAGAGCGGTTATAGAAACAAGAGCCCCAGGGGGCACAACGCTCACCTGATACCCATTCATGCTCTAATTGACATACTGACATTGAATACTGATAGTGCCAGTACCAGGATTTTAGCCCACAACCTTTCTAAAAAGATTTTTGCCGGATGCAGAGAAGTTTTTTTTTTTCAGACAACCTTTAAAAGTACAAAAAAGAAAAAATAGTCACATTTCAAAACAATAACTTTTTTACTGATTTGAAAAGACGGGTAAAGTGGTCCAACGTCATATGCCCAGCTAGTATAGTTCAATTATGCAACATCAAAAATAAAATCATATTGTACATTAATGTGCAGCAGAAAAAGAATAAAACAATGAAATGATTTCATAAATTAAGTTTATTTAAAATTGAACACGAAACCTTTCATTATTGATAGCTAGCATGCCAGAAATTATAAAGCCTGTGTTTGTGAAACGAGAATGCCCCCGGCGGCATCTTTGTTAGTATAAAGGCCATTTTCTGTTAAGTATGTGAGAGGTCAGGGTCAGCGCAATATTGGTATCAATGGAAAGATCTTGTCACAAGGAATACACATGTAAAAATTGAAACCTCTATCACTAACCATTCAAAAGTTATGCCCAATGTTAAAGTTTTTGAGAAGTACGTCAAAGGTCAAGGTTATGGTCACGAGGTCAAAAATTTTGGTATCAATGGAAAGGTAATGTCACAAGGAATACACATGTGAAATATGAAACCTCTATCACCAGCTTCCATTTAAAAGTTATGCCCAATGTTAAAGTTTTTCGGAAAACAGACAGACAAACGGACAGGCCAAAAACTATATGCTCCCGAATCTTTTATTCCAGGGGCATAAAAAACAAAGATTTTTCGGTTTTGCCTTTATTCATATTAAAGTATACTGAAATCTATGAATACTTTTGAATAGTATTGATTTCATCTCAAATACATGAAACGTACAGTTAAAATCGTTTTAATCCAATATTTATCAGTTCAAGTGAGTTGTGCAGAAATTGGGCCAGTTTGTTTTCCAAAAAGCAGTGTATGGTGTATCAAACCTCATGACCCAGTGAAGCCACTTGAACAAATTATTTTCAGTGAATATGCTGAAATGCGGCGCTTCTTGCCTATGCATATTTCAACAGGCGAGAAGGAGCGTTGCATTTCAGCATACGCTGTTCAACAACTCAAGCGGTTTCTCTAGGTTTCGTAGTTTGAAACAAATTAAAAGGCCCATGAAATTGTTAAGCTTGTCCAACTAGCAGACCTACGACATTGTTATTTACTGTTTACAAATTGTTTTACCTCATCAAAGGTCTGTTACACGGAAAAGTTGTTAGCGGAGAGAGTTCATGAAATGTATCGGTTGCATAGGATTTGCCGACAAAAAGTTATTTGGTTCGATAAAAATTCATCATGTATCTATTATTTGAACAGATAAAAATTCCCAAATGTCTTATCGCAGGAACCTGTCATTTTATGAGAGAAAATATTGTTTTATTATTCACAACCTCAGGCCTCTGTGATCCTCTTTGAAATATTATATACAAGATGTCGAACACAGTGGCTTATGGTTGTAAATAATAATTTACTTTCTCTATTTAAACAACAGCTTTCTGTGGTCCAACATTTCATAGGAAGATTTCAGGAACTCTGAACTGAATTATTTATTTCAAGAATTTCAGATATTAAATGTCCTATGCATTCTCAAAATCCAGAGGAAGAGATTACTCATTAGACGTTTCTTCAAGAAATCAGTCCGTAAATTACTTCATCTAAGAGAGTCTAAGACAGAAGAAATTCGAGCAAACTTTATACATGATAACAAGTATATGCAAGTGTTCCAAGTACATGAATGATAACCATTATTAAAGTGTTCCAAGTATAATGCACATTAAATAAAAATCTATTCCGTTTGAACTGTATCTCCTGAAATGTATCGCAGTACTAAAGCATAGGTGCTCGTGGCAAAGATATTTTTTTTTCTGCCTGTGCTTTAACCTACGGTGGTTTCCTGATCAGCTGTTTCTATGTTTACATCATAGTGCCGATAGACAGAAGAAAGGAGAAAGAAGAAAGGCACGCAAGTTGGGCCGCCATCTTGTTCTCGACTCAGGCGATACACATCGTTTCTTTTTACACTTACACATCACTTACCTTTATAAATCGGACATTAGCAACCCTCTTTTATCAAAATACAGCTTAGAAAAATAACAATTCCCCAGCACAACATGCATTAATCAAGAAATCAACAGTTTCTTTGAATATCGATCGGTAGGTATTCTCTTGTAACGGAAGTTTACATATGCGAAACGAAGACATTCAGAAGACTTCCGAACTATAAGGAAAAGTCTAGAAATACATCGAAAAATTCCGCGAAATTCAAATTATGATAACACGTGGCATATGTTCGATATGGAAAAACCTTTTCAGAAGGAGAATTTTCAGCTACCAACCTAGTTGGTGCATTAAATCACAATAAAATAAGGCTTCAATTACCATTTACAATTTTAAAGTGAGAAGAAATTGAGAATAATTTGAAGTCTTCTGCTTGTCTTAGTTTCGCATCTGTAAACTAGTCCGTTACGAGAGAGTGCCTACCGGTCGATATTCAAAGAAACTATTGATTTCTTGATTAATGCGTGTTGTGCTGGGGAATTGTTATTTGTCTAAGCTGTATTTTGATAAAAGAGGGTTGCTAATGTCCGATTTATAAAGGTAAGTGATGTGTAAGTGTAAAAAGAAACGATGTGTATCGCCTGAGTCGAGAACAAGATGGCGGCCCAACTTGCGCGCCTTTCTTCTTTCTCCTTTCTTCTGTCTATCGGCACTATGATGTAAACATAGAAACAGCTGATCGGGAAACCACCGTAGGTTAAAGCACAGGCAGAAAAAAAAAATATCTTTGCCACGAGCGCCTATGTACTAAAGGTATCACATTTCTACATGGGGAATCCCCTTCAGGTACACGGCAAAACATGGCCGCTTTTGAAATCTTGTTCCCGACTTTAAAAATAAAATTCTAAATAAGTATAAAGAATTTAAATAATTGAATCATATCACATAAAAGGTCAATCAATAAGACATTGAAGCATGTGTCACTTCTTGAATTATCAGCTGTAACTATGGATGAAAGGTCGATCTAAAATGATTAATCATACAAAGAAGGTTTTTTTCCTGTAGTTGCACCTGAAACATTGGGCATGGAAGACATACATTATACCTATGTACAATCTTAAAAAATATTCCTTAAAAATCCTAAAGTGGATATCTTGACAAAATTCTTTCACTTGTAGGGTACCATGCATGAGTACCTTATACCTACAAATTGTCATGACAATCTGAAGAGTGGTTATAGAAAAGAAGCAGAAAATGTATGAAAATCACCCCCCCCCCCCCTTCCTTTTTACATAAGAAAAAAATTCATAAAAAATCAAAAAAATAAAATTTAAGCATAAAATACATATCAAAGCATTAAGTAAGTTAAATATGATAAATATGTAGTAAATGAGTGTGTAAAATCATACACTTATTGAGTTATTTAAAGAAATAGTGCAAACATGTGCATTTCTGACTAAGTCCGAAAAGACGTCAAAAACGCGTCAAAAATTTGACTTCGAAGTGGAACCAAAAACAACAACTCTTCTTAAGACATCTCTCTAGATCATCCTGATGCTTTCGGTTTGTCGATACATGCTTCGGTTCTGAAGAAGAAGTTTGTCAAAGGAGGGTACCCCCTGTGACCTACTTTTGGCTGTGGTGGCGCCACCTAATGACAGATCCGGACGAAAAACAACAACACTTGTAGGGGACCATGAGTACTTCATACCTACCAAGTTTCATCAAAATCCCTTCAGCCGTTCTGGAGAAGAAGTTGAAAATGTGAAAAGTTTACGACGAAGGACGACCGACAACAGACGCAACACTATGACAATAGCTCACTTGAGCCTATGGCTCAGGTGAGCTAAAAAGGGAAAAAAAAATTTGTTGGGGTCCCACCAGGGTTTGAAGCCACTCCCCATGGGTCCATTGGGCATGGAAAAGATACATTATACCTATGTACAATCTTAAAAAATATTCCTTAAAAATCCAAAAGTGGATATCTTGACAAAATTCTTTCACTTGTAGGGTACCATGCATGAGTACCTTATACCTACAAATTGTCATGACAATCTGAAGAGTGGTTATAGAAAAGAAGCAGAAAATGTATGAAAATCACCCCCCCTCCCCTTCCTTTTTACATAAGAAAAAAATTCATAAAAAATCATAAAAATAAAATTTAAGCATTAAATACATATCAAAGCATTAAGTAAGTTAAATATGATAAATATGTAGTAAATGAGTGTGTAAAATCATACACTTATTGAGTTATTTAAAGAAATAGTGCAAACATGTGCATTTCTGACTAAGTCCGAAAAGACGTCAAAAACGCGTCAAAAATTTGACTTCGAAGTGGAACCAAAAACAACAACACTTCTTAAGACATCTCTCTAGATCATCCTGATGCTTTCGGTTTGTCGATACATGCTTCGGTTCTGAAGAAGAAGTTTGTCAAAGGAGGGTACCCCCTGTGACCTACTTTTGGCTGTGGTGGCGCCACCTAATGACAGATCCGGACGAAAAACAACAACACTTGTAGGGGACCATGAGTACTTCATACCTACCAAGTTTCATCAAAATCCCTTCAGCCGTTCTGGAGAAGAAGTTGAAAATGTGAAAAGTTTACAACGACGGACGACAACGGACGATGGACGACAGACGCAACACTATGACAATAGCTCACTTGAGCCTATGGCTCAGGTGAGCTAAAAAAGCAGAAAATGCATGAAAATCAACACCCCCCCCCCTTCCTTTTTACATAAGAAAAAAAAATCATAAAAAATCAAAAAAAATAAAATTTAAGCATAAAATACATATCAAAGCATTAAGTAAGTTAAATATGATAAATATGCAGTAAATGAGTGTGTAAAATCATACACTTATTGAGTTATTTAAAGAAATAGTGCAAAAATGTGCATTTCTGACTAAGTCCAAAAAGACGCATCAAAAATTTGACTTCCGAGTGGAACCAAAAATAACAACACTTCTTAAGACATCTCTCTAGATCATCCTGATGCTTTCGGTTTGTCGATACCTGCTTTGGATCTGAAGAAGAAGTTTGTCAAAGGAGAGTACCCCCCGTAACCTACTTTTGCCTCTGTTGGCGCCACCTTTTGATGGATCCGGACGAAAAACAACAACACTTGTAGGGGACCATGAGTTCTTCATTCCTACCAAGTTTCATGAAAATCTGTTCAGTGGTTCTGGAGAAAAAGTTGAATATGTATGAAAATCAACCCCCCCCCCCTTCCTTTTCACATAAGAAAAAAATTAATAAAAAAATCAAAAAAATTTTAATTTTAGAATAAAATACATATCAAAGCATTAAGTAAGTTAAATGTGATAAATATGCAGTAAATGAGTGTGTAAAATCATACACTTATTGAGTTATTTAAAGAAATAGTGCAAAAATGTGCATTTCTGACTAAGTCCAAAAAGACGTCAAAAACGCGTCAAAAATTTGACTTAAAAGTGGAACCAAAAAGAACAACACTTCTTAAGACATCTCTCTAGATCATCCTGATGCTTTAATTCGGTTTGTCGATACATGCTTCGGTTCTGAAGAAGAAGTTTGTCAAAGGAGGGTACCCCCCGTGACCTACTTTTGCCTGTGGTGGCGCCACCTGTTGACGGATCCGGACGAAAAACAACAACACTTGTAGGGGACCATTAGTACTTCATACCCACCAAGTTTCATCAAAATCCCTTCAGCTGTTCTGGAGAAGTCGAAAATGTGAAAAGTTTACGACGGACGACAGGTGAGCTAATAAAAAGGGGATAGATACAGAGTAAGGAGTAGAAAGAAGGGTAAAAACTTATGTTAAAATAGATAAAAATAAAGATAAAATAATAGTAAGAATAGTCCTAGTTGTAACAATACAGTCGAAACTAAAAAATTGGATCCGCCAATGAAACGTGCCGTGCGCAAATCAGGTCAAATCATGTTATAAGAAATCTCGTTCATCTTCAATAACTAAATACTTAAATAGACTGACAGCTTCATGCATTGTTTGTAGATCTTTTACCTCCTTCAAGTCCGGCCAACTCTCTGGAAGGATGTGATTATGGATGTCTATTTTCATCATTGTGATTGTGTCGCTTTGAGATCTACCGCTCGCTGCAAGCCAAAAGGTGAAGGTAAAATTCTTGTGGGCGTAACCCTTGTCGGCAAATCAAATACCATCTTTCTGGAGGTGTGTCAGTGGCTGCAAGACATTTCGACACTACTTTATGAGAGTCTCCGTTCCAAGACGTTTCGGTATATCGTGCGCTCACTCTTTTAAATAGTGTTCTAAATACCATTTAAGACACTTTTCGAGAAAAGCGACATTAAAGTTCTTTTTGAATTTATGATATTGAGGTGTGGATCACAAGGGCTACAGTACACAGAGGGTATAGAAAGAATAAATAACCCCCCCTCCTTTACTAATACATGTACAACACATATGTGTTTTATTCATTTATGTGTGTACTGTAGCCCCTGTGGTATGGATATTGATAAAAGAAAGCATGAAAATCAAAATGTCGACTTGAATTTTACTTATATTTAGGCACGGCGCAGTAAACTTCTTGCAAGATCTATATCTATATATCACTGTAATTATCATTTGTTTATACTGTTCTTAACGGTGCTATTGTTCAAATGAGAATAAACTAATTGTCATTGTCATCACAAAACTGAGTGCATTTTGTACTAGTAAGAAAGGACGTCAGAAAGTGCGAATAAAGGTATGAAAATGAAATTTCTGCTACGATGATATCCATGGCACGCAGTACCTAAAAGTAAGTAACTCCATTTTCTTTTAATATTCTTAAAGAAAATTTCAAACCAATTTTGAATTTCATGCACCAGACACGTGTAATATATACATGCAGAAAATCATGAAAATCCATGACATGCCGTGACACAAAGAATTTTGGTGGTAACAGAGAATGGCTCTTAAGGAGGCCGAGTACAATTTGAAAAAAAATACTTTCTGCCCTGGCGATTTTGATAAAATTTAAGTCATCAATAAATTATGCTTTGAGGATTATTTTGTGAAAAAAGTATGAAAATTTACCGTCTGGGATTTTCAGGGGATCATCTCAAAGTTTTCGGTCGTTTCCCTATGCGGGTATATTGGATTTCTAGAAAAATTAAAGGTTTTTATCATTTTTTCATATTTGTGCCCTGGCGATTTTTATTAAATTTATATCAGCAATATGTCCAATAATACTCTTCAGATTTATCAAATAAAAATATCAAGTCACCGATTAGTTTTTTTCAGGGACCGTTTCAAAGTAACTGTAACAGGTATAATATGTGCATTATGGGATGAACTTGTCTTCATTATACCTCATACAGTGCCTTTTTCTTGAGCCTATATGATACATGTGATTGTAATAATAATGTTTGACATTATGACCCAATGTTGAAAGGGTTTTCTCCATTCTACATTCAATTAGGGACCGTCTCAAAGGATAAATTTTGACTTTTTTATCTGAATTATACGAAAACGTCACATTCCAAGACCAGTTTTGGTACTTGAAAGTTTTCTGATATTAGATAATCCACAGTATATTTCTTCCATTGTGCAATAATACTATTCAAATTCAGATAAATGTATTTCGGCATAAAAATATGGGGATTGTCTCAAAAGTCGTATCTGACAACCTCAAGTATTTGCTATTATATACGAGATCTGTGTTCATAACTATCTTTTGTGTCATTTACGTTGTTAGAAATAATTTAGATCGTTTCATTCTCTTTATATTATACTTAGTGTGGATAATTTCTAAATAATCATTAAAATAAAAAAAAACAATATATACATTGTATATATATATATATATATTTGAATTCCCATTTAAACTTCGACCTCTAGCCTCACTGACGAGACATTCTTTATCGAATTGAAAATATATAGTGCACTAAATTCATGTAAGGAAATTTCTCTCCGATATAACATATGGAACACTTCTTTTTTCAACAATTTTGAATTCTTGTGCTTCGTAAAGTTTCCATATTTGCCATCCCCTTCTTCAATATTCAATACAAAGTCAAAATTTTGATACCAATACGACAATAGAAAGGTCACAAGGAATGTACTATGTACATGTACATGTGAAATATGCAAGCCCTATATTATTCACCAGTCATAAAAATAGAAACAGCTCGTGTAAAGCCGCATTTACTCTATCAAAGTTTTCTTGGTCAAAGTCCGTAAAAAACTTGGTCAAAGTTTTCATGGACAAAGTCGTCTGTTTACACTATCAAAGTTCTTTGACGACTTGTACAAGAAAATAGCAATCCAAGGAATGCTTGTGTCGGCTGCGAATTAAGCGATTTTTTTTTATTGAAACTAGGTTAAATATCAAAGGCAAGGTCATTAGGTCAAAAATTGTGGAATGTTTAGAACGGCCTTTTCATGAGGTATACAAATGCGAAATATCAAAGTCCTATCACTTACCAATCAAAAGATATAGCGAATCTTAGATTGTTTGAAAAGTAGGTCAAATATCTAGGTCAAGGTCACGAGATCAAAGTTTTTTTTTTTGGGATCGTTTATACTCTATCAAAGTTTGCGTCAACAACTTTGACCAAGTTTTCTTGTACAAGAAAACCTTGATAGTGTAAACGGGGCTTACAGTAAAAAGTCCCGAAGAGTCCGAGGGCTTACCCCCCCCCCCCCCCTCCCCCAATGGTTCTAATTGAAATGGAATTATCACCAAAGTTACTGGATGTTCGTGTGGTCACTTTCGATGTATGTAAGATGCAATTTATATGCACATTGCACATCAAATATAATCAAATTATTTTAGAATATATCTGTCTTAAGAAAAAAACCTTTCTTTCTTCGAGTTTCGTTAGATAAAGAAATATTTTGCGATAAATGAATTTTGCCCTCTATGACATATGTACAACAAAGGAATCGTCTCAGTTTTTGTAAAAAAAATCGAAACTTTTGAAGTTCAGCTAATCGCCTACCTCAAAGCATCTGGAATAAAAGTAATTACATGTAATTAATTAAGGCCATATTTGCCGGAAAAAGGAGGGCAGTGTCATAGAGCCAAAATGGCACCTTTTCCTCCTTATATTTTTTTTCTATTCATAAAAATGTCATACGAGAAGGCTAAGTTTAATTAGTATAGTGTGTACCCTCTCTGCGGTAAAATGATAGACCCGCGCCTGAATCCGATACGTCATAACCGAGTAGGACGATTCATGAAGATTAACTTGGTTCGGAGTAGAAATTATTATGAAACAAACATGTTCAACAACACTCAAACAAAATTGTTCTTATAACTTTTATAATTTGGACTATGATCCTGTAACTGTCGCTCCCATTTGGAAATCTTGTGCACGAAGGACTCAGTGAAGGGAGGATCTAGATTTTTTTCGCCGAAAAAAGGAGAGTCCAGCCCGACAAGGGATGCATTTTGAAAAAAAAAGAACCAGTAAAACCGAAAAAAAAAGTCATCAGCTTCCTGTCCCTGACCCTTTCTTTATACTATATACGTAAATATACGATACGGACGTAAGACCCGGCTCTGATCTCCGGTTGCCCACTGTTTGTAATCCCCCTTTTCTCGCTATCTTTTTGTTTTTACTTCAACATGTTTACTATGTTTTTTTTTGTATCTGTTCACACCTTTTGTAAATATTGAATATAAGACTTATTGTTTTATGTAAATTCTAATATATGTGACATTGGCACACAGAAATAAATACAAGAACTGAATTATATATGGTTATTATATTTATAAACTGATTATCATGATCGATTATTGGCCAATCACTAATTCGGCGGATCCATAAAAAGAACATTGAAATATGAATGGCCTAACACTGATTGTTACAAAATGTAAGTTATAAGTTTTCGGAGTAGAGTGTAGACTATATTATTATAGAATATTCTGTGAATAAAATGAATGTATTTTGATAAGGGGAAGGAAAATTCGTATACATATTGATTGTATGATTCACGGTATGGACTGGAAAAAAAAATCGATAAAAAAAAAACCAAAACAAATGTTTATTAATTTAGATATTATTTATTTATCTATTTCTTTATTTATTTTTAATATTAGTATTATTGTATTAATTTCCGATGATTATGAGAAGGACCGGGGGGGGGGGGAGAGGGGCTGGAGCGCGATGTCACATTCATGTGTATATCATAGAGGATTGTTGACTCCGCTGAGCTCATATGGAGGGGGGGGGGGGGGGTATCCTTTTTCAATTAGTGTTACGTCGTTTTTTTCCCGTAAATTATTCATTTCCTTAAAGTCGCGTACGTTTTTGTTTGATTTTTCCTATGGATGCACGAATCTCTTGTTTATTTATTTATCTATTTAAATAAAAATACTTGGTTTCTTTTTGCCGTACCTTTCGCCCATGTTAGGCCTTCATCAGCGGACATTATTTATTTATTTATTTATATATTTATTTATTTGTTTATTTATTTATTTATTTATTTATTTATTTATTTATTTATTTATTTATTTATTTATGTTTTTTCTCTCATTTTATTCTTTTATCTTTTATGTGATGCATTGTTACTTTGTTACTTTTCAAAGATCAGCGCGCACGAGACGTGGTGGTTACAAGTATCTATGCTAAGACTTAGAGCTAAATGCAATTTGACGTAGGGGGATCCCAGAGGTTTGTCTTTCTCTTCCCACAGTTATTGGTCAATTTCAAGAAATCGAACATATTAGATTTGTAGAAGTTGACGGTCAATACGATGTTGTTCCGAGTTTCACCTGATCAATTCAATACTGCAATCTGAAGCAAGAAATAACATTTTCATGACCAGTAGAAAAGCACAATCATATACTTCTCGAAAATGGTCATGACCACGCTGAATTTTCCTAAAGGTCAAGTAATTCATGAATGACCATGACGAGTATCGAATTTGTTTACATTATGCATTTCTTGTTTCGTTTTGTTTTTGTTTTTTCTTAGTATACATTACAAAGTGTATGGTTAGATAGACTCATATATATCGACAGTCAAGATTAAAGGATTCTGATTTTTGACCATGTTCTGCATAACTAGTTCAAGCAACAGAGGCGGTCCTGTTTGTTTTATTTCCTCATAGTCGCGACCAAGACAATATGTAGCGGATTACTGGGTAAGGAGGGTCGGTGGAGTATAAAACTTGTGCATGTTAACTATAAAAAAAAAAAAAAAATAAAGACGCTGAACATTATTTATTATTTACTGCAATCTGAAGCAATTTTTTTATGCATATGAGAGCTTATATTTTCTATTCATATGAGAGCTTATATGAGAGCATTTATTGCTCGTCTAATTTGTGAAAAATCTGTGAAGAAGCATCATAAAAAAGCTGAACAGAAAAATGTGTGTTACGAATGCGGCCAGAACCCATACTTCCTACTTGATAATTAGTAAAAAGTACGGAAGCCAGGCGCGCTAACCACTACGCTATCGAGCCTGTTGCAATTTAAAAATGTTAAAAGGTAATTTGAAGTTTCTATATGTGGGTGGAGCGTCAGCGAAGCCCCTTCTTATTCACGTAGAAACTTCAAGTTACCTTCTAACTTATGCCTAGTTTTCTACCAGCGAATATCGGTTTCCTGAAGCGGGGGTTGGAAACTGGGCTTAAAATAGGCGATCAAGCATCTAAAAATAGCATTTACCGGAAATCGTCTGCAATGTCGTATTTACGAAATAATGATACCTGTACGCTATTTAACTTTAGGAATGTCATTTTTGTAATTAGAATTACACAGAATACGATTATGTTGGTTTTGTTCATGTTTTCTATTCATATGAGAGCTTATTTGAAACTACCGCGTTAACAACTAACTGAAATGGGGTCGATGCGCAAGAAGTGCGCAAAGCGCGATAACTCGAATTATACTCGGCCTCGTTAATTCTTGTGGATAAATTTCACTCTTATATAGCACGACTGTCAAAAGTCAGAATATCATCCAGGTACCTAGAAGTATTATTAAAACATTTTAAATCATCAAATTTTCTTTGCCTTTGAAGATTTTAATGCGCGGGTATGTTAAGGCGTCCCATGGAATATTACGTCAAAAATTTGCCGCGAAATAACGTAACGTCATTTGACGTCATAGACTCCGTGTCGTCAAGTACGGTAGCAACACAGTAATTCAATTAATTTTTATGATATTTTGTAAATTCAAAGGATGAAAGTTATCAGTTTTAAATGTCATGTACTTTAACTCAATCGCTGACACTCCGTCTATTCAATATACCTTTGAGAAGACCCCCAATCTATTGAGTGCACTTTGTGACCCCCTTGCGTTGTTAAGGACCTCTGCGTTACTGAGAAGCTTGAGAAGCGATGGAAGGTGCGATCCGACAGTTGACAAGGCGGGTGATAAGAAAAATTGAGAAAATGGTATGTATTTGTTAAAATTACATGAAAACAGAGATGCTGCACAGAGAAAATATTCTTATATACTCAATCATATATGTAATCAACGACAAAACTATTTAAAAATGTACGAAATCATTCTTTTTATGTACATTGTTTACAGTACTGACGGAGTACACGTGTGTCATATGATGCATGTGTCGTTAGGAATATTATTGCATCAATGCTGTGAAAAAAGTATGGTTGTAGCGCTATTGTTATTACTTTATTTTCCATATCATCGGTGTCTGCTACGATATATTATTTAGATACAAGCATATGCATGACAAAGGTAAACTTTACGAGGAGAAAAAAAAATGGGGAAGGGGTTGGGGTGGGGTGGATGTGGGACATGCATGTGTACTGTTTAAGTATGTAACAATGAAACTACTTTGTATTATACAATTTATAACACTTATTTTTTATTCATTTGTATTTCAGACTGATGAAAATTACATATTCAATCATCTCATCAAAAAAAAAAAAAAAACAGAAATATTTTGGCACTGGATCAGTGTTGAATGCTGCCTTAGCCCAGAATCATAATTGAAAGAACTTTTCAATGACCAGGTATATATATGATATATCATTTTCTTAGAGACTTGAGTGTAAAAATATCTTCCCATATATATATACATAGTTGAAGTTTGATATAAATCTAGATCTACCTATGAATATTGTCAGAACAAATCTATAACTGTTAACATTCTTTTCTTTTCTTTTAAGTTATAATAATTGACTTGTGAAGAAGTTAAATTAACAGTACACCAAAAACCCTAAAAGGTTCTGTAAGAAATTACATTTTAATACAAAAAAAAAACTTATTTATTTACCTAAATTTGAATTTTCTTCTAATTTCAGAGATTTGCCTTTGGAAGAAAATATAACTTTACCCGAATGCCAGCAAGAAGATGTCACATCAAGTGTCTGTCAAATGTTAAAAAATGTGTCAATAAAGATCTTTTATTGTAAAGAAGTACATGAATTTGTGATATATTTAATCCTAAACTATAAAAGCCTACATTTGGAGTCTTTCTGATGTCTATTAACATATGGATATCATGGTGTTTTATTTTAATCATGGGCTCTAGCCGCTCTATCAGTTGCGTAGCTTGGGCAAAACTAAGTGAATCCTTTCATGATACAAGGAAAATGAGTTCAGAAGCTTAGGACATTCGAATGGCAATGAAGGAGGTCGAATGCAAATAAAGATTTACCTCCAGCAGCTTACAAAAAAAAAACCCCAGAGGGAGGAAAATTTTGAATGAATTGAGGAATTTTAGAGGAAAAGTGGATGCTTTAGCATACATTGTAGCTACACCACTGTCAACTCAAAGATACTTTGTTATACAAGACTGACATGTTACTCTCACAAAGTTATAGTCCTAACGCATTATGGTTTTCACAGAGATATTCAATTCTTGTGATAAAGGATGCCATTCTAAATGTACATGTATAAAGGAGTTCACGTCTATCACCTGATAAATACAGAGCTGCTGAGTTATTTTGTTTATTTATTTATATTAAAATCTGTTGAAATTGATCATAGCAAATCTTCCGTCCTTTGTATCAGGAGTTATGAAGGGGGGAGGGGGGTAGGGTTCAAGCCTGCCAATCATGCAGGGTGATACAGCCTATAATACATGTATATAATACTGGGTTGTTGGTCTAAATATATGGATTTCATCTTAAAATGAGGAAAACAATGACCGAATGATTTTATACAAAGCTGAAAGATGGATACCCCCCCCCCCCCCTTCCTCTCACGAATTCGAAAAATGTGGTGATAAAATAAAGAATATTATTGGCAGCCAAAGTAAACATTTTGTGGACGATGGCGAGATACAGGTTTCAATTAAGTATACATGTAAATATAGATTTATCTCGACAGAGTGGAGGTTTCTCCTTTCGGTGCTCCTGACGTTGAACATTGCATATTTGCATGAAATTGTATTTTCCGGCTTTTTCCTGAGTGGAGAGGTAATCGCAGTTTCACGTCACTTACATCCATTGTCAAGGGCATGGCCGGTCATGACTATGCGAGTTTGGTACATTATTATAGTTTTAAAGTAGTACTGATCATATACTTTTCCTCGAATCTGGGTGCGGTTTTTTTTCTGTGTGTTAATCATCCCGATAAGCAGTAGATTGAAATATTTCTTCCGGAGGGAAAATTAGATAAACTTGAACTTGTAAGCTTGAGCTTTAAAAGGAGCAGTATTACATACATGTATAACAGGATTCATCACCCTGCATAGGCAGGCTTGACCCTCCCCCCCCCCCCCCCCCTCTCCCCGATAAGGATCCTTCCAACCCTTGTTGTATTTCTATCGTATGTAACATGTAATTTAATGAAGGAATTACGAAATGAATATGCTTCACTTAAAACTTGTTAAAAATCGTATATTTGCTATCAGAACCGCCCCCGCCACCTACAAATATATAAGCTAGTAACACCCCCCCCCCCCCCCTCTCTCTCTCTCTCTCTCTCTCTCTCTCACGTGAACAATTATGGACCCGTAATATCACCAGCATAATTTAAAAGTGGAAATAAATAAATAAAAAGGTTTCCTGGGTGACGAAAAATAATTTCAGAAGACTCGACGCTTCATCTGACCCCTCCTCCAAGCATTCTGACTAGCAGAAAGAAAAAAAAATTGAAATGAATGGATAGTACAAATGTATCAGAAAGACATGGCTATATAGTGATAAAAGCTATTAAGTTAGTGATAAAATAATAGAACCGTTAAAGATACAGCGTCCCTGAATTTTTTTTTTTATTGAAAACGTAAAATTTATTTCGAAAGGTCTAGATTCAGGAAAAAGAAGCCATAAAATGTTTTATTTAGAAAATATGCAGTAACGACGATAATATCGTCGAATTTGTAAAATTAAATCTCCATATACCTCTGTTGTAAAAACGCAATATATTGTAGGTGGCGCTAGTGAAAAGAATTGGAGCTGCGCAGCCAAAATTAGAAATAACGCTAACTTTTCAAACGGTTATAACTGCGAATGTATGCGTAAGGGTCGCATGAAAATTTGAATTTATGTATACAAACGAGAATATTAATGTTACAAACTTTAATTTGAAAAGAAAGATTTTGCATAATACAATTTTGTAAAATAAATTAATTTTTAGGGACACCGTACCTTTAATTAAAATGATGCTTAAATCAAATTATGAATTTATTTGAAAATCAATAGAAACTTGAAAACATTGTCACAGATAAATATTGCAATATAGAAAAGCAGAGGGGCCTCAAAGGGTTCTTTAATGAAGAGTATTCTAATCTACTGCATTAGATCATGACTTCCATTGGATTTGTACATTACTCTATGTCTTCAACAACATATTATAATAAATATTGACACTCTACACTTCAAATTCTTCAAGAAAAATTATATTCTTGCCGAATTCACTTGATCATGCCGATTTTGAGACAGAAGAATATGAATTTTCGTCGAAATGTACCTGTACTGAAACGTTTTTGAGAAATTATCTCCCCCTGTCAATCGCGCAGCACTTGAACGTTTGAAATGGTTCTCGGGAGGAGAACTTTTAGGGGTACTCATAGAAAATAGATTAGCGCAAGTTGTTCCTCAAAATAAATTGAAAGAAGTTTGGTGTAAATCGAATCTTCCATGATTTATCTATATAGTTCTTGCTACGACAACTTGATTTTTTTTCATATTAAACCTATACAGGGACGTAGTCATTGAAGGTGTAACGCAAAAACCAGGGTGCGCCGTAGAATTCCTTAATTTAATCCATAAATATATGGAATTCACGACTTGTCGTAGCAAGATATATGAAATTTGAACATTTCTCTACACAACATAAACCAAAAGTTCACTGAGAAATTAGTGGAACAACTTGCGCTCGAAGCTTCTTTTTCGTACTGTGTATATGTGCTATAAATAGCGATCACGTGACTTTCAGCACACCTGCAGAACTCGCCAATGACCCTTGACTTTCCTTCTATAAAGTACATATTCATACTTTTGATTAAAGTATATTTTATTGAGAGAAAGAGGTGTCCATTACAAACGTGCGATAAAGGTGATGATATTTCCATGGGACGCCTTAACATACCCGCGTGGATAAATTCTTTTTCGTAAGTGTATAAAAATAAATCTGCAACAAGAGGTGCACAGTTAGTATCCATAGGAATTCCTATCACCTGCATGTAAACATTTTTGTAGATCCTCACCAAATCTAACATTCTGAATGTTGTCCAAGAGGAAGGACAAGGCAATGTACATGTCACCACATGTCCATGATTTATATGATTTGTAGTCTGTTCAGGAAAAGACACCCTTTGATTCAGATCGATGTAAAAATATAAGTTTTCCGCTCTCGATTGAAGCATCAGTTAATGAGTTTAGATAATCGATCATTAATTTTGTCATGAGGAGATTTAGTGTACATATTAGAGAAGTTGGATGAAGAAATCGTATTGGCTTGAAAATTTCTAGATTTCATTTTGCAATCACATCCTCTGAAATTTTGATGGACCAAAAGGAATGTGCATTGTTCCTGTTTAGAATAGTTTCACAATATTAAGTCACGCGTTCTTTACAGTAATAGCCGCAAGTGCTGACGTCACTGAGATTTCTAGACAAAATTGTAGAGGAGCAGTTGTTAGAATTAGCAATGAATCGAAATTTGTAAGGAGACTTGTGTAGTTCTGGTTTGCAATATAGTGTTGGGAGATCCAATTTAGAAATAGACCTGTTCGTGCAATAAATTAAGTTATGCGAGTCCGGACGTTGTATAGAGACTAACGCGCACATGTATGATCCGGACAACCACTCCAGCTTTTATTCACGTACATGTAGCTAACGGCTCCACTGGTGCATACACGATCGTCCCTAGCTTCTATAATATTATGTATAAGTCGTTCTGTTATGTTAATTACGTATGAGAGAGTACTTTTTGAAGTCAGCGTTTTATGTGTTTGTTTTGAATGTATACAATGTCATGTACATATGTATGTTACAGTGTCAAAATCCCATTGGTCAAAGTGAGGACATATATGATTGTATTAAGTAAAAAGTCATCTATCTTTACCTCATTTATATACACACCAGTGTAAACTGCGTGTATGACCACTAAGGATATATGTCTCACCTTTGGTAAACATGAGGCTGGCTGATGAATATCTGTGCAAAATCCAATCCATTATATTTTAATCACATTTAAAAAAATGATTTAAAAGAGAATTTAATGCATACTGCATGGTCAGCATTGTTTCCAGCGTTGTAGACTGATTAACTGTGAAGACGGACCTCCATGACAGACTCTGCCTGATATGTTATTCGTAATTCACGTTAAAGCATGTCTGTTTTGATTATTTGTCAGATGTGTCTACTGTGTACGTGTCCGATTTGAGTGTGTTCTGCTGTAGGTATGTCCACTGATGTGTTCCACTGTGAGTGTGTTCCACTGTGAGTGTGTTCCACTGTGTGTTCTGCTGTAGGTATGTCCACTGATGTGTTCCACTGTGAGTGTGTTCCACTGTGAGTGTGTTCTGCTGTAGGTATGTCCACTGATGTGTTCCACTGTGAGTGTGTTCCACTGTGGCTGTGTTATTGTTCATGTGTTCCACTATCCAGGAGCGTCGGCGACGTTATCAGCCAATCAGAGCGTCGATATTTATTGCTTGTGGAATAATAGTTATTTTAATTTGCAATAATATTCCGTTATTACGCTATAAAACTATAAGCCATATTAAAGTTGATTTTTGTTGGAGATCTTCTATTCTGATATATATGCACAACCAATGTAATTCCCTGAGATGTTACTATTGAAAGAAACGTGCTGCAATTCGTGTATTAACACTCGTGACGTCACAATGCATAAGATCTAAAGAAACATGCCGCGACGGCTGTTCTAACCTGCAAACTGAGCCAGCGGTGACCTGAATTTTAAAGTCACCCTTTTACCTAGAAAACGCGATTTCAGAAAACAAGAATGAAATAGACAACTATGGTGCATATATATAGAATAAATGTCATAATTTGTGTTTTGTTACGGGTATATATGTACGATAAATGCACTTGCTGTGTGTTGTATACCCGTAACAAAACATAAATTAAGACACTTATTCTCTATTTAAAAAAAAAAGAGAAAAAGAACAGCAAATCGATTAAGATTTTCATTTTATTGAGAAGTTCTTAAATTGACCATAGGTACATGTAAATGCATAATTATACTACATATATTTTTAAACCATTAGCCAGTCAAAAAGGACCGACATATTGCAATTCTACCACATCTGCATTAAGAAGAAAACATTGATGTAACTTTCCATCAATTGTCCCCCATGCAATTCTGAATGCAGAATTTTATTCAAAAAAAAAAAAAAAAAGCATACTAACATAAGGGTAATATCAAAGATTATTTTAAGCTCACCTAATACATTGTAGATGTTTGGCAAAGAAATGGCATAATCATACGTGTAATTCTAGTTTCCTGGCATGTACATTCAGGCGGAAAATATATGTTACACTTTCAAATGAATTATTTTTTATCACATTCAATTGATAATAATGAATCCATTGAAAACAACGAATCATTGCATAACTAGCCAAATCAGTGTGCCTTTGTGTTTTTATATTCATTTGTCCTTTTCATAAGACCGAGGGGACAGAAATTTGTGTAACTGAGAGTTATTTTTCAAGATGATTCAAACATTAGAATCATGACGTCATGATACATGTTATTGTTTTTCTTGAAGGTACTGTAACATTAATCCTTCTTTCTGTTGCTCTTATACGTTTTCAAGTAAAACTTCATGAAGAGCACAAAGAAGAAAAATTCAAAGAAGAAAATACTAAGTAAGAAGATTTGTGGATAATCACATTGGACCATGGTCAACATCACCGCGCTGTGTACCATTGTGACGACAAATTGAGTCTGTAAATAGAAAGATTAAATTATGAACCATGGTCAACACCACCGCTCTGTGTACCATTGTGACGACAAATTGAGTCTGTAAATAGAAAGATTAAATTATGAACCATGGTCAACACCACCGCGCTGTGTACCATTGTGACGACAAACTGAGTCTGTAAATAGAAAGATTAAATTATGAACCATGGTCAACATCACCGCGCTGTGTACCATTGTGACGACAAACTGAATCTGTAAATAGGAAGATTAAATTATGAACCATGGTCAACATCACCGCGCTGTGTACCATTGTGACGACAAACTGAGTCTGTAAATAGAAAGATTAAATTATGAACCATGGTCAACATCACCGCACTGTGTACCATTGTGAAGGTTTAAAGGTATTTATAAACTATTTAGGATAATATATCAGAGCTACTTATTATACTCTTGACAATGTTCCTTTCTGCGTTCTTCGAGACTGCTTAGTAACGGACAAGTGGGAGGGTTCTGTGCACATAATCTGGATAAACACACCATTTTCTATAAGCGTGACAGTTGTCCGTCCGAAGTCGGCATCGGTTGCTACTTGATCTAGTTAGTGTTTGTGTAGTCCTGTGTGTTGAATATTATTTTGGTGCACGTTGTCTTCGCTTTGCTGTGGGTGTTGTAACCGAATCCTGTTGGAGATCTGGTCCCCTCTCTTTTCAAAACAAATTGCTTCTTCATTGATTAATTTTAAGGTCGATTTTTTAATGCAGCTATTTATAGAAAGAGGAGGGCAACGAATATCTACACTGCTGCCTGCTGGTCATCATTGGCCGGATTGCAAAGCAATTCCGGTCTATAGATTAACGATGTCTGTCTGTCCGTCTGTCTGTCCGTCCGTCTGCCGTCAACATTTTGGTTAAAAGCTTGGTTGAGGCAAAATCTAAGGAACTATATGCAGTAGAAACTGTATATTATACTTGCAGGTTGTCCATGACAAGACTTTTCAATTTATGCCAAAACATTTGACCTAGTGACCTTGACCTTGGACTTTGACCTTGTTAAAGATTTTGGTTAAAGTTCCTTGTTTAAGCAAAATCTATGGAACTGTATGCAGCAGAAACTTTATATTATACATGTAGGTTGCCCATGACAAGACCTTTCAATTAATGCCGTAACATTTGACCTAGTGACCTTGACCTTGGACTTTGACCTAGTTAAAGATTTTGATTAAAGTTTCTGGTTGAAGCAAAATATATGGATCTGTATGCAGTAGAAACTTTATATTATACTTGTAGGTTACCTCTGACAAGACCTCTCAATGTATGCTGTAATATTTGACATAGTGACCTTGTCCCAGTTGGTGACAAAACTTACTTTGCAATCCGGCCATACCGTCTTAAATAGCGGTGTTTTATTTTCCAATTAAATGACACTATTAATGCATGTTTGAGTATTAATCTCTCATAAGGGTACTTCAAGCCAAAATAAGTTGAATATGGCAAGGTTATGTGTGACGCCCTATATAACATTTTTATAAAATTGACACAAAATGAATTCCATTTAAACATCTACAAGTACATTAGGCCTGTACTCAGCCTAAACGTACATATTGCATTTGAGAAAAAAAACCCCGAAAAACGAAGTTCAAACTTCAGATACAAAAGTAAAACATTTTACATGTTGAAAATTAGATAAAACTGGGCTGAGCATCGTAATCCGGATAACCACATCATTTACAAGTTACGTGGCAGATATGGCCGTCCTTAGTCTGCAGGGGTACCCCATGGGTTCGTCTGATTATGTCTACTTGTCTTTAAATGTGTGTTGAGTGTTAATAGTCGCCTTTGGCCTTCTTTGTCCTTTTTTGTATCACGCTATGCGTGTCCTTTATGTGTTTTCGCATTAGGTGTTTGTTGTGGGTGCTACAGTCGAGTCCTGATTTTTTTTTGTATTTTTTGTATCACGCTATGCGTGTCCTTTATGTGTTTTCGCATCAGGTGTTTGTTGTGGGTGCTACAGTCGAGTCCTGCTGGAGATCACGATTGTTTGGTATCAATTGGAAAAATCCAGCAAACAAAAAGAACAATCAAACAAGCAAATTATAAGATTCTTTTACAAACACATTTATGTTTGAGCTGATCTTATCTTTTATATTAATTACTCACAATTTGTATTTTTGTAATATACTTTTTCCACCATAGATATTTTTGGACTTCTGGACCGTACGACGACAGGAAATAATAGCTGTACATTATGGTATGAACGATGGCGTTAATAACGACGTGAAAAAATCCAGCACCACCTGAAGGACAAATAAAAAACGAACAACCAAAATGAAAAAGATAACGTTTGGATAATTATAAAAATATATTGCCTCGTTGGTTTATGTACTCAGTGAGTTAATGTCGTATTTTGTGCTCGGTGAGTTAATGTCGTATTTTTTGCTCAGTGAGTAAATGTCGTATTTTGTGCTGTGTTAATATCGTCTTTTGAGCTCAGCGTGTAAATGTCGTCTTTTGTGCGCTCAGTGTGTAAATGTCTTGTTTGTTCCGTGTGTTAATGTCATCATTTGTGCTCAGTTTAGTAATGTCGTCTTTTGTGCTCAGTGTGTTTTTGTTGTATTTTGGGCTCACAGTCTTAATGTCATATTTTGTGCTCACTGTCGTCTTTTTGTGCTCAGTGTGTTGATGTCGTCTTTTGTGCTCAGTGTGTTTATGTCAAATTTTGTGCTCAGTGTATTTTTGTCGTATTTTGTGCTCAGTGTCTTAATGTCGTATTTTGTGCTCAATGTGTTAATGTCGTCTTCTGTTCTTAGTGTGTTAAAGTCGTCTTTTTGTGCTCAGTGTGTTAATGTCGTCTTTTGTGCTCAGTGTGTTTTTGTCGTACTTTGTGCTCAGTGTGTTAATGTCGTCTTTTGTGCTCAGTGTGTTAATGTCGTACTTTGTGCTCAGTGTGTTAATGTTGTCTTTTGTGCTCAGTGTGTTTTTGTCGTACTTTGTGCTCAGTGTGTAAATGTCGTCTTTTGTGCTCAGTGTGTTAATATCGTACTTTGTGCTCAGTGTGTTAATGTTGTCTTTTGTGCTCAGTGTGTTTTTGTCGTACTTTGTGCTCAGTGTGTTAATGTCGTCTTTTGTGCTCAGTGTGTTTATGTCGTACTTTGTGCTCAGTGTGTTAATGTCGTCTTTTGTGCTCAGTGTGTTAATGTCGTACTTTGTGCTCAGTGTGTTAATGTTGTCTTTTGTGCTCAGTGTGTTTTTGTCGTACTTTGTGCTCAGTGTGTTAATGTCGTCTTTTGTGCTCAGTGTGTTTATGTCAAATTTTGTGTTCATTGTATTTTTGTCGTATGTTGTGCTCAGTGTCTTAATGTCGTAGTTTGTGCTCAATGTGTTGATGTCCTCTTCTGTGCTAAGTGTGTTAATGTCGTCTTTTTGTGCTCAGTATGTTGATGCCTTCTTTTGTGCTCAGTGTCTTAATGTCGCATTTTTTTGTAATGTCGATTTTTGCGCGCTCAGTATGTTAATGTCTTCTTTTGCCTTCAATGTGTTAATGTCGTCATTTGTACTCAGTTTGTTAATTTCGTCTTTTGTGCTCAGTGTATATATATATATCGTCTTTGTGCTCGGTGTATTTATATCGTCTTTTGTGTTCAGTGTATTAATATCGTCTTTTGTGCTCAGTGTATTTATATCGTCTTTTGTGTTCAGTGTATTTATATCGTCTTTTGTGTTCAATGTATATATATATCGTCATTTGTGTTCAGTGTATTAATATCGTCTTTTGTGCTCAGTGTATTTATATCGTCATTTGTGTTCAATGTATTTATATCGTCTTTTGTGTTAAGTGTATTTATATCGTCTTTTGTGTTCAGTGTATTTATATCGTCTTTTGTGTTAAGTGTATTTATATCGTCTTTTGTGCTCAGTGTATTTATATCGTCTTTTGTGTTCGGTGTATTTATATCGTCTTTTGTGTTCAGGGTATTTATATCGTCTTTTGTGTTCGGTGTATTTATATCGTCTTTTGTGTTCAGTGTATTTATATCGTCTTTTGTGTTCAGTGTATTTATATCGTCTTTTGTGTTAAGTGTATTTATATCGTCTTTTGTGTTCAGTGTATTTATATCGTCTTTTGTGGTCAGTGTATTTATATCGTCTTTTGTGTTCAGTGTATTTATATCGTCTTTTGTGTTCAGTGTATTTATATCGTCTTTTGTGTTAAGTGTATTAATATCGTCTTTTGTGCTCAGTGTATTTATATCGTCATTTGTGTTCAGTGTATTTATATTGTCATTTGTGTTAAGTGTATTTATATTGTCTTTTGTGTTCAGTGTATTTATATCGTCTCTTGTGTTCGGTGTATTTATATCGTTTTTTGTTTTCAGTGTATTTATATCGTCTTTTGTGCTCAGTGTATATATATATCGTCATTTGTGTTCAGTGTATTTATATCGTCTTTTGTTGTCAGTGTATTGATATCGTCTTTTGTGTTAAGTGTATTTATATCGTCTTTTGTGTTCAGTGTATTAATATCGTCTTTTGTGTTCGGTGTATTTATTTCGTTTTTTGTGCTCAGTGTATTTATATCGTCTTTTGTGCTCGGTGTATTTATATCGTCTTTTGTGGTCAGTGTATTTATATCGTCTTTTGTGCTCGGTGTATTTATATCGTCTTTTGTGGTCAGTGTATTTATATCGTCTTTTGTGCTCGGTGTATTAATATCCTCTTTTCCGCTCAGTGTATTTATATCGTCTTTTGTGCTTAGTGTATTTATATCGTCTTTATTGCTCAGTGTATTTATATCGTCTTTTGTGCTCGGTGTATTTATATCGTCTTTTGTGGTCAGTGTATTTATATCGTCTTTTGTGTTCGGTGTATTTATATCGTCTTTTGTGTTCGGTGTATTTATATCGTCTTTTGTGCTCGGTGTATATATACATCGTCATTTGTGTTCAGTGTATTTATATCGTCTTTTGTGTTCGGTGTATTTATATCGTCTTTTGTGTTCAGGGTATTTATATCGTCTTTTGTGTTCGGTGTATTTATATCGTCTTTTGTGTTCAGTGTATTTATATCGTCTTTTGTGGTCAGTGTATTTATATCGTCTTTTGTGTTCAGTGTATTTATATCGTCTTTTGTGTTCAGTGTATTTATATCGTCTTTTGTGTTAAGTGTATTTATATCGTCTTTTGTGTTCAGTGTATTTATATCGTCTTTTGTGTTCAGTGTATATATATCGTCTTTTGTGTTCAGTGTATTTATATCGTCTTTTGTGTTCAGTGTATTTATATCGTCTTTTGTGTTCAGTGTATTTATATCGTCTTTTGTGTTCAGTGTATTTATATCGTCTTTTGTGTTCAGTGTATTTATATCGTCTTTTGTGTTCAGTGTATTTATATCGTCTTTTGTGTTAAGTGTATTTATATCGTCTTTTGTGTTAAGTGTATTTATATCGTCTTTTGTGTTCAGTGTATTTATATCGTCTTTTGTGCTCGGTGTATTTATATCGTCTTTTGTGTTCAGTGTATTTATATCGTCTTTTGTGTTCAGTGTATTTATATCGTCTTTTGTGTTCAGTGTATTTATATCGTCTTTTGTGTTCAGTGTATTTATATCGTCTTTTGTGCTCGGTGTATATATATCGTCTTTTGTGTTCAGTGTATTTATATCGTCTTTTGTGTTCAGTGTATTTATATCGTCTTTTGTGTTCAGTGTATTTATATCGTCTTTTGTGCTCGGTGTATTTATATCGTCTTTTGTGTTCAGTGTATTTATATCGTCTTTTGTGTTCAGTGTATTTATATCGTCTTTTGTGTTCAGTGTATTTATATCGTCTTTTGTGTTCAGTGTATTTATATCGTCTTTTGTGCTCGGTGTATATATATCGTCTTTTGTGTTCAGTGTATATATATCGTCTCTTGTGCTCGGTGTATATATATCGTCTTTTGTGTTCAGTGTATATATATCGTCTTTTGTGTTCAGTGTATTTATATCGTCTTTTGTGTTCAGTGTATTTATATCGTCTTTTGTGTTAAGTGTATTTATATCGTCTTTTGTGTTAAGTGTATTTATATCGTCTTTTGTGTTCAGTGTATTTATATCGTCTTTTGTGTTCAGTGTATATATATCGTCTTTTGTGTTCAGTGTATTTATATCGTCTTTTGTGTTCAGTGTATTTATATCGTCTTTTGTGTTCAGTGTATTTATATCGTCTTTTGTGCTCGGTGTATTTATATCGTCTTTTGTGTTCAGTGTATTTATATCGTCTTTTGTGTTCAGTGTATTTATATCGTCTTTTGTGTTCAGTGTATTTATATCGTCTTTTGTGTTCAGTGTATTTATATCGTCTTTTGTGCTCGGTGTATATATATCGTCTTTTGTGTTCAGTGTATATATATCGTCTCTTGTGCTCGGTGTATATATATCGTCTTTTGTGTTCAGTGTATTTATATCGTGTTTTGTGTTCAGTGTATTTATATCGTCTTTTGTGTTCAGTATATTTATATCGTCTTTTGTGTTCTTTGTATTTATATCGTCTTTTGTGTTCGGTGTATTTATATCGTCTTTCGTGTTCAGTGTGTTATTTTGTCTTTTATGCTTAAATTATTTATGTAGACTAGTCGTTTGTGCTCTGTGTATTAATGTTGTCTTTTATTGTCAGTGTGTTAAAAATCCTTTCTGAACGTCAGTCGAACTCCTTGGATGATAACATACATTAGCTCGCTACAGTCGGCAATGCACGGATTGCATTACGTACGCCCTATTTTTATATCCATTTACATATTCATCTGTGTTGCTTGGGCCCCTGCGTTTTGCGGTCTTGTTTGTGTGCGGTCATCTGACAGTGAGGAGGTGGTTTTACACCTTTGAGACCTCTGGATTATCGGAAAAGTGGGAGGGTTGTGTGCAGGTAATCCAGGATAACTACACCTTTTGTTATTTTCGTAGCAGATGGCCGTCCTAAGTCGGCACCGGGGGTCATGTTGGTTTATGTGTAGTCCTTTGTTTTTTATGTTTCTGTGTTGTGCGTTGACGTCCCTTGTCCCTTTGCGTCTCTTTCTGTGCTTGTCTGCTTTGTGTTTTTGCATTGAGTGTTTTGGGGTTTTGCAGTGGGTGCAGCAACCTGGTATTGTTGGATATCCCCTCCTTTGCTTAATTTCGTCTTTTGTGCTCGGTGAGTTCATGTCGTCTTTTGTACTCAGTGTGTTTTTGTCGTCTTTTGTGCTCAGTGAGTTGATGTCGTCTTTTGTGCTCAGTGAGTTGATGTCATCTTTTGTGCTGAGTTTGTTAATCTTGTCTTTGATGATTTGTATTCCTAGTTTTGTTGGTGTATCTTGATTAATGTGTTTGTACCCTCTGGGCCGTGTTACCGTATTTGGGTGTTTGGGTGTTTTGCCGTACACGTACGTACTGTCACCGTTGGTGTATCTTGATTTATGTGTTTGTACCCTCTGGGCCGTGTTACCGTATTTGGGTGTTTGTTTGTTTTGCCGTACACGTACGTACTGTCACCGTTGGTGTATCTTGATTAATGTGTTTGTACCCTCTGGGCTGTGTTACCGTATTTGGGTGTTTGGGTGTTTTGCCGTACACGTACGTACTGTCACCGAGTTCTGTTGGATATTCCCTCATTAGCCGAGTTGTAAAACACGGATCTTTATTTGATGTGAGACGGACTGCCGGGCGGCCGTCAGCAATTGGTTTCCGGTCTATAAGTCAAATATGATAAGTGTTAGAGCAATGAAACTTCATGCACTTACTGCCCATGTGTCAAGAATGATCCCTATTGATTTTGGGGTCAAAAGGTCAAAGGACTAATTATTGAAAATGGTCTCCGGCTCATATTAGAGCGTGTATTTCACCTTTCATCGTGAAAGTTGCCAGAAATATAACCATGCAATGAAACACGGATACCTCATATTGATTTTGGGGTCAAAAGGTCAAAGTTCAGAATCATAGGAACATATTAGAGTCTGTATTACACATATAATAATGCAACTTGTCAGAGATGTTTCCCATCAATTAAGATTGATCCCTATTGAATTTGGGTCAAATGTCAAGGTCATAGGACTCTTTTTCCACATTACAACTATTAAATTTGGACAAATTACAGACCATACACAATTCATTGAGTATTTTCATTCCAGTTTTGCAACTCGGCACTTTGCATCTTTGATGCATTTTGAGCTTATTTGTTTTTATTTATTTATTTATTTATTTATTTGTTTATTTATTTATTTATTTATTTTGGTCTTACCGGGTGAAAATTTGACTCCAAACCACCACGCGAAAGGGAGGACCCCGTGGTGAATAACATGCAAAAAGGTCAAATGTGACGACTTCTTCCGGAGTATTATAAATACCTAGAAGTAAAAAGGAACGAAATAAAATCTGTCGACATCACTTAAGAATGATACTCTTACTTGTAGCATTATCAATATATTGAAAATATATAATATCTCCCATAAAAAATGTATCATCAGTGATGCACGAGGCCGAAACAGAGGAATTGTACAAACCAAAGAACCAGTTATATTTAGTAGCTATAGGCAGAACGATAACATTAGTCTAGGCTCATTTTGACTACTAGTATATTGTTTCTTTAAGAGATTGGTTTCATTATTTCATGATAAGCCTCTTATTTCCTTCTTAAACTTGCCTTCCTATATAATGTTTCTTTGTTTTAGAAAAAAAGTAGACATAAAAATATATGTGTAAATAGTAAGACGTGATAACTTACTGTATCTAAATATTCCACAAATTTTGAAGCAAAAAATGTCCATGCAGCCAATGCAAGCTGGAAGAAGAAGGTTTTGAGATAATCAACCATGCTTATACTCAATATCTTATTATGTGCAGACAATTGCTTAAGGCTACACGGTCATTCTCAATATCTAATTATGTGCTGATATTGCTTAACGCTACACGGTCATACTCAATATCTTATTATGTGCTGACAATTGCTTAACGCTACACGGTCATACTCAATATCTTATTATGTGCAGACAATTGCTTAATGCTACACAGTCATACTCAATATCTAATTATGTGCTGACAATCGCTTAACGCTACACGGTCATACTCAATATCTAATTATGTGATGACAATTGCTTAACGCTACACGGTCATACTCAATATCTTATTATGTGCTGACAATTGCTTAACGCTACACGGTCATACTCAATATCTTATTATGTGCTGACAATAGCTTAACGCTACACGGTCATACTCAATATCTTATTATGTGCAGACAATTGCTTAACGCTACACGGTCATACTCAATATCTTATTATGTGCAGACAATTGCTTAACGCTACACGGTCATACTCAATATCTTATAATGTGCTGACAATAGCTACACGGTCATACTCAATATCTAATTATGTGATGACAATTGCTTAACGCTACACGGTCATACTCAATATCTAATTATGTGATGACAATCGCTTAACGCTACACAGTCATACTCAATATCTTATTATGTGCTGACAATTGCTTAACGCTACACGGTCATACTCAATATCTTATTATGTGCAGACAATTGCTTAATGCTACACGGTCATACTCAATATCTTATTATGTGCTGACAATTGCTTAAGGCTACACGGTCATACTCAATATCTAATTATGTGCTGACAATTGCTTAACGCTACACGGTCATACTCAATATCTAATTATGTGCTGACAATTGCTTAACGCTACACGGTCATACTCAATATCTAATTATGTGCTGACAATTGCTTAACGCTACACAGTCATACTCAATATCTAATTATGTGCTGACAATTGCTTAACGCTACACAGTCATACTCAAAATCTAATTATGTGATGACAATCGCTTAACGCTACACAGTCATACTCAATATCTAATTATGTGCTGACAATTGCTTAACGCTACACAGTCATACTCAATATCTTATTATGTGCTGACAATTGCTTAACGCTACACAGTCATACTCAATATCTAATTATGTGATGACAATTGCTTAACGCTACACAGTCATACTCAATATCTAATTATGTGCTGACAATTGCTTAACGCTACACAGTCATACTCAATATCTAATTATGTGCTGACAATTGCTTAACGCTACACAGTCATACTTAATATCTTATAATGTGCTGATACTTGCTTAACGCTACACGGTCATACTCAATATCTTGTTATGTGCTGACAATTGCTTAACGCTACACGGTCATACTCAATATCTTATAATGTGCTGACAATTGCTTAACGCTACACGGTCATACTCAATATCTTATTATGTGCTGACAATCGCTTAACGCTACACGGTCATACTCAATATCTTATTATGTGCTGACAATCGCTTAACGCTACACGGTCATACTCAATATCTTATTATGTGCTGACAATAGCTTAACGCTACACGGTCATACTCAATATCTAATTATGTGATGACAATCGCTTAACGCTACACGGTCATACTCAATATCTTATTATGTGCTGACAATTGTTTAACGCTACACGGTTATACTCAATATCTTATTATGTGCTTAACGCTACACGGTCATACTCAATATCTTATAATGTGCTGACAATTGCTTAACGCTACACGGTCATACTAGTACGGTGACCAAAGAGCTAAATTTTACAGTTTAGTCGACAGATTAGTACATGGGTAAATTATATGTCAAATGAAACTAGAAGAAATGTACTTTCAAAATATCAATGTCGTCAACAGGTTTGAATGTACAAACATTCCATTTTCAGGGGTCAAAGGTCAAAGGGGTCATTCAACATAGATTACGTATTTCTGGTCTTTTTCACAAAGGAAAGAAATATTGATGAAAACAAAATTGAATTTTCTGTACAAATTGCATCAACAGAATAATATTCCAATCTTATCCTTAACATAAGTGAATTGCGATGACGTAGAATCTGTATTGATGACGTCATTGGTAGCTATTTTTAGAACAAATTCAAAATGTGAATATTATAATTCCTTAAAAATGAAATATTCCTCTCCGTGTACAAACATGGAGGACAATTATTTGTCAATTTTCTCTTCCATCATAGAAAACAAATGTTTGCTAATCATCCCCCGCAGCATAATTGCAGTGGGGTATAATGCGACCGTTGGTGAGGGTGCGTACGAGAGTGCGTAAGGGCGACTGTGTTGGAGAGGGAGGGTGTGTTTGTGCACGTCACGCTCTTTTAAACAGCCTAGGAGGCACAATTTTGATTGGATCTTGACCAAACTTCATAAACTTATTGCCCATGACAAGAGAAAAAAACCCTATTGATTTTCAAGGTCATGGGTCAAAGGTCAAGGTCACCGGTTGAAAATGTTATTAATCCTTTTATACAGCCCAGGAGGCACAGTTTTTACTGGGTATTGACCAAACTTGATACACTTATTGCTTATGACAAGAGAAAGAACCCTATAGATTTTCAAGGTCATTGGTAAAAGGTCAAGGTCACAAGTTGGAAATGTTAAAAATCATTTTTCTTAGCCTATGCACAGATTTGATTGGATCTTTACTAAACTCCATACATTTATTTCTTATGACAAGTGAAAGAGCTCTATTGTTTTGAAATATAAGGTCAAGGTGACAGACTGGAAATGTTTAAAATAATTTCATACAGCCTAGAGGGTGCAGTTTGAAGTTGATCTTCACCAAACTCAATACACTTGTTGCTTATGATAGGAGAAAGAACTCTTGACTATTGGTTATCACGGTAATGCATCAAAGGTCAAGCTCACAGATTAGAATTTTTAAAATCTTTTAATACAGCCCCGATGATACATTGGAGTTTACCAAACTCCTTACACTTATTGTTTATAACAAGAAGAAGAACCCTTTTGATTTTCTAGTGTCAAAGATCAAGGTCACTGAAGGGAAATGCTTAAAATCTTTATATACAAACCAAGAGGGCACAGTTTTGACTAGATCTTTCAAATGCCCATACACCTGTTGCTAATAACAATATGAAGAAACCTATTATATTATAGGTCAAGGTCGCAGGATTGAATTTGTCAAAATCATTGAAGATCCTCTGTGTCATTCACCAACAGATCATGGTTGAGCTCTTTAAAGTATAAATTTAATACAAATGACACAAAGAACATTTTTTTCGATTATCAAGGTCAAAGATCAAGATCACAGATATAGAGGAGGCAACTTAAAAATGGGACTTCATCAATGTTGCATATTTGCATATGTTGTGAAGAATTTCAAGTTCTATTTTAAGATTACGTACGAAGTGGTATATATCCTTGTCACGCCTTCACTTTTTTTTGGCCAACGCACGAGTATAACGACCTTCAACACGCTGGTAAACGCCGGGGTTTGGTCTGAAAATCATTTATGAAGCAACGTTCTTGATCAACGTGCGCGTAGCGACCTTGTAGCGCTTGGGAGCGTTCGCCAAACGACCTCAGCGTCTTCCAAATGCATATAACTAGTTGACAATTTACCTGTTAACGTTCTATAAAGCGTGCCCAAAGATCTCGCAACGTTCGCCTAACGACTTGTCAACAACCTGGCAGCGACCTTCTCGCGATCTACAACGTTTACAGCAAAACTTAATTTTCAGAAAATATTTCGTTGTCAAGACCTGAAGCACACGCCAAGGACGTTTGACTGTCGTTGGACACACGTTGAGGACGTTAGACCATCGCTAGAATGGTGTGGATGTGTACGCGTTAGACTTGCGCTCCTCTTTCGTTACACATTCGTTGCAATTATCGGCGCCCTCTCAACGTTTTTAGCAACGACTGCACAGCGCACGGAAACGCATGCCCAGCGACCTTCTAATGACTTCATGATTTACAATTGGACGCTGGACAGTCACAAAATTTTCCGACGACCACATCGCACACCAACGTCCTCCAGTGACCACACAACGACAAGTCAGCGACCAAACAACGACCTCAACGTTTTGCGACGTGTTGGCAAATTTACTTTGTCGTTACTCGTGCGTTAACCAAAAAAGTGAAAGTGTGACAGGGTAATAAAGGCCATTACCTACTATTGTGTGACAGGGTGTATTGATGCCGTGCGAGGGTGCTACGCTTTTCGTTTGTTAGTTTTTATTCTAAATTTGTCGCAGAAAGATATCCATCGTTATGATTAAATCAGTTAGGGTGTACGCACATATACAGCGTAATTATCCATAAAATTGTGTCGATGGGTAGAAAACCCTCTCTCCCCGATAAACCATCACCGATCTCATGAAAAAAAAAATGCTTTTTAATGGAAAAATTACAGGAAATGGTAAACAGTTTATCATGTATCTCTTCTAGACATAAGCAGTAATAACATAGATTTATACAATTTTCAATGTACTTTTAAGTGAAATAAGTTTATGTTCAAAATGTTAAGATAAAATGTGTGTACTTTCAGGCAAAATGTTTTTTTTTTTTTTTTTTTTTTGCTTAAAAATCATATAAAGTTGTGAAAATTAACCACAAGAGCCGGAATGTTCATTCATTAGCTATTTACATACTCGTCCCTATTCTGTAACTCTCTCTTTCACATTGAGATTCATAAATATCAAGATGATTATATCGGATAATAAACAGAGAAAGGATTCATTCTTTTAGAAGCAATTCAACTGAGTCATCCTTCTTATCATTTGTAATGATTTGGTTTTTTCGATATTATATATTTATTATGCTTTGTTATGATCACAGGGATTTATAACGCTTCCCGGTTGATAAATGTACTACTAGTATATATAGGTTAAAAACCATAGTACTGTCTTTCTGGATATTTTTATTTATTATAAAGCAACTGAGAAGCGCGACAAATCCCTTTGATTCTGAAGTTTATCACAAAAAAAATTATATCCAGTGACCAATTTTTGCCTGTAAATCATAGGGTACACTATATTTCCATTTTTTTAATTGAAAAAGAAGTGCGTTTTTATTGGTACATACCTTCATTTTAGGGTAACGCGGAAGGAATGTAATTTATTTTATTTATTATGAAGAAGGTTTAATATTTTAATTATTAACCAGCTGGTATCTATTATTAATAAATGTTCAAATCTTGTACCCCCCCCCCCCCCCAAAAAAAAAGAAAAATGTACGCATATTTCATAAAATATTTGTGAATTGTAAATCAAAAAAAAAAAAATTTTTATTTATTTTAAGTCAAAATAAATATTTTTGGTTTAAAATTCACAAATATTTAATGCTGACACATACATAGAGAAATAAATCGGTCCTTCATTTAAAATTCAAAATAAGCAGCCCCCTCCCCGTACCCGGAAATTATACTAAAAATAGGGCAACGGTTACGCTGCAACATACGCCTGTCATGTGATTAATGATGTCAAATGAATTTGACCTTCTTTGACCCGTACCCTAACAATTAAGTAAGTCCTTTGTCTGGGTCTACTCAGTCTTCATGGTAAGCCTGAAGTTCCTAAGCTTTGATATTATGACCGTGCTAATTATGCATCAATTTCTTTAGAACATTTTCTAAATTGACACTCTTAAATTATATATGTTAATCTTTATAATTCGGCTCTTTTGATTGTGTAATCCTTCCTTCTCTCCACTTTGAGATCAATTATGATAAATACCCGCGGCAGTGCTAGTGACATTAATTACTCTTTCTTGTTAATCCTTTAATTGTTATACTAATTGTTGTAATATTGTTATATACCATTTTGTCTATATGTGTAAGGGCAGTTGGAGATCAGCCTGCGTACTGATCGGTTCCCGACAAAATAAAGTGATCGAGTAAGATACAGTCAATCGGAGTTTTCCTTTTTATTGTGAAAATCTAGACAACCGTTTGCTGAGGTGCAAGTAATGCACTATTAGACATCTTGCGAGGTCATAATTGGTGGAGAATATCCGGGTATGTCGACTTTTTAGCTCGACGCACGATTCCTTTTGGTTCCTGATTTTGGACTCTACAAGCTAATTTCCCCAAAATGAATAATTTCATGGACAATTTTTTCGGACCATCTTGGATATCGCCGATGTATGGAAGACCATGTGGACAATGCGGAATTTTCCATTCATGGAAACCATGTCCCGCACAGTTTTCGGAGTGTTTCAAGTGTGGTCACATGGGACATTTCTTGCGGATGTGTTTTACAAGGATTTCCCGGAGGAACGTCACCATCAGCGCCATTCAAAGAGACTCAACAACGGCGACATCGATATCGGTTAAAACGGAAAAAGTGTTACAAAAAGCAAAGAAATCAAAGAAAAAGGCAACGCGCGACAGAGAGAGAAAATTCGAGTTTGAATCAAGGAGAAAACTGATGTCAGTACTGCCATTCAGTAAGATAAATAATGAATCTTTATACATAGAAACTGTCCTTAAAGAAGAACAAGCTAAACTAGAAGAGGAAATCGATGAATTAGAGCATATCCTTGAAATTGAAAGAGAATGCCATTCAGATAAGGAGCAGAAAGTCAAGGACTTAACCAGGCTTATCGCAGGCAAAGATGACAGAATTCAATATCTGTTAACAGAGAATGCTGAACTCCGCACCGAATTAGAACAATGTAGATGTGTCCCTGAAATCGCGACAGTTTCAAATCGCAGACATCATACTTACGGCCAAAGTCAGCGGCAACAATCATGGAGAGGCAGAAGATATATTCGACCGCCAACAGCGAGTGAATTTGATCAAGTCTATGATCCTCGCCCAAAATGCCACAAAAGCTGTCGTAATTACGAGTTCTGTATGAGGATCCCTTGTACTGGTCGAGGAAAATCAAAGAAAGGATTTCCAAGGCGATGACAGGAAACGAAGAAAAACACGGGACGTGTTTTAGAGGGGGCGGAGGCAGATATGACCGTGCTAATTATGCATCAATTTCTTTAGGACATTTTCTAAATTGACAATCTTAAATTATATATATTAATCTTTATAATTCGGCTCTTTTGATTGTGTAATCCTTCCTTCTCTCCACTTTGAGATCAATTATGATAAATACCCGCGGCAGTGCTAGTGACATTAATTACTCTTACTTGTTAATCCTTTAATTGTTATACTAATTGTTGTAATATTGTTATATACCATTTTGTCTATATGTGTAAGGGCAGTTGGAGATCAGCCTGCGTACTGATCGGTTCCCGACAAAATAAAGTGATCGAGTAAGATACAGTCAATCGGAGTTTTCCTTTTTATTGTGAAAATCTAGACAACCGTTTGCTGAGGTGCAAGTAATGCACTATTAGACATCTTGCGAGGTCATAATATCACCATGCATTACCGATTTCTCTATTATACAACGAAAGATATTTAACATACAAATTGGAAATTCCTATTTCAGACGGTTTGGTCACGATATCTTGTTACAGCATGTGTGCATGCAACCACCTCCTCTTCCGCATAATTTCTCAAATGTGCAAAAGCAGGAGATAAACCCCCGTTACATACATAAAAGATCATCTATATTTTATTTATCATGAAGAAGATTTAAAATAGTTTGAACCAAAATAGATTTAAATGATTTTTTTTTAATTTAACCAAGAATATATTTTTAGCTACAAAATGACCTTGACCCTGACCTTCAAAATCAATATGGTTTTCTGTCTTTTTAAAGTCAATGTTCATGGTAAAAGAGACCTAGCTCATATGACATTGTATAAATCGTGTTTGCAATTCCCATTGTATTAATAGATAAATGTGAGTATGAACACCCCCCCCCTTCCCTTAAATGTACGCATACACGTAATTTCTCTGTTGATGGAACAAAATATATAGAAAGTCCGTTACATATTTGAAAGATCATTAATTTTCCATTAAGTATGAATAATTCCAAATCAAACTGAACCAAAAAGAGAACAACAACAATTATTTCAATGAAATTTTAATCTATTTCTCATAAAAATCTATTTTTAGCCTCAAAATGACCTTGACCTTTCACGCACGACCTTGAAAATAAAATTCTCTTACGTTCGTTAAGTTAAATCTACGTGGTAAATATGATGTTACTAGCTAAAACGGTTTTGTCTCTATGTTTTCTAAAAGGTGCAGGACGCACCGGTGCTGCAATACCGATATCCGTAACCCCCCCCCCCCTCCCCCTTCCATAGGATAAAAGACAGGCATACAAGGACAGCCATTAAAATCCTAATCTTACCCTCAGTTTAGAGAATAAAAATAAAATTTTTGATTGAATTTTGTAACACGATAGAAAAACTATGTTATAACTACTAAAGATTGTAATTTCACTGCAATGATATGATTCTGTGAATTATATAGAAAATATCCAGAAATCAACGATTTTTGAATGAAAAATAGTTTTCCCCCCAAAAAACTGAAAATACAAATAATGTGTTTAAAACGTAAGTTATTATGCGAAAGAGCATAATAGATCAGAATGGAATACATCCTTCAATTATCAAATTCATAAGTGATAAAGATGTTATGATTGATGTATAGAAATAATATTAATAGAAATTAGTATGCAGATTTTTGTAGAAAAACAGCAGTTTTGAAGTTTTTGCAATAAAATAATTAAATATATTTGATATCAATTGGAAGAGGAAAATGTTCAGATTTAATTTTTTGAAGAACGATCAGAATTCATTTCGTGAATCTCAGAGACGGGAAAAAATAAAATAGAATTTTCACAAAGTAATGCAATTTTTTAGCAAAATAAACTTTTTTAACCCCAAAACGCAATTTTTATGAGAAATTTGAATTAAAACCTTATCCTATTCGAAAAAGTATTAAATATGTTAGTAATTTTCACCTTTCAATCTTTGATGTTACTTTCCACAGAAAAAAATATTCATCGATTCCTTTTTTCAGTGATTTTTCGGTTTTTTTTTAAAACGTTGATGACGTCATTTCAACGTCATTTTTGAAAACGTTCTACAATGAAAATCATTTGACGACATCTTGATTCATGAACCACAGATAAAGAGCTTTCATTTGATACCAATATTTGCCGTGTACTATGCGTGTCGACTAAACTCCTAAAATAAGCCACTTTTGGCGACTTGGTCACCCTACTATACTCAATATCTTATTACATGTATGTGCTGACAATTGTTTAACGCTACACGGATTGTGTTGTAAACTATTTCTATATATACGTGTACGTACACAGACAAGACATTTAAAATAAATTCAGTGCTAGATACAGATCAGAGCCAAGTTTCAAAAATTCTCATGAAAAAATTCAGGAATTTTTGTAACTTTCATTATCAAATGAAGTTATTTAAAATGACTTTTTGGTCAATTTTGATTATATTGTGCTCTCTAATATCACTTCTAGGATATAGATAAGTAATAAACGATCAAAACTGACGAAAATTCCTTGAATTTTTCGTAAGCATATATATTTTGCGAAAATGGTTGCATGGAGTCAAGTCATATTAGTGAAAAGAGAGCTTCGTTGAAGCATCTTAAAAAAATATATTTTAATTATTTTCTATCTTCATCTGCATAAAATCTAGTCAAAAATTTAATCAATAGACCGTAGCTATAGTTTGGACATTTATGTTTCTGACCAAGAAAAAAGAACACAATTATTTCGTAATGATTTTCTAAGAATGGTTAAAATAAAATACTTTATTTTCATTCATTTCTTTACTAGTCCATAATATGAAAATCCTAAAAACTAGAGATTTGAAGTGAAAATAGTTGATGATACTTACAGCTTGTGCCTTTACATTGTCTGAAACGTCTACGGGTTCACAGCTGTACAAATGTTTCCAGGATGGTACGTTTATTATCATCTGTAATTTAGAAGTTTATATGAAAATGAAAATCTTGTGATTTTTGGATTCGGATTTCATGTTTATTTGTGAGTTTTATATTTTATTATATGATTTATTCTAACATTTTTTTGGTTTTTATGGTTGACTTTCATTTTTGATTTTTACATTCTATTATGATTTAAACATATTTTTGGTTTTATGGTTGACTTTCATTTTTGATTTTTACATTCTATTATAATTTTAACATATTTTTGGTTTTATGGTTGACTATCATTTTTGATTTTTACATTCTATTATAATTTAAACATATTTTTGGCTTTATGGTTGACTTTCATTTTTGATTTTTACATTCTATTATAATTTAAACATTTTTTGGTTTTATGGTTGACTTTCATTTTTGATTTTTACATTCTATTATAATTTAAACATTTTTTTGGTTTCATGGTTGACTTTCATTTTTGATTTTTACATTCTATTAGAATTTAAACATATTTTTTAGTTTTATGGTTGACTTTCATTTTTGATTTTTACATTATATTATAATTTAAACATATTTTTGGTTTTATGGTTGACTTTCATTTTTGATTTTTACATTATATTATAATTTAAACATATTTTTATTTTTATGGTTGACTTTCATTTTTGATTTTTACATTCTATTATAATCTAAACATATTTTTGGTTTCATGGTTGACTTTCATTTTTGATTTTTACATTCTGTTATAATTTAAACATTTTTTTGGTTTTATGGTCGACTTTCATTTTTGATTTTTACATTCTATTATAATTTTAACATATTTTTGGTTTTATGGTTGGTTTTCATTAATTCTATATTCATAAAATCAGGTCAAATGTTGACGTTACTGATGTAGCGATGACGTCGGAGGTAAGCAAATGCGCGCCGAATGACAAGATTGTTCAAAGCCTTTATCTTTTGAAATAACCTTTCAGTTTTACTTTATCTGTAAATAGAAATTATAAGAAATTCGTTATTTGATTGATAACTGACCTACTATGGATAAGCTGTGCTCATAGTGGGGCTCGACCTCGCCTCGATCCACAGGAGCTCGGTGCCAACAACCTTAAATGACACCAGCCCCTCCCATATCTCTCTCTTGTCAAAGTTCATATATAAGAAAGGAAGGGGCGGATATTCTTGTGGATCGTTGGCGTCGATCTCCTGTGCCTCGACACTTACCCCCTATATTTCCATAGTAGGTCAGTTATAAACCTAATAACTAATAGTAGAAATTCATAGACTCACCGTAGCAGAAATAAAGAAGGACAGGCAGACCATACAGAGATTGTAGATCTGTAACACAGACTTCAGCTCCAGGGGTTTCCTGTCCGCCATGTACCTGGGACCATAAACAACAAAGGCAAAGTAGCCCAATGTGATCCACAGAACAGGCACAGGTGAAGTCATCAGAGGGAAAGCCTTCATACGGGGATCTGATTGATGAAAAAATATAAATATAAAGTAAAATAAAATTCACAACTATGAATCTATATTGGTCATTATAAAAAATGTCCAAATTTCAGTAACTCGAAACTGGAAGAAAATCTGATTTATTTACGCCGGTTTTTGAGTTGGCAAAGCCAACTCTCATTGCTATCGCTTTCAACTTTGCACTTGATAACCCTGCACGGACCAAACAACGCACAATGTTACTGGCGCAGTAAGAAATAGGACCACTACGATTTGACAAAAGAACATATTAGACGACAGACGTTTAAGTTCAAGTTGTAAATAATAGGTTAAATGCATTATGAGAATGCAAAAAAAAAAAAAAAAATGCTACAAGGAATGATGCTATAGGAATAGCGATCACTTGTTGATGTCAGTGCATTAAAATATGGCGCATCTTTTTCTTTGTACTTCCCTCCTCTGTATAAGGACCATCTAATTTTTAGATAGATAGGTAAAAATATTGTATTTAGGATTAAAAAGACCTTAGATATTAAAATTTGTGGATGTGTAGAAGACATAAGACAAGTATATAAATAAATAAATCAATCAATAATATTTATTTAAAGTCAGACATAATTTATAACAATCAACATTAGCTCTGATGAGCTATTTACCGACTAGGAAAAAAGGTTTTTCAGTTTGATAGTTAATAAACCTAAGATGTTGGTTTTAAGTTGGTCAAGAAGTTTCAAAAGCAAATATCTCCTAAAGTAAAAGTGATAGGACTTTATACTTCATACATACACCCATAACAATTGCAACAAATTTGACATGATTATATTGACCTTGAACTCTGGCCTCAAAAGCAGTTATTTGGTTAAGACGTTCTGTCATTTTATATATTTATATATTTCCAGACTTTTTTTTTTTTAGATTTGAGACAACTCTTGAATTGTGAGAATCACTCATTCAAGCATTTGAGGCATAGATTTGGAGTTTGATTTGTGCCAGTTTTATACTTTTCTTCTGTATGTTCTTCTCAATGTTACTTTTTGCCAACTCGCAGGACTTTCAGTCCTTTGATTCTTGTCAAATAGAGGTAGAATATAGGTAGCATAGTCTTACATTGTATTTGACAAAAGACCTCATTCTCATTCAGCATAAGGTGTTGTCTGGGTGAAAGCATATTCATACAACTTTTTTCTCAGAGTAAAGGAGATTTTGTATGGACAAAGTAACACCATGAACACTTTTAGGTAACATCATGGACATTCTTAACTTCAATCAAATCTCTTTGATGACATACTGGTCAAGTTTTCATATTACAAAATGAAATTGTATAAAACTTAAGCCGAACTTTGTCCGGTATATGATTCTGACAATCAAAATATTTTCTTTATGAGTGTAATTTTCCTTGATGTTACTATTTTTGTCCTTTATGTAACCTTAAAGTCCATCGTGTTACTATGCTTAGTTTCAATCTACAATGCATTGAATGTCAAAGAAAGTCAATGTCTCATACACAAGATATTCCCTTTATTCGTTTTCCCACTTCAATGAAAAATTAAGAAATTTTATTTGGTTTAAATATATATATATATAGATGGGTAAATGTCCCATACGAAAATAGGTATTGCCCATTGTGTGAATCTCATGAAATAGGAAACGAGTTTCATTATTCATTTGTCTGCAATAATGAAGTAGTTAAGAGCCTAAGGGAAAAATATATTCCTAGATATTATTCAAATAACCCAACTGAATCAAAACTTAGAGGTCTTTTATCTATATGCAATAAGAGAATTATTGAAAATGTATGTGCTTTTTTGAGGAAGATAGATAAGTTGTTTCGGGAGTTATATGTATAGTATTAAGTTTATATATAGATGTCTTTGTGATGTTTTGTTTTTTTTTTTGTATTTTTTTTTTATTATTTTTTTTTTCTATTCTATATAGTACGTTGTAATATTTACTTTTTGTTTGCCTTTACGTTTGCTGCAATTGTATTGTTTATTGCTCTTGTAGCACCTTTGTGTGCCTGAGTTAGTAAATAAACATTGTCTTGTCTTGTCTTGTCTTATATATATATATCTATTACATTTTTTCGGGTAGATTCTATTTCAATGACCTTTTGCCAATTTGTGAAGGCATTTCTCTAAAATTTCTTTTCGAAAAGTTTTCTGTCCAGCATTATTTTCTTTTAGAACATTGGCCCGGAACTTGCAATACTTGAATTTCATATCTTGAAAAAAATATTAGACAGTTTTCATGATTCGTGGTGGTAACATCACTGACACCAAAACTTCTACGTATCTATGAATAAATAATATTGATTTTCTATTCAAGCACAACATTAGTGTCTGAAAGGGAAGATTCAAGTGAAAATATTCTAATTATTTTTTTTTTCGATATGATTCGATTCAAATTGTGACATTTTTTTATGATAACCCATATAGATTTATTTTATATTCTTATTTTCTCCCTATATGTACTATAGAACTCGCCTGGTGTTTACAAATTCTCCAACAAACTTCCAGTTCGCTAAGTTCCGCCCCTTCACGTGCTGTAGATCTCGCGCAGAACAATATTAGAATAGAAATAACAAATAGCTAGCTGTGATTTATTGTCCAGTAATTCCCCTCGTTGCATGAACCAATCAAATTAATTTAATTGGTTCATGCAACTCGGGCAATTATACTTAACAACAAACCACGGCCAGCTAGTTGTTATTTCTTAAATAAAAAAAAAAAAATATATATATGAGTACATTGGTCGTTCGATCCCCCCCTCCATACACAAACAAACTGACAAACTTTACATATTATTTGACATATTATTATTATTGACAAACTTTACATATTATTTACATATTATTTGAGAGGTATTAAGGAGAAAGCAATCTATAAAGTTAGAAAACACCGCAATTTATATTTAAACTTAAACTTTTTTTTCTGATAAGACTGATAAATAATTCTAGGCCTTTGACCTTTCAATCATATATGGAACCGTCGGTCCACGGTACACTGATTATATGTGACGCCGCGTGTTGTATCCTGTTTTCATGTCCCAATGGGAATCATTCATGAGAGACATTTATTGCCAATCTGAGCTCTTTTTATATTCATTTTTATAGTAAATACTCGTAAGTACATATCTGAAAGGGGAAGGGGGGGGGGGGGGGAGGTTCCTTTTGTTCTGACAAAGAGCTAGGGCTTCCATTCTATAAATTTTTCTACGCGTGGCTAATAAGCGGACTCTTCGACAAGCTCGCTTTGAAAGGAATTCAAATTGTTGATAAAATGAAATGCCTACAACAATTAAACTCATTTCGGAAAATATGAGTATTTTCCTACATTCGATTCTAGAATACTGTTGAATAGAACATCCGCATGTCATTGACCCTCCTGTCCAAACGGAGGATTTTTGGCCGGATTGCGAAGCAATTCCGGCCTATAGATTGACGATGTCCGTCTGTCTGTCTGTCCGTCTGTCGTCAACATTTTGGTTAAAGTTTCTGGTTGAAGCAAAATCTAAGGAAACTGTATGCAGTAGAAACTTTATATTATACATAAAGGTTGCCCATGACAAGACCTTTCAATTTATGCCGTAACTTTTGACCTAGTGACCTTGACCTTGGACTTTGACCTAGTAAAATATTTTGATTAAAGATTCTGATTGAAGCAAAATCTGAGGAACTGTATGCAGTAGAAGCTTTAAATTATACATGAAGGTTTCCCATGACAAGACCTTTCAATTTAAGCCGTAACTTTTGACCTAGTGACCTTGACCTTGGACTTTGACCTAGTTAAAGATTTTGGTTAAAGTTTCTGGTTGAAGCAAAATCTGAGGTACTGAATGCAGAAGAAACTTTATATTATACTTAAAGGTTGCCCATGACAAGACCTTTCAATTTATGCCGTAACTTTTGACCTAGTGACCTTGACCTTGGACTTTGACCTAGTTAAAGATTTTGATTAAAGTTTCTGGTTGAAGCAAAATCTCAGGAGCTATATACACAGTAGAAACATAATATTATAAGGTAGGTTGCCTTTGACAAGACCTTCCAATTTATGCCGTAACTTTTGACCTTGACCTTGGACTTTGACCTAGTTAAAGATTTTGGTTAAAGTTTCTGATTGAAGCAAAATCTAAGGAACTGTATGCAGTAGAAACTTCTTTATTATACATGAAGGTTGCCCATGACAAGACCTTTAAATTTATGCCGTATCTTTTGACCTTGTGACCTTGACCTTGGACTTTGACCTTGTTAAAGATTTTGATTAAAGTTTTTGGTTGAAGCAAAATCTCAGGAACTATATACACAGTAGAAACAATATTATAAAGTAGGTTGCCTATGACAAGACCTTTCAATTTATTTCGTAATATTTGACCTAGTGACCTTGACCCAGTTAGTTACAAAAACTTACTTTGCAATCCGGCCATACCGTCTTTAGCGGTGTATTTTAATTTTATCATGCGGGATTTTTTCATTTCTGGTAAACATGGTAAATTATTTTCGTCTTTTGGTTCCATCGATTGTGTGTAAATGAATCAATCTATATTAAGGATATTCAACAGAAATTTACCATATTTTAAATAATGGAAAGCCAGTAGTCATATAGCTATGCATGTAAATATGGACGAGAACAGAAGGGATAGTTCAAAGGCAAAACTACAACGTGAACAAAAAAACAAAAAAAAAAAAACAAAAAAAAAAAAAAAAAACAAAAAAAAAAAAAAAGAAACGGAGATGGCGAGAACAATTACGAATGGTCTCCAGCTACGACAGTACAAAAGGCTCTCACTTAAGACAAACTCTCGCGGATGGAGGCCTAGCGCGAAAATAGCGAAGGTTAATTCCTCGTATACAGTACGACATTGATAATTTGAATTACAAATGACCTTAGTTTTCTTACCTCCCTTCTCCAAGAGATTCTCATACTTCTGGAATAATGAAGTGACCGACGTCGTCATTTTGATACCTAGATTTTGTCTCCTTATACTGCTTTCGTCGGTTCTTTTAAAAGTGGGCTTCAAAACGATCTACGATTTTTACATTTAAAGTTCAGCCGTATCGAGCAATAATTAACGTACTTATAGCAAATAGATCAACAGTTACTGATTAAGAAATGTTATTCTAATAAAACAGGTTCGACATAAAGAAAAAAAAAAAAACAACATTAATTTAAACTAACAGAAGACAAATAACATGATCCCAGATAATCGCCGATTGTTTATCAAGGAAAAGTCATCATTCTGAAATCTTTACTGTAAATAAAAGCTAAAGGAAGGAAAAATAACGGATAAAATGAAATGAAATGTCAATATCTCCTCGAGGCTACATGTATAAGACTAATGTACATTAAGTATAGATTCAACAATAACAAAAAAAAAAAAAAAAAAAAATCTGATTAGAATAATGAGAAAATACAATATTTACTTGTTGCACGGTCTCCCTTGTAGACGGTAATTAACACCTTTCCAGACAGTGCAATATTTTTCATTGTGAAGCAGTGATTGAATTAATAATTGAACTAATCATTGAATGATCAACTGAGCCGTTAACTATCCTTAAATGACCTGACGTCCATTGCCTCCCGTTTTGAAAATACAACACGACAAAAAAGGGGGGAACGAATGTTCTTTTTACCATGTTTAAGAGAAACTTAAAAGGAAGTTTAAAAAATCCCGCGATTTACCGACTTCAACTACTTTTTTCAATGTCACGGGCGGATTTACGTACATTTTCCCCCAGAAGGATCTAGCCTATGATTTTGAAAGAAAATATGTAAAAACTTGAAATCGTGTGTGTGCGTGTGTGAGGGAGGGTGTGAGGGTGTGTTTGTGAGGGTGTGTGTGTGTTTTACAAATTCCGGGGAAGGAGCGAATCCCGGGTGAGGGGTGTCTTGACTCCAAGCCCGCTCTAGATCCGCGCTTTTAAAAATGTTTCAATATGCATAGGATTAGCCACCAACGAAACCAGACTGACAAAACTCGTAAAATTTCGATTGAATTGTGTACTGACGGGTACCCTTGAATACTTTTGAGCAGAAATAAAGATATGATAATATCATAATAGCGGAATATTCCCGTAGTTTTGAATATTTGTTGGAAACTTGTACAGGGGGATCCTTCGCCGCATCTCCTAGAATCCGCTTCCTATGTACTTAGTCTAATTACACTGCAGTTTAAAATTTCAAATATCTTTCCCTCATTTAACGTAGCTCGCGGGGAAGCTTTCATCACAATCAGATGTGTACGCAGGTTTCACCCTCGAATTTTTTTATGTGCACATCTACGCTATGACGTCATAAACCTTACTAGATCGTAACGTCACGCTACGTTGCGCAACATTTATCGATAGGGCGCAAAATGGCATAATTTTTTTTCAATACTTATTTACACAAAGTACAATGAATATAATTCCAAATTTCTATAGGATCTGATGAAGGCTTTACTTTTGATCACTCTTTCTCTCGCTCTCCTTGTTGCTTGTTTCTGTGCACAATTGGCTATCCGACAGAAAAGGAGGACGGGCTGAGAATCTAAAGGTGAAATATTGAAGCTGTATCAATATTAAAGTTTAAAGATTTTGGAAAGGTCAAACTTCAAGGTCTGTGAGACTAGGTCAAAGGTCCAGGTTTTCATTGAAAGATCATGTCAGAAGGAATTCCGGTGAGAAATGTACAACTCATATACCTTCAATAAATTAAATGAAGATGTAAGTTTTGAAAGAACGTCAAGGTCATGGTCACTAGTTCAAAGATAGGACAACAAATATTGGCACGCAGGGTCCATTCCGTCTTTGTTTATCTTCATGTACGGTTCCTTCTCAATGCTCCTTATATTTTTTTCTCCCGCTGTTGACGAAAAATATATGTATATTCTATCTCAAGGTCATATTGATGCGTTAGATTTGTCTCAGTATGGTCTGTTTTATAAGCTGATCCAATCAGTTTTCATACAGCAGAATATTAGGGGGGCGGACAGGGGGTACCTATCTCCCCCTCCCACCCCTTACATCCCTCCCGCTCCCTCCCCTCCTTTTCACCCTTCCCTTACCTCCACCCTCCGGCCCCCCTCCTCCAGCACCCTTCCCCCTCCCTCTCTCCCTTCCCTGTCCACCCCCTCATATAACGTAACAGCTTCCCCAAAAATATTGAAGCACAAAAAACGGACGGAGGGCTGGCGGACGGACAGAAAGACGCGGACTTCGCCATTTCATAGACCGGATTTGCTTCGCAACCTGATAAGAATATATGGAAAACCAAAGATTTTTACAAGTAGATTATACTCCGGAGTCAAGGTCACAGTGTTAAAGATATGGGATCCACGCAAGGTCTTGCCGAAGAGACTACATATATCATGATTACATTTTTGATTCTCCTAGGGGCTTTGGTTAAGCCCCTAGGTGAATCAAAAATGTAATCATGATAAATATGTGCAAGTTGTTTGTTTGGATTTTTTTTTTTTTTTTGTAATCGGAAAAAAAGATACCGTACTGCCTTCTTGAGGAATTCCTGAACTCGGAGATTGAAATGGAAATTTCATTTTGATAATATATATAACGACAATCGAGGCGACTGAACGTAATGATTTTAAAACGAGTGTGAAATGAAAATCACAATGTATATTTTACATGGCCCGCCCCTCCCCAACCCTTTTCCGATATTACAAAGTACACATTCATATAAACACGAGGGTATTTTTATTGTATACCCCGCCAAAACATATCGGATTAAATACCGGTAGTAATGAGCATGTCCGTCCGTCTGTTCCATATGATGTTTTCAAATATTTGAAGGAAAAATGTCATGTACGGAGAATGAATTTTAGATAAATTAAGATAAAAATAAATTAAGAAATAAGGTCTAGTCCGAATACGGCCCATGTTATTGTTGCTTAATTAACTTAGAAAAAATAAAATTTGGTTTCTGGATGTTTTAAAGAAGACCTTTACAGAGAATCAAATATTCTGCATACTCCTTGACGTCATGTTGACACATGCGATCTGAACACGCTGTGACTTTGACGTTGCGAGTAAAATTGACGCCGAAGACACGCAAAACAAATTTTCAATCTTAAATTGCAAAAAATCTGCCGAGAAGACCTATCGATGTTTTTATATATTTGAATTCAGCTCATTCTCTACTTTTACGTGTGAAAAGGGCTTTAAGGATCTCCACAACTTAATGGAGAAAATGGAAATGAAGCAAGCCATGTCTTGCCTTTTGAATGAGTGCGCATTTTTGAATAATAAGTTGCAAAATGGCGATAAAAATTGCAAATTTCCCCCAAGATACATAATAATCAGTAGAAATACCATACTCAACATGGCAACAATATTTTCGATCTCCCTTTTCACCCTCCTTGGTAAATTTTCTAGATTAAAATTATTTCAGTTCAGAAAACGCATATTTCCGAATTAGAATGTCAATGCCGTCTTTGAGGCATAAAATTTCGAAAAAATTCGAGGAATAATTACCTGAAAATTATATCAAAGATTGATCAAATCTTAAATTTCATGTAGACAAATTTTCAGGCTATCTCTTCTCGCAAAGTTTTTCGTGCCGTAACGCCGCAATGTACCTTAACAACAAATACTGAACCGAGTTTACCGTTGTTTTCTTTGAAATCTACAATTGAAATGCGTGAAATTCTTAACTGTTTACTGACCATGAGTAGTTTTCTTCTACTTGGAATGACGACTTATAATTACGCAATCAACGGTGATAATTGTTTGACAGCCTAACAATTGCCGTGCAACAAGTGGGTTATTCAACTGCTCCTCGGGCTACGCCCTCGGAGACATTAGAATAACCCTTACATACATAATGAATACGCAAGGGCATGTACATGATATGGCATTAGATACAAGTTATATATATCTCGCTTTTAACAAACAAGATTTTAAAAAGAAGTTTATTTTTCTAAAGTAGTATAACAACATTTTCTTTAACATTTTTGCATCACTTACGATAGGCTCGAATACTTCCTCTGCTTCAGTGAAGTGTAATAAATTCTAAGGCCATAGTAATTTAAATATTCTGTTTACGTTCCCGAGCGGATACCTTCCAGAAAATTGCTCAGAAAAACAAACACATAATATCTTTATTATTACTGTATCCAGCAAGCAAAATGTATTGGACCCATATGGGTTTATATATAAAATCTGAAATGCTTGCAACTGCTTGTAATATTATTTATTCAATACTCATTTCCTTAATTGTTACTAGTATCTTGTAATGTTCATATCATGCCCTTACGGGCCATTCTTTAGGTAATAAAGCATATCTTATCTTATCTTATCTTATCTTTTCTGGGTCCTATATGGACAGCCCATATGAGGGTACGCTGATATTTGCAACATCGATCTATACAAGGGTCCCATGTGAGCGTACCCATATGGACAATGTTTGTGTTTTTCATTGGTGAGATATGGGTATTTTATTGGCTTTTTGTGGATAATATATGGGTCCTAGATCCAGTGTATATATATACATGTAGGTCCCATATAGGTAATATATGGGTCCTAGATCCAGTGTATATATATACATGTAGGTCCCATATAGGTAATATATGGGTCCTAGATCCAGTGTATATATATACATGTAGGTCCTATATAGGTAATATATGGGTCCTAGATCCAGTGTATATATATACATGTAGGTCCTATATAGGTAATGTATGGATCCTAGATCCTGTGTATATATATACATGTAGGTCCCATATAGGTAATATTCCTATGAGACTAGTAACTTATATATAAAGTGGTATACAGATATCATTATGGGCGTACTTGTGTCGGTCCACAATAAAGAGTCTGAATTTTATCAAAACAATTTGTATATAGTATACATGTATTCCTTCAAATAAGTAAATATCTTATTTCAGTACATTATACTTGTTTATTTCTAGGTAAATCAAGAATGCATTATTGTTCTAGTGGACCGAAAACTGCTGTATATGTGGGCCCAATGGGTCCCATTTCAGCAATATGATTTCGAAAAAAAAATCAACATTATATGAATTTTAGGACGAAATTAATTCTAGAAACTTGTGACATTTGAATATGGGTCTAAGATGGGTATTTCCCATATGGGACCCATGTGGCTTAAAAATCCACAAGGGACCCATTTGGGTCTAGGATGGACATTTTGCCCAGATTCTTCCCACATAGGATCCATGGACATTTTGCCCAGATTCAGCCCATATGGAACCAATATTGGTCTAGGATGGACATTTTGCCCAGGTTCTTCCCACATAGGATCAATGGACATTTTGCCCAGATTCCGCCCACATAGGATCCATGGACATTTTGCCCAGATTCTTCCCACATAGGATCCATGGACATTTTGCCAAGATTCCGCCCACATAGGATCCACGGACATTTCGCCCAGATTCTTCCCACATAGGATCCATGGACATTTTGCCCAGATTCCGCCCACATAGGATTCATGGACATTTTGCCCAGATTCAGCCCATATGGAACCAATATTGGTCTAGGATGGACATTTTGCCCAGATTCTTCCCACATAGGATCCATGGACATTTTGCCCAGATTCCGCCCACAGGATTCATGGACATTTTGCCCAGATTCAGCCCATATGGAACCAATATTGGTCTAGGATGGACATTTTGCCAAGATTCTTCCCACATAAGATCCATGGACATTTTGCCCAGATTCCGCCCACATAGGATCCATGGACATTTTGCCCAGATTCAGTCCATATGAAACCAATATTGGTCTAGGATGGACATTTTGCCCAGATTCTTCCCACATAGGATCCATGGACATTTTGCCCAGATTCCGCCCACATAGGATCTACGGACATTTTGCCCAGATTCTTCCCACATAGGATCCATGGACATTTTGCCCAGATTCCGCCCACATAGGATTCATGGACATTTTGCCCAGATTCAGCCCATATGGAACCAATATTGGTCTAGGATGGACATTTTGCCCAGATTCTTCCCACATAGGATCCATGGACATTTTGCCCAGATTCCGCCCACAGGATCCATGGACATTTTGCCCAGATTCAGCCCATATGGAACAAATCTTGGTCTAGGATGGACATTTTGCCCAGATTCTTCCCACATAAGATCCATGGACATTTTGCCCAGATTCCGCCCACATAGGATCCATGGACATTTTGCCCAGATTCAGCCCATATGAAACCAATATTGGTCTAGGATGGACAATTTGCCCAGATTCTACCCACATAGGATCCATGGACATTTTGCCCAGATTCCGCCCACATAGGATTCACGGACATTTTGCCCAGATTCTTCCCACATAGGATCCATTGACATTTTGCCCAGATTCCGCCCACATAGAATCCATGGACATTTTGCCCAGATTCAGCCCATATGGAACCAATATTGGTCTAGGATGGATATTTTGCCCAGATTCTTCCCACATAGGATCCATGGACATTTTGCCCAGATTCCGCCCACATAGGAACCATTGACATTTTGCCCAGATTCAGCCCATATGGAACCAATATAGGTCTAGGATGGACATTTTGCCCAGATTCTTCCCACATAGGATCCATGGACATTTTGCCCAGATTCCGCCCACATAGGATCCATGGACATTTTGCCCAGATTCAGCCCATATGGAACCAATATTGGTCTAGGATGGACATTTTGCCCAGATTCAGCCCACATAGGATCCATGGACATTTTGCCCAGATTCTTCCCACATAGGATCCATGGGCATTTTGCCCAGATTCCGCCCATATGGGTACCATACATCCATGTTTGCTGGGTAAATTATCTTGAATACGATAAAATTCATAAACCGCCATTAACATTAGGATGTAATAGTGATTTCTTTTCCCCAAAACTTTAAGTCAGAATTATCCACCTCACTTCTAGACAGACATTTTATTTTTGTTCTTTTTCAGTCTTCCACATACTTTCAAATTGATCATGATCGATTGTATGCCCAAATGCCAAACAGAGACAGAGCTATTCGATATTAAGATATATATGCACAACCAATGTAATTCCCTGAGATGTAACTATTGAAAGGAACGTGCTGCAATTCGTGTATTAACACTCGTGACGTCACAATGCATAAGATCTAAAGAAACATGCCGCGACGGCTGTTCTAACCTGCAAACTGAACCCGCGGTGAGATGAATTTTGACGTCACTCTTTTACCTAGAAAAGGCAATTTCAAAAAACAAGAATGAAATAGACAACTATAGTGCATATATATAGAATAAATGTCATAATTTGTGTTTTGTTATGGGTATACAACACACAGCAAGTGCATTTATCGTACATGTAATGCGCGTTAGCGTTAAGACACTTATTCTCTATATATATATAACGTATGCGACAACTTATGGTAAACAGAATATAAAAAAGTAGATGACTCTGTTGCAACCTCAACAGCAACACCAAAACCAACAGCAACACCAAAACCAACAGCAACACCAACATAGCAACATAAACAGTAAAAGCAACACAAACAGCAACACAAACAGCAAGACCAACATCAACAACTTCACCAACACCAACACCAACAGCAATACATTGATACCCCTCTATGTAAAAACAGAGTAGAAAAGCACAACAAGAAGCACAAAACGCACAAAGCACAAAACGCACAATAAACACAAAATACTACATCAAAGCACACAACACAAATCACTGTACACGTAAACCAACGGGATCAATTGACAATCGGTGCCAACATATGACGGCCGCCTGCCATGTAAGTTAGCAAATGGTGATGTTATCAAGATTACGTGCTCATAACCCTCTCACCATTTCGGTTACCCAAAAATTTCCAAGAATGCACAATTGTTGTCTACACAAACAAGACAGCAAAACACAGTTGCCCATGCAACACACAGATGAATGTGTAAATGGATATAAAGCATATGAGATAGGAACAGTCGATGGTCTCCGGACTGCTTTTCTTTACTTAAAATAAAGATCTATGTTAAGTCATATTTATCGATAAAAGCATTAATCGTGTTTATCAATGTATCTTACTAGTATCTATTCATTGTAAACGGATCATTGTAAATCATGTTTTATACATAGTCACCTTGTTATTAAATACAAGTTCTTTTCATTGAAAAATGAATGTAAATCATATATCTTTCATGTAATTCATGTCAATGTCACTAATTATATATATGATAGTATCTCATGATAAAATGAATTTAAAGCATATTTAATTATTTCATTTAATAATAAACATCAAAGAAGTACCTAACAGGCCAAATGAAATATACGCTATAGCATTGATGTCAAAATGATTTTGATAAATTTCATTAATCGCCAAAAATTTTACTCTTTTACAGTCTTTAGTGATATAGTATATATTATATGGTATGTTGTTCATTCCGAGGTTCGCAACCGTTTCCATGGGAATTCTCACGATTTTGCCTTGCCTTCTCGACTTTGAGACTGAATTACTGAATAACAGTAAGGTACTTCTTTGATGTTTATTATTATCATTATGATACATTCAAGTTGATATTGGATTATTTATTATTGTTCTACAACTGACTGCTCATTTTCCTTCTCCCCTCCTTATATTTTCCACCCAGAGAATGCCGTGTTAGGATATCCCTCGCAGTATGTACCAATAGATGTCTGTATCCACACGTGGTCACCGACAGTTAGTGTCAGTAGTATGGTATTACTGGCTACCTCATAGTTACCACCGTTATCTTCATTACTGTATGACAACAACAGCCCGTTACCGTTATGGTAGATGTAAGCTTGGCAGGATTGTGAGTCAGACCAAGACATGGTAGACCACGTGAAGACATAGGTACCAGGTGAGGGACAGGTAAACATACCTGTATTACTGTTGTAGGCTCCTCCTATATTGGTGATCACTTTATCGTACACTATTTTCTTGAAATTAAAGTTGGACAAGGAAGATGAAGTTGATACAGTAAACGCATATGTTCTGTTTCTCTCTGTAAAAAAACAAAAGCTGCAGTCTCAATCATTCGACTTTTATATTATTTTTGGAAGACTTCGAAGAAGAATTTGATCAATGTCAAACGCGAAATAAACATCAGCTGAGCATATGAATTGTGATGTAATGCATACGTACTCAATTTTATAAATGAAAGGTATCTATGTACTTTTACATAAGTGCATGTATTTTAGATATTTCAGGAATTTAAATTTTTTCATTTCGACAGTGCATGCATTTTAGATATTTCATTTTCGTGTGTGAACATCGACGGCGGATGCTGCTAGCCAAACGGGGGATGCTTACTCATCCCGGGCACCTGGTCCCACCTCTAGCTTGCTAGGGGTCCGTCGATGCTCAATTTTGTGCTCTATTGTGAGTGCTGTTGATATTATCTTCAGGATCATCTTTAACCCTTTTGTGTCACACTTATGCCCTTTGCCGTGTGGAGCTCGGAAAGAAGTTTCCCGCGAGGGGTTTGACAGTAAGTGTTTTGAATATTTTTCCTGAGATGGTCGCCATAGCGCTTTCCATATAGATATAATCTCAGACAGTGCATGCCTTTAGATATTTCATTTTCGTGCGTGAACATCGACGGCAGGTGCGGCTAGCCAAACAGGGGATGCTTTCTCCTCCCGAGCACCTGGTCCGACCTCTAGCTTGCTAGGGGTCCGTCGATGCTCAATTTTGTGCTCTATTGTGAGTGCCGTTGAGATTATCGTCAGGATCTTCTCTAACTCTTTACCTGACTGAAGGTTGTTCATTTCTTGTCCTTGTGATTCAAGTTTCTTAAAAATGGATGACATATTTATCTTGGTTTCTGAAACAAAGAAAGAAAATATAAATAAAGGAATCATTAATCATTTGATTTTGTAATATTTTTGGAAATTTGAAATAACAAAAAACTTTGAAGAGGAATTTGATAATTGATCAATAAAAGTGAATTGAACATCAGTTGAACATATAAATTGTGATGTATTGCATACGTACTCAGTTCTATAAATGAATAGTATTTATGTAGTGGAAAATTACCGCAGGGCATATACTAAAAATGATGAACAAAGCTAAAAATATATCTTACCTTTAGTTGAATTTTCTAAATCTTTTAGTATTTTCTGAGCATCAAGGAACGAGAGTGATGTATAATGGATCTGTCTGGCCAGAGATGTCAGGTTATCATTTATATGGCCTATTTGTTGTCGACTTCTATTCCTTAACGTGTTAACGTTGGTAACAAGATCCTGAACGATGAGCTGAAAAGCTCCATAGTTCTGGTTCCCTTTTTTAGCTCACCTGAGTCATAGGCTCAAAGTGAGCTATTGTCATAGCGTGGCGTCCGTCGTCCGTCGTCCGTCGTCGTCGTCCGTCGTCGTCCGTCGTAAACTTTTCACATTTTCAACTTCTTCTTCAGAACGGCTGAAGGGATTTTGATGAAACTTGGTAGGTATGAAGTACTCATGGTCCCCTACAAGTGTTGTTGTTTTTCGTCCGGATCTGTCAACAGGTGGCGCCACCACAGCCAAAAGTAGGTCACGGGGGGTACCCTCCTTTGACAAACTTCTTCTTCAGAACCGAAGCATGTATCGACAAACCGAAAGCATCAGGATGATCTAGAGAGATGTCTTAAGAAGTGTTGTTATTTTTGGTTCCACTTCGAAGTCAAATTTTTGACGCGTTTTTGACGTCTTTTCGGACTTTGTCAGAAATGCACATTTTTGCACTATTTCTTTAAATAACTCAATAAGTGTATGATTTTACACGCTCATTTAGTACATATTTATCATATTTAACTTACTTAATGCTTTGATATGTATTTTATGCTTAAATTTTATTTTTTTGATTTTTTATGAATTTATTTCTTATGTAAAAAGGAAGGGGGGGGGTGATTTTCATACATTTTCTGCTTCTTTTCTATAACCACTCTTCAGATTGTCATGACAATTTGTAGGTATGAGGTACTCATGCATGGTACCCTACAAGTGAAAGAATTTTGTCAAGATATCCACTTTTGGATTTTTAAGGAATATTTTTTAAGATTGTACATAGGTATAATGTATGTTTTCCATGCCCAATGCTTCAGGTGCAACTACAGGAAAAAAACCTTATTTGTATGATTAATCATTTTTTGATCGACCTTTCATCCATAGTTACAGCTGATAATTCAACAAGTGACACATGCTTCAATGTCTTATTGATTGACCTTTTATGTGATATGATTCAATTATTTAAATTCTTTATACTTATTTAGAATTTTATTTTTAAAGTCGGGAACAAGATTTCAAAAGCGGCCATGTTTTGCCGTGTACCTGAAGGTGTCATCCAAAGAAATAAAAACCTTCTTTGTATGATCAATCATTTAGCTTAATTTGAGTGACTTCCAATCCTTCATTCAATAATTATGCATTTGGTTTCGTTGGATTTGGACACCTTTGACACACATAAAAATAATAGAAAAAAGGGGGGTCATGCATACCGTTTTCTCACAAATTCCACTTTTTTACATCACCCCTCTATCCATTTCGAAAATTTTACAAATTTCATCTATTTTTAAATCGATCAATAGATTGCATAAAAGACAAAAACAGGTTCAAAACTCAATTTATCCCGACTACAGGGAATGGTACATTGATTTCATGTGCTATTTTTAAATTTTCAATAGTTTTGACCAATGGTGTGACACCTTTTATTCTGCCCTGTTCACCAGTCAAAACTGAGGGGATTCCCCGCTAAAACGATTTCCTTGGATTACACCTGAAGGGGATTCCCCATGTAGAAATGTGATACCTTTAGTACTGCGATACATTTCAGGAGATACAGTGCAAACGGAATAGATTTTTATTTAATGAAATGTGCATTATACTTGGAACACTTTCATAATGGTTATCATTCATGTACTTGGAACACTTGCAACTTGTTATCATGCATAAAGTTTGCTCGAATTTCCTCTGTCTTAGACTCTCTTAGATGAAGTAATTTACGGACTGATTTCTTGAAGAAACGTCTAATGAGTAATCTCTTCCTCCGGATTTTGAGAATGCATAGGACATTTAATATCTGAAATTCTTGAAATAAATAATTCAGTTCAGAGTTCCTGAAATCTTCCTATGAAATGTTGGACCACAGAAAGCTGTTGTTTAAATAGAGTAAATAAATTATTATTTACAACCATAAGCCACTGTGTTCGACATCTTGTATGTATAATATTTCTAAGAGGAACACAGAGGACTGAGGTTGTGAATAATAAAACATTTTCTCTCATAAAATGACAGGTTCCTGTGATAAGACATTTGGGAATTTTTATCTGTTCAAATAATAGATACATGATGAGTTTTTATCGGACCAAATAACTTTTTGTCGGCAAATCCTATGCAACCGATACATTTCATGAACTCTCTCCGCTAACAACTTGTCCGTGTAACAGACCTTTGATGAGGTAAAACAATTTTTTAACAGTAAATAACGATGTTGTAGGTCTGCTACTTGGACAACCTTAACAATTTCATGGGCCTTTTAATTTGTTTCAAACTACGAAACCTAGAGAATGCTGAAATGCGACGCTCCTTCTCGCCTGTTGAAATATGCATAGGCAAGAAGCGCCGCATTTCAGCATATTCACTGAAAATTATTTGTTCAAGTGGCTTCACTGGGTCATGAGGTTTGATACACCATACACTGCTTTTTGGAAAACAAACTGGCCCAATTTCTGCACAAGCAGCACAACTCACTTGAATTGATAAATATTGGATTAAAACGATTTTAACTGTACGTTTCATGTATTTGAGATGAAATCAATACTATTCAAAAGCATTCATAGATTTCAGTATACTTTAATATGAATAAAGGCAAAACCGAAAAATCTTTGTTTTTTATGCCCCTGGAATAAAAGATTCGGGAGCATATAGTTTTTGGCCTGTTCATCTGTCTGTTTGTCTGTCTGTTTTCCGAAAAACTTTAACATTGGGCATAACTTTTAAATGGAAGCTGGTGATAGAGGTTTCATATTTCACATGTGTATTCCTTGTGACAATACCTTTCCATTGATACCAAAATTTTTGACCTCGTGACCATAACCTTGACCTTTGACGTACTTCTCAAAAACTTTAACATTGGGCATAACTTTTGAATGGTTAGTGATAGAGGTTTCAATTTTTACATGTGTATTCCTTGTGACAAGATCTTTCCATTGATACCAATATTGCGCTGACCCTGACCTCTCACATACTTAACAGAAAATAGCCTTTATACTAACAAAGATGCCGCCGGGGGCATTCTCGTTTCACAAACACAGGCTTTATAATTTCTTGCATGCTAGCTATCAATAATGAAAGGTTTTGTGTTCAATTTTAAATAAACTTAATTTATGAAATCGTTTCATTGTTTTATTCTTTTTCTGCTGCACATTAATGTACAATATGATTTTATTTTTGATGTTGCATAATACTAGCTGGGCATATGACGTTGGACCACTTTATCCGTCTTTTCAAATCAGTAAAAATGATATTGTTTTGAAATGTGGCTATTTTTTCTTTTTTGTACTTTCAAAGGTTGTCTGAAAAAAAACTTCTCTGCATCCGGCAAAAATCTTTTTAGAAAGGTTGTGGGCTAAAATCCTGGTACTGGCACTATCAGTATTCAATGTCAGTATGTCAATTAGAGCGTGCATGGGTATCAGGTGAGCGTTGTGCCCCCTGGGGCTCTTGTCATTCAGATCTTTGAGATGCTCTATTTCGGCCGAGTTATTTTCACGTAGAAAGTCTATATCTTTATGCAATGTTTGATTGTCTTGTTCCAATATCAGTAAAGTTGACTCCATTCTTGCCATCTTGTTTTGTTGATCTTGGATTGTCTTGTTCATTTTTCTTTCTTTCTGTTGTTGCATCTTGATTGTCGATTCCATCAGATTTATTTTCTGTTGCTGTCCTTGTACCATACCAATTAAATGTGTAATTTCTTTTTGCTTCGCTTGAAGTGAAGCATTCATTTCCTTTTCTTTCTCTTCTTTGTCTATTTGTATGGATTGCAATGACGTGTTTAAAGTAGTAACCAAATCCCGTAGCATTGTTAAATCCATTATGATATCATTGATCTGATGCTGATTTCCACTTTTGGGATTGCTTATAGCATTGATTTGATTTGTAATAACCACAAAAAACAAGAACATAAAACACGGCATTTTCAGTACAAAAAGTAGTTTGATCAACCTTAATAAAGACACAAAATTAATCTGTGCAAGCTAGAAATCCTACGTAACTAGTTTTCAAACAGAATCATAAACTTGCACAATCATAGATTTGTAGCTAAGAAGATAAGAAAGTTTATGTATATAAAAGTGAATTGAAAAATGGAAGTAAATGTGAAAGTTTGATAAGTTTATCTTGATTGAATCTTCAAATCAGAGACCGAACGATATTTAGCATGGGACATGACCTTTTATGAATGCAAATTCAATGTCCGTCGGACTCCTCAGGTGATAACATGCATGAACTTGCTACAGCCGACAGAACATGGACTGTATTTGTATTTCGTAAGTCCTCTAATTTCAAATCCATTTACATATTAATCTTAGTGTTCCTGAAGCTCGTGAAAAGTTTCCACGTGAAGGGTTTGACAGTAGATGTTGTAAAAAAAAATTCCCTCACGTGGTCTCCATTATACCTTCTTGAACTCAGACAGTTTTATAAAAATAAACTGTTTTCATTCGTGCATGAACATCGACGGCGGGTGCGGCTAGCCAAACGGGGATGCTTACTCCACCCAGGCTCCTGGTCCCACCTCTAGCTTGCTAGGGGGATCCGATATGGAACACCAAATAATTAGAGAGCTCTTCAATTAATCAAAGAGCTCTTTAAAAGAATGAGAGAGCTCTTGAATTTAATGTAAGAGCTCTTTAATTCTATTATTGCGCCCTTTAATTCATTTACTGCCCTCATAAATACAATAAGAGAGCTCTTGAATTTGATTTAAGAGGTCTTTAATTCACATCATTAATTCAGCGCAATAAATGAATTAAATAGATTTCTAATTTTATTATTGAGCGCAATAAATGAATTAAAGAGGGCAATAATGGTTTTATTGCTCTCAATAATACAATTAGAGGGCTCTTTAATTCTTTTAATAAGAGCAATAAATATGCGAAATAAAGAGCTCTTTAAAAGAATTAAAGAGGTTTTTGAAAGAATTAAAGGGCTCTTCAATTAATTACAGAGCTCTATAAAAGAATTTGAAGAGCTCTCTAATACAATTATAGATCTCTTTAATTCACACTACGCCGATATTTGTAATAAGAGAGTTCTTTAATTTAATTGAAGAGCTCTTCAATTGTTTTACAGAGCTCATTAATTCAATAAAAGAGCTATATAATTCTTTTAGAGAACTCTTTAATCATAATATGGATATGTCCCTTTAAAGAGCTCTATAATACAATTAGAGAGCTCTCTAATACAATTGAAGAGCTCTCTAAAAGAATTACAGTGCTCTTTAATTGAATTAGAGAGCTCTGTAAAAGAATTATAGAGCTCTGTAGAAGAATTGGAGAGCTCTTTAATTACAATTATCGGCAATGTACGAATTCAAGAGCTGTATAATTGAAATGAAAAGCTCTTCAATTCTTTTACAGAGCTCTATTATAAATTCAAGAGCTCCTTAATTATTTAAAAGAACTCTTAGTCCAGCTGATTTGTGCAAATACTAGTAAATGGATGAATTGTGCAAATTTTCAGGAAAGCATGAAACTTAGCACAATTGTTCTTTAGACCATTCTTTACGATATAAGCTATGGACCCACCTCGATAAATCAAAATGACCGCTATTTTCAAGATGGCCGCCATTTTTAGGAAAATTGATCAGTATTCGCTTGATGATTCAAGTATTTTGACCGTTTAAGTTAGGACCAATTAAATGACAAATATGGATAATGACCATATCCCTGTATACAGCACAAAATCGATAATTCAAAAATCAGAAACCGAAGGCATACAAAATCAGGACAAAACAGGAACCAAAGCAAACAAACAAAAACCTCCACCATATGAAAAGAAGCGAACTCCCGATATGGGAGTGAGACCAGGTGCCCAGGAAGAGTAAGCATCTCCTGCTTGCATGCAACACCCGTCGCTTCAATTCGGTAGAACTGTCACATCCGGTTACTTCCATTTTGGAAGATATAGAGTACAATCTTTGGTTGGATGGTTCAAATGGTCTATGACAGAATATCATCCACCATTCTTGAGAGTGGAACATCATAGTGTATGACGAGTTCCCCATATCGACCGTAGAACTTCCTCAGTGACGATGTTAGTCGATCACAAACATATCCCTGACTGAGAAGCTTGTCTGAAAGACGCCTAGCTCTCAGAACAAAATCCGTATATTTGGTACTTGCTCTGGCATAGCGTATCAACTGAGATATGAACACGCCATAAGCAGGCGATGAAGGGATGTTGCTACTCAGAAAAGGAAAGTTTGTAATGCTGAAATTGAAGTCGTCACGTTTGTCATAGAGTGAGGTGTTCATGTGACCATCAGTGTCGTAGGACAACATTATGTCCAAATAGGATGCTGAATTATTTGTCTCTGTGGTTTCTTTGACTTCAAGCTCCGAAGGATAAATAAATAAAATTATTTATGAAAATGGTGGAATCTGCATTTATGCTATTTCAAATCATCAAGAGGTGAACATGAAGCGTGATCTGACGTTATATGACTTCAGACGTTATATTCGTTAGAAAACATTTATTTACATTACGTTACGTTACATAATTTTGGTATGATTCAGATTTCAGATTCTTTGGGTTTTTTGATGTGACAAATGTTTGAAACGATAATGTACATGTTTCGCTCACATATTTTAATCCATTGGTTACTTTCAAACAACTGAGATGAGTTTAATAAACAAAAGAGTCCCATTCGCGTCTCTTTTTCAGTGTTTTGCTGCAGGTGCTACAACCTAGTTCCGTTGTATATCCCCTTGTTTCTCTGATAAAGTTGTGGACCCACTCCGCTATGCATCGTTTCGTCATTGATTTTCACAATGGATAGAAAAAAATAACAGACAACGAAACGTAAAAAGTACTGTTTTCACCCCTATGAATCATACATAATGCATTTTTTAAATCCTAAATTGTTAAGCTTTTGGAGTGACCATCCTTGCATCATATACATGTTGGTGTTTCTTTTTTCCAAAGTTTTATATATTGGGATTGGTCTTTCTTATCGAATTTAGGTGGTTTTGTAGTAAAACCGAATAGGAACAGCCCTTAGATAAATTAAAAGATTTTAATACTAGAATTTGAAAAAGGAAGCAAACTCTGTTGCTGCAACAAAAAATCCCCCAAACACCCAAAATTGAAAACACCAATGCAAAAGCAAAACAAGAGACAAGAAAGGAAAAGGAAGACGACATCAAAACATTTCAAAATATGACACAAGATTGTAAATTAAGACATCAAACGTATATAAATGTGATAGTCTACAATTTGTACTGAATCGTCTGTAAGCAACTTAGAACATTCAGAAAACAAGGTTTTTGCCTTATTCGATGGTAAAAGAACATGGTTCCCACTGGTATTTCTGTTATAACAGTTGTAAATATTGCATAAGTTATGCCAATAAAACTATAGACAATTAAATATTTTTATAATGATAGGTACTATCAAGTCCATTTGCTATTATTGATCGCTATTTATGCTACATGTTTGTGTTCAATTTAAAGGACAAATAGTCCACCTTGTCTTTAAAAGTGCTTAATTCATTAAAGATGAATTGTCATTTTTAGAATTATTCCAAAACTTTGAAGTCTGTTTGATTAAAAACGTGAGCAAAAAAATCCTTTTGAGACATTTATGAATCAGTTATGATATTTCAATATGACATAAAGTAAATAGCAAATATTTTTTAACAAATATAGCGTCTGAAAAAGGGGGGTGGGATGGTCATTCTCGATTACTTGACAGGATATTCATTTAAGATATCTACTTGTAGAATAATAACATCTATATAACATGAATTCCACACAAATATGGTTATTCAGGACCTGAATATCGGAAAAATGACCATATTTCGCCACATTGTTTCATACATTTCCTGCAAAGTCTCGATACGTCAAGCCAATCAATAAATTGTTTTGTTAGATTTAGTTTAAGTCCATTCTCGTTCGAAATGCTACGAAAGGAATAAAGGAGCATAGTAAAGTGGCCATATAAAAATCGACTTCTCCATAATTAAAGGAGCTGTTAAGATAAGGGCCGTATTTAGCCCTGAATCTCGTGACTTATTTCTTCCGCATGGCGAATCGCATACAGAAATACATGAATCATTATTGAAATATAATGTATTTGCAGACCTTTTACATGTTTTACATTATGTTAAGGAACTCTTAAGGTTGTAAAATTAAGGTCGAAAGAGGTAGGGGTGCTCGGATAGAAAATCCGATAATATCGATAAAAAACGTATAAATGTTTTAATATTTTATCTAAAATGGATAAATATAAGCTAAAGGACGTCAAATATGTCTACATTGTGTATCAGAAATAGATTTCGAACGTTCTACCTCCTTTAATCGGTAAATAATGAAATCCGGAACTTAAAATACGGTCTTATTTTTCATTCAATGGCTACAATGTAAGCCTTTTAGCGCGAAATACACATTGGCGGAGAAATGAACATCACTCTTGCTTATTTCGTTTCTAATTCTTGTATCTTACATTCAATCATATTGAGTACACAATGTTTGATGGGTTAAAGAGGAAAAATAGTCAAATGTGCTATATTTAATGGTCAAAAAGATCGATTCTTATAAAATGCACCCCCCTTTCCATTTTTAGTTTTTCGTCTCTGGGGTAGTGTTCCCCCCGGAGATACAGAACCCCACTTTGCCAAAAAATTTGTATCATGGATACACATCTCCAGTAAAAGTGGCTTTCTGTATATCCGGGGGGAACAATGTTCAATAAAACTTTTCCGTTTTCTATTGATTTCTATGAGAAAAAGATAAGTTTTGATCCAAAAATTAGCATTATTATGCAAAACAGATAAAAAATAATTTCATATTCTGATGGGATGCCGTATAGGTATACATTTTACCAAAAAAGGTTCTTGAAATTTCAATTGTCAAAATTCCACTTTTCAGGGCTGATTTTACGCCTTATCTTAACAGCTCCTTTTGTCATTTTTAGAGCGTTAAATATCTATATTTTGAGAAATCTAGATATAAGAAGGTACTCTTCGCTTTCTAAGACATTGTAAATTTAGCATACATATCATGTTAACTGCCGATTTTACGTTAAAAAGGGATGACGGTCAATTCGTCCCAAATACAAATTCGTTCATGCACAAATAGGATGTTGCCATAAAAGGGGGCCGCTTTGTTATATAAACCATATAAAGTCCTTTTACTCAGGTCATTGTTACCTTATAAAACGTCCCAATACTTTTATTTTTCGTGTCTACGGGGGTGACCATATTTTTCCCATTTCGTTGATAAGTAGCCTATTTACATACAAAGGCATACATGTAATTAAAACTATGATTTTCGTTCAAGGAAATATTTTGTCACCACTACTTCTAAGAAATCACGACAAATAAGATGTTTTTTTTTTTTTTTTTTTTTTTTTTTTTTTTTTTTTTTTACAAATAAGATGTTTTAATTGATTATTATTTTGAGAGAGAAAAAAAAAAAAGAAAGTTAACGTCTAAAATTCAGATTTTTTTTCCTTTTTCCAATTTTGAGATATTTTTCTTCGCAATTTGAGAGCAGGACATTTTACAATATACCTAAATATGACTGCCTCGTTGATATTTATTATGATATATAAACAAACTTCATATTACCGATAATCAAAGACAAATCATTTGTTATGAAAAAGGCGAAATATTGTCACCGGCGAAGTATGGTTTCTTGCTCTTTATGATTACAACTAACGGTCACTAACATAACAATAGTCACGAATTACTAAGAATTTGATAAACAAACCTTAAAACACACAAACGTGCATTTTATACGCTCTCTTTTGATACCACTTTCAACTTTCTACGACTTGCAACAGTGACGATAGAAAACATCCAAAGTTTCTTCATACAGAGAAAGATAACGTAACGTCATATGATGCAATATATCCGTGATCAAGGTTCATGTTGACCTCTATATGACAAAAATATCATAAATAGAGAATCTAACATTTTCGTGAATAAGTTTGACTTCATCGTATAGCATAAACGGTATACAAGGGGTTAAGTATCAAGTGAAAAATGAGATTTTTTCTTGAAAATGGCAGCCATCTTGTAAAACAGAAGTCATTTTTGATTATATCTAATATTATTAAGTATGGCCTTAAGAACAATTGTGCCAAGTTTCATGCTTTCCTGAAAATTTGCACACTTATTTCACCATTCAGCCGGACTATCTGTAAAAGAATTGAAGATCTCTCTAATTGGTTCGATTTATTTTAGAATAAGGTCCTAGAGAGAGAATTGATTGTAACATCTTGGAATCATTTATTATGCTAAACATCAGTCAAAGAGTGACACAATTAAGGCTGCATCATGTATTTAACATCCGCAATGAGAACTGTCCTAGTTACATGCTAAATGGTTTCACCCTTGTATCTGAACAGAGAAGATATGCTACAAGATCATGCAGTTCTAAGAATTATATGGTGCCAAACAACAATTACTGCAGTCCATGTACTTTTTATTATAATGCTATTAAAGACTGGAATGACCTGCTTCTAAACATCAAAGAAATATCTGGAAAAGACAACTTCAAAATATCTTTAAAAGAACATCTAAATCTTAAAAGCCGAGAGAGTGAAAATGCAACTTTTATCTATTTTAAATCATTATATTTAACCTGCCAAATTTTAAATTAGTTATTATGACCAAAGTTACAGGAATTTTAAGCCCAAAGTTTGTCCTTGCCTAAACCATTTTTGATGTCTGAGCCAAAGTCTTTTATTTATGTTCAGTTTAGTTTTAGTTTAGTTGTTAGTTTAGTTTGTATCTTTTGAGTTGAATTTTTGTTTGTGTTGATTTTCCTATCAATTATACTTCGAATTTTTACTAACCTCAAAAATTACATTAATATATTCACATCATATATTAATTTACCTAACTTTTTGATTTTTATTTCTAAGGACCCCATTGGAAATAAGCTTGTAAGCTTTCATGGGTTATCCTTGGATTAAATCAAAGTTATTATGGTGCAATATCTTATTTAAAGTTTCTTTGATAGCTAAATCTATATCTTAAAGCTCCTGTGATAGCTAATTCAGTTTTATATTTATATAATTTACAAGATGAAATCATATCTATCCAAATTCTTATATCTGATTTTCTTATTTTTTTTTTTATTACAAATTCCTAATATATATAATTACTACCTCAGTTCTATATTTCAGCCATTGTATTTCTAGCAAATCTATTGCTCTTTATCCCAATTTACCACTTTTTGTTTATTTCAGTTTTTGTTTATTTTAAATTTCATTATTTTGTTATGTTTTATTTTGCTGTAATCTTGATATATTGCCCTGTGACTTGGTTTTACCTGAATAAATCATATCATATCATAATTATTTGAGTTTCTGTTAATTTGGCTTTCCATAGTCCGACGGTGCTAAATTTGTGCTCTATTGTGAGTGCTGATGAGGCTGTTGTCAGGATATTTAGCTCAGTTGACCTTTGCGTTACCCTTTCTCGTTTACATGATCATCAAAAAGTGGGGATGTTATTTTACACCTCTTTTGTGCGTTTGGATAACCGGTAAAGTTGGAGAGTTGTGACGGATAAAAACAGCACGTTCCGGCGTGGTAGATAGCCGGCCTTAGTCCGCATCGAATGCCCATTAGTCTCGTTTACTTATGATTTGTCTCTCGTTTTAGATGTTTAAAATGAGGTTTTTGAACTAAGAACATGTTATTGAATAACGCATTAATAGTGAAATTAATACAGTATAGCTAAGCAAAGATAAAATGTGTCAGTGTCTCTAATCGATTGGACTTTGTCTTGGTATATATTTCAATGCTATTTTAAACATTGATTTCATTTGGATATGTTACTGAATCGACTCTAAAGAAAATTTTGAGCCGCGCACTATCTGTAAAGTAAATGCAGAAATTGAAATTCTAAAATTAACACCAGAGGGCGCTAATGAAATTAATTTGGGCTGCTTATAAAAATCACGACTGCATGACTTTTGAGAATTTAATATTCGAAACACGTGTCTGGTGCATGAAAATTAGTTTGAAATTTTCTTCAAGAAAGCATAGAGTTGGAACCCTTTGGCATTATTAATATAAACATTTATTTCTTGTTGCAGAGTGGAGCACTTAAAATCGTTCCCCGTGACCTGATGTTTGTAAAGTGTATGAATTATTTTTGCCAGCCCTGTCACATAAAGGAAGCTTTGTTTTTGGCCCTTTATCAATGTGACATCATATATATATGTCTTTGCTTCTTCGGAAACTTGCCCTTTCACCGAAAAATGGCATCGGAATTAAAGGAGGTTAAAATCTAAGCACCATCCCTCCAATGCTATTTTGAACATAGATTTCATTTTGACATGCTACTGAATCGACCTTACAGTAAATTGTGAGCCGCACAATCTCTTTAAATAAATGCAGAAATGTAAATTCTAAAAATAACACCAGAGGTTGCTAGTGAAATTAATTTGGGCTGCTCATTCGACTTTGAGCCGCGCACTCTGGCTGAAAGCATGACTTATGAGAATTTAATATGTCTGGTGCATGAAAATTAGTTTGAAATTTTCTTCAAGTAGGTATAGAGTTGGAACCCTTCGGCATTATTGGTAGAAGACTTGAGTCTTGCTCTCATTTATTTATTTAATTTTATCAATGTATCTGATAGTCCAGTTTCTTTTCCGTTGTGAAAGCAGAATGTGTATGAATGATGCCTCGACGCATTTTTGTAGAGTCTGCAGCCGACCATGTGCATGTATTTGTTGTGTTGGGATTTACCTCTTTTTAAGCTTTCTCTGTACCAGTAGATTTTATATTCGTAATCACTGCATACAAAATGTTAATCTACTGGTATCAGAAGTAACAACGACTTTCCGTTTACATTGTATTGACACGGACTGACGAAGTAAATGGCTGGTAAGCTTTTTTTTTGTGTGAGCTCTTACTGATCTACAAATGTTTGGATTGTTTGGAAGTATCACTGCGAAACCTTCCGACTTACGAAATATAGTGCAGTGATTGATTGTTTTTAGATCCAAGAAAACAGTCTGTTTTCCATAATTAAATGATAAGAAATGAATCTTATATTTTTTTTCTGTTGATGCAGGTATCACCCGAAAAAATGGACAGAAAACTTTTGCATCAACGCGCTACGCGCATTGATGCAGTTTTCTGTCCAATTCTTACATCGCTCTTAAGGTTAAAATATAATTTTTATATATACTGTATGCGCTGTATTCGTTTGGATAATTTTCGTTATTGACAACATATTTATTATAAGTTCAATAAAATTTAAAGGATATTTCTCAGTCGAAATTGAGACATGGCAGATATTTTTTCCCAATTTGAAAAAATAAGAACATCTCATCGACGGCAAATCATAGGCGGCGGTGTAAATTTTACATGACCATAATTTCTCAATATTAAAATACTATATGCGTTTGATTTTTTTCTAATTTCTTTTGATTCACTTTTGTTACTTAAAAGTTTTCGCTTTCACAAACTATTAGTTTTTCTGGAAATTTTACAAAAATTATGATCAACTTCTTTTGAAATTCGGACCCATACAAGCAATAGAGTATATTACTTTAGGTATTTCACAACCTGCATTTTATGGTGACATGATTAACAAAATAAGAAGAATCAAGAACGTAGACAGCATAACTATCGAAAATGCGTCAGAGTCAACAGACGCCTTTTATACCGTGGATATGATCCTAATGTCACCAGAAGGACACTAAGCTTGGTCCCAGATAGCATGACTACGTTGGGCCAATGTTGGTATTTATGTTGTATGGTTGGCCGGTGGTTGGCGTTGGCATGTCAACGTGGGACCAACATTGACCCAACATTGTATTTGTCGGACATACCAATGAATTATCGCTGTTGTTGGACTGGGGTTGGGCCAATGTTGGTCCAACATCGTATGTTCAAGATAAAAGCACCGATCGAATTATATAATTTTACAAATGAGATTTGAAATACACACCATCATTGAAAAAGACCAAAATTTTGTTTCAAAATAATATAACGAAGCCATAAGAGTCAAAAGAATAATAATCTAATTTACGACGTTGGTTCAATGTTGGGCCAATGTTCGTCAAAAATAAAGAAAAAATGTAAAGATTCAAATGAAATCTAATTTAATAAAAAGTCAATCTGACTTTTGTAACTAGACAATATTAACTGAATTTATTCCTCTTTAACATTTTTACATTATTTGCAATAATGGTATTAATGGGTTGACGTTGGGCCACCGCTGGACTTACGTATGTTATACCAAGGTTAATTTTCAAAATACCGTTTATTTTTCATTTCCGAAAAGTCTTGAACTATGAAGTTTTTAAAAATTTTCAAATACTTAACAAGTCTTTAGATAAGAAATGTGTGTCCATCAAAAGAGGACATACTTTCTGCGGTACTGTAAGACGTTGGGTCAACGTTGGACCAACGTAAACATTGGGTAAAGAAAACATTAAAAAAAAAACCAATTCTTTATAAAAAATATTAGATCATATCTATAATATGCATAGTTATTTCACAATGATACATACATGTATAAAATGTCAGTAATTCAAGGTTCCTGTATTACTTTATAAAATTCAACTTATCATAAAATCAACTACCGAAGTAACTGCAGAGATAAGATCTAGGTCAGTGCTTGGCCGGTCAAGTCATAATTAACGCCATATGTCTGACCAGTTTCTAAGGCAACGGAGCTAGATTGCACAATCTGATACCGGACGTTTCTTATCTGGGACGCACACTACAAGGTTTTAAGTAAAGATAAATTTGAAGTAGAGCGAGAGCGGTCACTGGACCCTAAAGTTTTGTAAAGTGTAGGCAGTAAAAGTAAGTACATTGTGATTATTATTATTCATGATTGTTGGCAATTCGTATGTATTATTTTATTCATATTTGTTCATATTGCATTTGTAGAAATCAAATTAACTAGTATCATTAACATTGCTAATTTATTTAAATATCTGATATTTTTGTATCTTCTCTCTTTTGCAGTAATATATCACGTTGAAATGGAGATTGGTTGATCGAATGATTTAGAGATACACTGTAGTATTCGACTTGATGAGGAAGAAAGGAAAAGTGCAGATAGAAAAGGACCAGAGTTGTGTTTGAAGTCGGATAGTTAATATTGAGTGATTTATGTTCCGACTTATGGATACATAAATATGAGGATATTTATTTTCTTCTTTCAGATCACCAAATAAAGGATCTACGGCCAACGTTACCAACAAAAAGCCAACGTTCAGCCAACAAATATCATTACAATGTTTGATTGACGTTGGACAAACATAAATCCGATATATATGTTAATTTTGGCCAGCGTTGTGACAACGTGTAAACATCCGAGGTCTGACATCGGCCCAACAGCGGCCCAACTTGTGGGGCAAACGTTGGGCAGATGAGCAACATTGCATTGGTCCAACATTCACTGCCGATATTGGCCCAACGTAAATGTCACCGATGGACTTGCGTTGGGCCAACTTCATCATACTATTTGGGGTACTTGACCAATCTACAGTCTTGTACGAGCGCATTCTTACGACTTGCAGTCTGACAGACTGTGGCGACGGAACTCCATGACGGGCCCTGTCCAAACCTCTTTAGAGGAGACAGGGTCCCGGCCACCTGTCCTCTCTGAATGTCAGTCGGATTCCTCGGCGGATTACATATATGAGCTCGCTACAGCCGGCAGAGCACGGACTATATTACGCATGTCATCTTTTTATATCCCTTTTCATATTCATCTGTGTTGCTTGGACCCCTGTGTTTTACGGTCTTGTTTGTGTGTGGTTGTCTAATAGTGAGGAGGTTGTTTTACACCATAATTGTGCGTTCTTCGATACCTCTGGGAAATCGGAATAGTGGGAGGGTTGTGCGCACGTAATTCAGGATGACCATCCTGTCTGCTATTTCCGTGGCAGGTGTCCGTCCTAAGTCGGTACCTGTTGCCCATTGGTCCTTTTGGTTTAAATGTGTTCTTTATGTTCAATGTTTCTATGGTGGTTTTTTTTTTTGCATTGGGTGTTTTGGGTTTTGCTGTGGGTGCTGCAACCTTGTGTTGTTGGAGATCCCCTCCATTCTTTTAATGACTTTACCGTGCTTTGATATTTTCCTTACCAAATACAGACACATGGCTTGTTATTGGACAAATCTACAGTCTTGTACCAGCACATTCTTAAGAATTGCATTCTGACTGACTGTGACGTAAGGATTCCCTGACGGTCCATGTCCAAACCTATTTAGAGAAGACAGGGCCCTTACTGTCTGTCCTCTCTGTATCTCAGTCGGACTCCGCGGGTGATAACATGCATGAGCTCGCTAAAGGACAAAGATCACGGACGGTTTTTCGTACATACATGCCTTCTGTTTTATATCCATTGACAAATCCATCTGTGTGATTCTTAGGCTCTTGCATCATGTAGTCTGTTTGTATGGTCATCTTACAGTGAGGAGGTTATTTTACTCCATAATTGTACGTTCTTCGTGACCTCTGGGTGATCGGAAAATGGGTAGGGTTGTGCACACGTTATCTGGAAAACATCACTGTTATGTCGCCATAGTCGTGTCATTCGTGTCCGTATACATGTTCTCATTTAGTGCGCATTTTTTCTTAAGTCATTTCCGGTTGTGCCAAAACGTAAGAGATTGCATAATCGACGGACATTTTTGTGTTGCAGACGTCAGGGACGTTTTCCCATCATTGCTTGTCTCAGGGAGACATCTTTCGTCCGGATCGTTACTATTTTAATCCCCATATCATGCCAAAGCCATGTACTCGTATGTTTGAAATTTGCTATATTCTTGAAAACATTTTGTGATTACACATTGTACAGGGTTAATATGAATGCTTATCTAGCTCTATATGCGTTCTATATACGCATATTTTTCGGAATATAAACTAAAATTATACGATAAATAGGTAACATTTATTTGTTTTTATATATTGCATAGAAATATCTCATTTTTTGTATCGATATACTGTCATATTTTGGTAGGATCAGTTCCTTAGTATTCTTTTCTTTTGTCTCTTTAGTCATTTACCGTATGTCTGTTATAAACGTTTGTGAAGTATGCTACAATAAAGACGGAAACTTATCCTAGCTTTGTCAGTTGTCACTAATTTCCTGATATAGCGGCAGAACACTCAGAATCAGATACTGGCATGGCAGATGGTCGTCCTAAGTCGGCAGCGGTTGTCCATTGGCCTCGTTATGTGTAGTCATTTGTGTTTGATGTTTCTATATTGTGATTTGGTGTACCTTCAGATACTGGCATGGCAGATGGTCGTCCTAAGTCGGCACCGGTTGTCCATTGGCTTCGTTGGGTTATGTGTGGTCATTTGTGTTTGATGTATCTATATTGTGATTTGGTGTACCTTCAGATACTGGCATGACAGATGGTCGTCCTAAGTCGGCACCGCTTTTCCATTGGCCTCGTTATGTGTAGTCATTTGTGTTTGATGTTTCTATATTGTGATTTGGTGTACCTTCAGATACTGGCATGGCAGATTGCCGTCGTAAGTCGGCACCGGTTGTCCATTGGCTTCGTTGGGTTATGTGTAGTCATTTGCGTTTGATGTTTCTAAAATGTGATTTGGTGTAACTTCTACCTGTTGCGTCTTGGTGCATGTCTGGTCCATGCTGTAAATTTATCAGGTTTTAAATGATGCTATTGAATTAAAGACGTTTAATATTGAAACAAAATCTAAATGTATGCTCAAGTGCAAACTAAAGACAGGGCAATATCATGTTAAGATATATAACATATGCGTCAAATAATGGTAAACTGAATGTAGTCGATTTGAAAATTTCCGAACCTAGAAATGTCCTTTCATATGAACTTTTTTGATGATTCTTATGTATGGGATAGCACTGAACGATTCTAGTTTGGTTGCCACTGTGGCAACCATGGGCAACTCTTTTTATTGGCGGAAATTCAAAATGGCCACCAAATGCCTTCCATCAATGAATGAAATTAAATTCATTCTTTAAATATTAAGTGTTGCACATCAAATCAAGGGTTCGAGGGTCAACAAACCCATTTCCGATGTCATTTTCACAATTTGAGTTCATTGAGGACCAAACATTTAAGATGGCCGCCAAATTTCAACCTCAGTACCGTACAATGTGAATATTTCAATAACACGTTTGTGTAACGCATCTTATTTGTAGTTGCAAGTGTCCTAGAATACATTTATTTTGCTGTTTTGATTGTTTTCAGCTAATACATGCTTCTAGGACAACTCTGCTTATCGGGGGAAATTAAAAATGGCCACCAAATAGTCTACTTCTACCGTGTAAAGTGTAATAATTACTTGATATATCAAGAGAAGCACATCTAATCAGGGCTTTTAAGGACAAAGAAAACAATATCTTGTGTCATTTTGCTTATTAAGAAGAAGGGAGGAGATCTCAAGTACATTAAAGGCTTAACATAAAATGACTTCTCCCTTCATTATTCATATTTGCTGATGAGCCTTTGGCTCAAAGTATTTTGAAATAAACAACATATTTCGTTACGAATAATTGTGGTGCATCTTATTTGTGATCCCAAATGTGGTATAATCCATGTCTAATTTCCTTTTGTCGATATGAGCTTACAAATGCTCTTTTTACATAGATTGCACATTCTCAAACCATAAAAGCGAAGAATCTTTTTTATTATAAAAATAAAAAGAAATTGCAAATATTGTATGACAAATATGGATAATGACCATATCCCTGTCTACAGTACAAAATCGATAATTTAGAAAATCAGAAACCGAAGGCATACAAAATCAGGATAAAACAGGAACCAAAGCAAACAAAAACAAAAACCTCCACCATATGAAAAGAAGCGAACTCCCGATATGAGAGTGAGACCAGGTGCCCAGGAAGAGTAAGCATCTCCTGCTTGCATGCAACACCCGTCGCTTCAATTCGGTAGAACTGTCACATCCGGTTACTTCCATTTTGGAAGATATAGAGTACAATCTTTGGTTGGATGGTTCAAATGGTCTATGACAGAATATCATCCACCATTCTTGATAGTGGGACATCATAGTGTAAGACGAGTTCCCCATATCGACCGTAGAACTTCCTCAGTGACGATGTTAGTCGGTCACAAACATATCCCTGACTGAGAAGCTTATCTGAAAGACGCCTAGCTCTCAGAACAAAATCCGTATATTTGGTACTTGCTCTGGCATAGCGTATCAACTGAGATATGAACACGCCATAAGCAGGGGGATAAAAGTCTACCTGAAGCAAGAATCTACATTATAGGGCTCTGAATTGTCAAAATATCATGTCAAATATTTAAGTGATTGTCGCATAGTCCGCAAAGGGAATTCAGAGGAGCAATTAAAGTTCTTCCAGGATTGCTGCATGATCTGTATTCTTGACATAGATCGTTTTCCCTGTCATTGTTCTTTTAAATTATAAATGCTCTTGTTCTATTCTAGATTCATTTCAAGCTGGTCACACTGACTACGTCTTTCTCTTCAATCGAATACAGTACTCTCGATGTTGTGAGAGAACATTTGGAATGAAAACCTGTTTAAGATATGATATAGAAGCAACCTTCATACTGTACAGAACACTGATATCCAAAACAATTGCTTTCAAGATTTCACCCACTTGAGTTTTACATGCCATTTCATCTTACAACAGTTGAACACTCCTCAGATTCAATTTTGAATCCTTGTGGAGAAAAACGGAGGGAATCTCCAACCAGAAGTAAAAATTATCCTTCGGTGTAGTCATAGCAGATGAAAGTTTAAAAGGCCTGCTCATTTACAAACTTAACCGGCTTTATGAAGAGAAAGGAGAGTGCTAACCCTGTTACTATTGAGCAGCCTTCTTTGCATAGAAGAATACATTCAATGCACCAGACATGAAAAAAAAGTAGAGGACGCAAGTGCAACACCAACGGCAACGCCATCAGCAACACCAACATCAACACCAAGAGCAACAACGACACAAGGAGCAACACTAACACCAAGATCAACAACAACACCAACAAATTGACACCAACACATTGACACCAACACATTGACACCAACACATCAACACCAACACAGCAGAACCAACAAATCAGAACAAACACACCAATACACCAACACCTACACATCAACACCAACATACCAACACCAACACACTAACTCCAACACAAACATACCAACACCAACACACCAACACACCAACACAAACATACCAACGCCAACACCAACATACCAACACCAACATACCAACACCAACACCAACACACCAACACCAACATACCAACACCAACAGCAACATACCAACACCAACATACACACACCAACACCAACACATCAACACCAACACACCAACACCAACACACCAACACCAACACCAACACAACAACACCAACACCAACACAGCAGAACCAAAAAATCAGAAAAAACACACCAACACACCAACACCAACACACCAACACCTACATACCAACACCAACACACCAACTCCAACACCAACATACCAACACCAACACACCAACACCTACACACCAACACCTACACACCAACACCAACATGCCAACTCCAACACCAACATACACACACCAACACACCAACACCAACACCAACGCACCAACACCAACATACCAACACCAACATACACACACCAACACACCAACACCTACACTTCAACACCAACATACCAACGCCAACACCAACATACCAACACCAACATACACACACCAACACACCAACACCTACACTTCAACACCAACATACCAACGCCAACACCAACATACCAACGCCAACACCAACACCAACACACAAACACCTACACACCAACACCAACATACCAACGCCAACACCAACATACCAACGCCAACATACCAACACCAACACACCTACACCAACACCTACATACCAACACCAACATACCAACACCTACACACCAACACCAACATCCCAACACCTACACACCAACACCTACATACCAACACCAACACCAACACCGACACCCCAACACCTACACACCAACACCTACATACCAACGCCAACACTTACACACCAACACCTACACACCAACACCAACATACCAACGCCAACACCAACACACCAACACCAACATACCAACACCAACATACCAACACCAACATACCAACACCAACACACCAACACCAACATACTAACACCAACATACTAACACCAAGACACCAACACCAACACACCAATAACAACACCAACACACCAACGCAAACACCAACATACCAACACCAACATACCAACACCAACACACCAACACCTACACTTCAACACCAACATACCAACACCAACACCAACATACCAACGCCAAAACCAACATACCAACACCAACATACCAACACCAACATACCAACACCAACATATCAACACCAACATACCAACACCAACATACCAACACCAACGCACCATCACCTAGACACCAACACCAACATACCAACACGAACACAAACACCAACACACCAACACCAATATACGAACACCAACATACTATTACCAATATACCAACACCAACACACCAATACCAACATACCAACAACAATACCAACACACCAACACCAACAAACCAACACCAGCACCAACACACCAAGTAGAGGACTCTATTGCAACACCAACGGCAACACCATCAGCAACACTTACAGCAACACCAAGATCAACAACAACATCAACACATCAACACCGACACATCAGAACCAACACATCAATACCAACACATCAACACCAACACATCAACACCAACACATCAACACCAACACATCAACACCAACAAACCAACACCAACACATCAATACCAACACATCAACACCGACACATCAACACCAACACATCAGCACCGACACATCAACACCAACACATCAACACCAACACATCAACACCAACAAACCAACACCAACACATCAACACCAACACATCAACACCGACACATCAACACCGACACATCAGCACCGACACATCAACACCAACACATCAACACCAAGAGCAACAACGACACCAACACAGAAACACTAACACGTCGACACCAACACATTAGCACCAACACCAACACAGCAGAACCAACACTGCATCGACACCAACACCAACACAGCAGAAACAACACAGCAGAACCAACACATCAACACCAACACCAACACATCAACACCAACACATCAACACCAACACAGCAGAACCAACACATCAACACCAACACCAATACAGCAGAACCAACGCACCAACACCAACACATCAACATCAACACCAACACCACCACAGCAGAACCAACACCAAAATAAACAGTAATACATTGAATCCCTCTTAAGCTCTATCTGAAATCAGAGAAGAAAAGTACAACGAAAATGGCAAAAAGACACAATAAACACCAAATACTTCATCAAAACATAAAGCACAATATACTACATGCAAACCACAGAGACCAACGGACAATCATGTATGCCGGTCATCTGCCATGTTAGTAGCAAATGGTGTGGTTATCAAGATTATGTGAGCATAACCCTCTCACTATTTTGGTTACCCAGAGATTTAGAAGAATACACAATTGTTGTCGACACAATCAAGACAGCAAAACAAATGGGTCACAGCAAGACACAGATAAATATCTACCCTTCAACGACATTTACCGTAAATAAGCTTCTGAATCAACCCTGCACAAAATTTGGAGCCGCTCATTTTGACAAAAGGAAATTAAAGCTCTGTATTGTAGATGGCGCCAGGATAATTCACTTTGGTTTATTTAAACTGTTTGACATGAAGTACTACTGACGAGGACTAAAGTGTCCGAAACACGTGTCTAGTACAATAAAATTGGTACAATAGAACATATAGTTCAATATTAACAATGTAAATGGATAAACATATGACATAGGAACAGTCGGTATTCTACGGGACTGTTTTTCGTACGTCCGATGTTAAACAAAGGAGGGGATCTCCAACAACACCAGGTTGCAGCACCCACAGCAAAATCCAAAAGCAAACAATGCAGACAAGCACAGAAAGAGACGCATAAGAGACAAGGAACATCAACGAACAACACAGAAACATTAAACAATTTAACAAACGTTTAATCACATTTATAGGTAAAAGCATGGAAGATCGCAGGTAAATCATGTTTATTCGTGTATCTTATAGCTAATATCTAATCATTGTAAACGGATTGTAAATAATGTTATGTACATGAACACCTTATCTTTAAATACGAGTTATTTTCATTGAATTATGGATGTAAATCATACATCTATCTATTGTAAACTGAATATAATACATGTTAATGTTACTAATATATAGTATATCATCATGATAAAACGAAGTAAATGCTTATTTAATCATTTTATATAAAATATACGCTCTAGTACTAATGTTAAAATTCATCTCATTTATCGACAAAAAATTAATTTTTATCAATCATTTAGTGATATGTTGTATATAATATAGTATCATACATTCAATTTGGTATTGGAATTATTCCTTCCTCTAAGTTGTAACTTGCTACATGTACCTCTCCATAACTGCTTCCCTATATTTTCCACCCAGAAAATGCCGTGTAAGGATATCCCCAGCAGTATTCACCAAGAGTCGTCTGTATCCACACTCGGTCACCAACAGTTAGTGTCAGCAGTATAGTGTTACTGGCTACCTCATCGAAACCTCCGTTAGTTTCTTTACTGTATGACACCAACAGCCGGTTACCGTTATGATAGATGTAAGCAAAACATGATTGTGTGTCAGAGTAAGACATGGTGGACCACGTGAAGACATAAGTACCAGGTGAGGGACAGGTAAATATACCTGTATTACTGTTGTAGGATCCTCCTATATTGGTTATCACTTTATCATACACTATTTTCTTGTAATTAAAGTTGGACAATACAGATGAAGTTGATACAGTAAATGCGTAAGTTCTATTTCTCTCTGTAATAAAAGAAAAGCAAGTTTTTTTTGGTTGCACAAAATAATTTTATTTTAATTTTTGAATTATTTTGAAAAAATCTACAAATTTGACGAGTACTATATGATATTCTATAGTTATTTTACTTCTTAATGAACGGTCTCAAGTTTTACAAAATAATAACCATACGTTCTAAAGTGAAGTATTCATCAGTTGATCAATTATTATAGCTATTTGAAACATACACACACAGTTAATAAAATGAATAGTTTGTTGATATGAAAACTTTCCACATTTTCGAAATGAAATGTTGTGCAATTTTATATCGGATTACCTTTCCAAACATCCAAACATATATTCAGTAGAACATCAAATTCATTTGAATCCTTTTTTTAATAACAAGAAGAAGACTTTTCTTTCATAGAGATGCGTATTTATGTTTGAATCGTGAATTTTCCGAAAGATTTTTTCATACTTTTTAACTGTAGTTTTTTTTTAAATGGCCCACTTTTTTTTTTGTTTAATCAAATACTAAAATGCTGTATGCATTAACAAACTGAAAATGATGTCTTACTTTGATAAAGACATAGTAAAGGAACATGATCATAAATCACATGGATATATGCAATGACAAATATGGATAATGACCATATCCCTGTATACAGCACAAAATCGATAATTCAGAAAATCAGAAACCGAAGGCATACAAAATCAGGACAAAACAGGTACCAAAGCAAACAAACAAAAACCTCCACCACATGAAAAGAAGCGAACCCCCGATATGGGAGTGAGATCAGGTGCCCAGGAAGAGTAAGCATCTCCTGCTTGCATGTAACACCCGCCGCTTCAATTCAGTAGAACTGTCACATCCGGTAACTTCCATTTCGGAAGACATAGAGTACAATCTTTGCTTGGATGGTTCAAATGGTCTATGACAGAATATCACCCACCATTCTGGAGAGTGGGACATCATAGTGTATGACGAGTTCCCCATATCGACCGTAGAACTTCCTCAGTGACGACGTTAGTCGGTCACAAACATATCCCAATAACATATTTTACCTGACTGAAGATGGTGTATTTCTTGTCCCAGATTGTTTATATGAGATGACATATTTCTCTTTGTTTCTGAAACAACAGAATTCAGGGAATGTTCATACAATACATCGACAAGATCCATTCAATAATCGTGATAATCTATTTTAATTTGGAGGGATTTCCCTTATATAGATATCAAAATTATCCAGATAAAGTGTTATTAGAACATCTGTTTAAAAAAAATCATATAGCATGGGCTAAATGAATGATTTTTGTCATGCTGTATCCAAAAGAAAAATCCTAGCTTTACAAGGAATCGATATTTTCTAATGTTTCCAATGAATCTTTAGGCTCGACTGTTTTCTTTGTGTGTCCTAATAAATGACGTCAAAAATTGTATATAACATATTGCTCGTATGCAGGCGCACATGTGTACGCGAATGTAATTATCGTTACAAGAATAAATAAACAATTTCAGATGCATTATTCTAATCTATTTAGGTATCATTTACAATCAATTAAAGGGCGTGTCATTACTAAACGTGTTTTTTTCTTATATGGTCGCCATATCACTTTCTATATAGACATATCCTCAGACAGGGCATGTTTAGTAGATCTTGTTTTCATTTTTGTGCATGGACATTGACACCAGATGCGGCTAGCCAAACAGGGGATGCTTACTCCTCCCTGGCTCCTGGTCACACCACAAGCTTGCTAAGGATCCATCGATGCTCAATGTGATGCTCTGTTGTGAGTGCTGTTGAAATTGTCAGAAACTTTATTATAAGTAAGATGTTTATGTTAGTAAATTTGTAAATTTAGTAAGTAAGCAAATAAGAAAGTAAGTAAATTAGTAAGTACGTGAGTGAGTGAGAAAGAGTGAGTGAGTGAGTGAGTGAGTGAGTGAGTGAGTGAGTGAGTGAGAGTGTGAGTGAGTGAGTGAGTGAGTAAGTAAGTGAGTGAGTGAGTAAGTAAGTAAGTAAGTAAGTAAGAAATTCTGCAAAAAAAGATTCAATTGTGCGTTCTTTGAGACATTTTGGTAACCGGAAAAGGGAGAGGGATGTGCGCACGTAATCCGCCACATCATTTGTTATTTGCGCAAAGTCAGCACCGGTTGCCCATTGGTCTTGATTGTTTATGTGAGGTCTTTTGTGTTTAATGTTTTTATGTCATATGTCTCCTTTTCGTCAGATCGAGCAGTGAGAAAACATCTCTATATTGTATTTAAAATAAACAAAATAGATATAATTTTATGCAATAGATTAAAATTAAGGATTAAAATAGTTTAACACATATTTTACCTTTGGTTATACTTTCTAATTCTTTCAGCATTTTCTGAGCATCAAGGAACGAGAGTGACGTATAATGGATCTTTCTGGCCAGAGATGTCAGGTTATCATTGATACTGCCTATCTGTATCTGACTTGTATTCCTTAATGTGTTTACGTTGGTAACAAGATCCTGTACAACTACTTGAAACGCTCCATAGTTCTGGTTCCCTTTTTCGTCAGCTTCTTTTAGATTTTCGATTTCGGCTGAGTTATTCTCACGAAATAATTTTAGTTCGTCATGGATTGTTTGATTTTCTTTCTCCAATACTTTAATATTTGCTTTCATCAATGTCATTTTGTGTTGCTGATCTTGTGCTGTCCTTATTAGATACACAATTTCCTTTTGTTGCGTATCAATCGTAGTATTCATTGCTCTTTCTACTTGTTTCTGAACTTGTATTGTGGCATTCAGTTTCCTTAGTTTCCAATGATAATCTTGATTGGAAGCATTCAATTCCTGTTGTTGTGCATATATCGTAGAATTCATTGACCTCATTTCTACCTGCTGTGCTTGTATTGTGGCATTCATTGTCCTTAGTTCCCGTTGATAATTTTGATTGGAAGCATTCAATTCCTGTTGTTGTGCATAGATCGTAGAATTCATTGATCTCATTTCAACCCCTTGTGCATAGATCGTAGAATTCATTGACCTCATTTCAGCCCCTTGTGCTTGTATTATAGCATTACTCGACCTCATTTCAACCTGTTGTGCTTGTATTGTGGCATTCATTTCTTTCACCTTCTCATCTTTGTCGATCTGTGTGGATATCAAAGAGGTGTTCAGACTAATGACCAAATTCCGTAGCATTGTTAAGTCCTTCTTAATGTTCATGATCTCCTGTTGGTTTCCACTATTGGTTACGTTAATTGCTGTAGCCGTAGGCAGAAGGACAACACAAAGTAAAACAAGGAAACGAGACATTTTGACTTAGGATACAAAAGTATGGTTGTGTACTGAATGCTGAACAAATCTATATAGAATATCTGCCCAATCAGAGATTCATCGTAACGATACAAGTATTTTATCTGCAAAATTGCACATGACATAGGTTTGTAAATACGATGATAAGATATTTTGACATATATTATACAAAGTCAAGTACATTATGTATCAGATATAGATCAGTTGACTTTGACGGATTATCATAACATACCATTTGTAAGATAACCAAGGCACACAAATATACAACATGTTACTAGATGATGATATTGAATTTGAAGATGTTTAACATATTTGTACTACTTGGTGAGTGTCACTGCTTGAGGACCAGGAGTCCCCGAGGGCACATGTAGCCAAGTTCGATCAACTTCAATTGATCATTACTTCACCGCATTTGAAAATTTCTGTTATCAAAATTTATTGAAATTGATAAAACGTGGGTCCTGTAACATCATATCCCATCCTTCCTGATACGTCTTTCGGGACATTTATGGACATAATAATTTCAACACTCTTTGGTCATATTTCATTGTTTAGATTGAGGATCACTGACGAGGGTTAAGTACCTGAAACGTGCATGTCTGTTCCATGCTGCAGAGTTTTCATTCATTCATTCATTCCTTCATTCATACATTCGTTCGTTCGTTCATTCATTCATTCATATCAGGGTTTAACCTAAGTATGATAAAGTAGCACTGCTCAAAATGACAAAGTAAAGAAATCACTCCAAACTCAGTCTATTAGGCCCACAAAGTTAACAAACCACACAAAACTTATATACGCAGTTCGAACTAAGATATCAAATCGTATATAACTCACTTCGTTTGGTCCACAAAGTCAACAAACCACATAGAATTCATACAAACAATTAGAACTAAGTTAATGAACCATACATAAATCATTCTTTCTATTTGACGAAGATAACAAACCACAAGCAACTCATACCCAACTCTCAATCGACTCACATTTAAGAAACAACTCGCGTCAGGATCATATGACCTTATATGTAATCAAATGGTCTGGATATGAGTTGATAAATGGAACATATAAAAACCATTGTAATAACCCATGGATCTGATGGTTTTGTATGAGTTACCTATAAGTTACATGTGGTTTGTTAAGAATTTTTTTCGTTTGGGATTTGTACTACTTGGTGAGTGTCACTGCTTGAGGACCAGGAGTCCCCGAGGGCACATTTAGCCAAGTTCGATCAACTTCAATTGATCATTACTTCACCGCATTTGAAAATTTCTGTTATCAAAATTTATTGAAATTGATAAAACGTGGGTCCTGTAACATCATATCCCATCCTTCCTGATACGTCTTTCGGGGCATTTATGGACATAATAATTTCAACACTCTTTGTTCATATTTCATTGTTTAGATTGAGGATCACTGACGAGGGTTAAGTACATGAAACGTGCATGTCTGTTCCATGCTGCAGATTTTTCTGTTCATAAATGATGCTTTTGAATTTGAAGACCTTTAACATTAAAACGATTTGAATGACCAATCGGCAGCTGTGGCTGAGGTTATTGTCTCATGTGATGGTACGCTAAGGGCCGTTGGAAATGCGGCTAACCACTTCACTACAACAATACCATCTCCTAACATTCATAGCTTGAAGAAACTACAGAGACAAATAATTCAGCATCCTATTTGGACATAACACTGTCCTACGACACTGATGGTAATAGGAACACCTCGTTCAGTGACAGTCGTGACGACTTCACTTTCAGAATCACAAACTTTCCTTTTTTGATTAGCAACATCCCTTCATCGCCAGCTTATGGCATGCTCATATCTCAATTGATACGTTATGCCAGAGAAAGTACCAAATACACAGAATTTGTTCTGAGAACTAGACGTCTTTCGGGTAAGCTTTTCAGTCAAGGGTACATTTGTGATGGATTAATATCGCCACTAAGGAAGTTCTACGGTCGATATGGGGAACTCGTCATACACTATGATGTCCAATTGTCCAGAATGGTGGATCATATTCTGTCTTACAACATCTGAATCATCCAACCACAAAATATACTTGTATCTTCCGAAATGGAAGTAACCGGATGTGATATCTCTGTCAAATTGAAGTGACGGGCGTTGCATGCAAGCAGGAGATACTGTTTTTTCCTGGGCACCTGGTCTCACTCACATATTGGGAGTTCACTTCTATTTATGTGGTGGAGGTTTTTGTTTGTTTGCTTTGGTTCCTGTTTTATCATACATTTTGATTATTGATCGTCTCTTCAACGCATGTGAAAAGTTCTGTTATAAAAATTTCTTAAAATATCTAAAATGTGGGTCCTGTAGCATCATATCCCTTCCATCCTGCTACGTATTTCGGTAAATGTTTCAGCATAATAATTTTCAAACTATTTGGCAATATTACATTGTTTAAATTGAGGATCACTGACGAGGGTTAAGTACCCGAAACGTGCATGTCTGTTACATGCTGGAAATTTATCTGTTCTTAAATGATGCTATTTAATCTGAAGACGTTGAACATTCGTATGCCTTTAGCTTATTATTTTCAGCATTTTCCCGATTTTGTAATGTGTACTGGACTTTTCATTCCATTCAAAACTGTCGTCGAACTTAAAGGAGGTGAACATCTTAGCACCATCCCTCCAATGCTATTTTGACATAGATTTTATTTGGATATGCTACTGAATAGACCCTACAGGAAATTCGGAGCCGAGCACTCTCTGTGAAGTAAATGTGCAAATCTTAATACCAAAAAAAAAAATGAAAGAGGGCGCTACTGAAATAAATTTTTGTCGCTCCGTTGCAATGAGTTAAAGAAGATCCTGACGATAATCTCAACAGCACTCACAATAGAGCGCAAAATTAAACATCGACGGACCCCTAGCAAGCTAGAGGTGGGACCAGGTGCCAGGGAGGAGTAAGCATCCCCTGTTGGCTAGCCGCACCCGCCGTCGATGTTCATGAAGCATGAAAATGAAAATATATAAAACTCATGCACTGTCTGACGTTATGTCTATATAGAAAGTTCTATGGCGACAATGTCAGGGAAATATATTCAAAACACTTACTGTCAAACCCCTCGCGGGGAACTTCTTTACGAGCTCCACACGGCAAAGGGCATAAGTGTGACACAAATGAGTTAAAGAAGATCCTGTAAGCATCACTGATGATAATTTAATATTCAAAACACGTGTGTGGTGCAGAAAAATTGGTTTGAAATTTTCTTCATGAAAGTATATAGAGTTGAAACAGTTCCGTATTATTGGGATATGGTCATTGACCATATTTGTCATACACTGCATACGCAGTGGATTACCTCTATATAGTAGTTTGCTCCATGGTTTGTTATCTTTGTAATTTGTCTATTTTTATCATGGAAGTCCGAAACATGGGAGCAATTGTCAATATTGAAATATATGTCCTATATTACCAATTTCGTTGTACTAGACACCTGTTTCGGATATTTTAATCCTCGTCAGTAGTACTTCATGCCAAACAGTTTAGATAAAGCCAAAATGAATTTTCCTGGCGCCATCTACAATACAGAGCTTTTATTTCCTCTAGTCAAAATGAACGGCTCCATACTTTGTGTAGGGTTTATTCAGAAGCGTATTCAAGTGAAAAATATGACCAAAAATCGCTGGAGACTAGGCGCAAGGAGCTTAATTCTATACATGACCGAAAAAATTATGCCGAACCCCAGCTAAGGACAGAGCTAGGCTATGAGGGAGATACTCCTTAGTTTTAGAAATTAGGTTTAATTTGATGACAGGAAACTTAGAACATATTTCAGTGTAGTGCGTAAACACTAAAACTAGATGAGCGATATCCTCGAGGACTTGCAGTCAGCTCTAGCTTATCTGATGAGCTGAGAGATGTAAATGCCGTTGATTGCAACCCCGAAACATCGCCGTCAAGTCAAGGAAAATTAACCATGTTGAAGCCAAAGTCTTCTCTTTTGTCGTATATCTTTGTCTGAATTTCTCCGTTATTGATTTTGATATCAATACCCGAAAATGGTGTAGTTTTATCATCACGTAATCTGGAAAACCTCGCTGTTATGTCCTCATAGTCGTGTCATTCGTGTCCGTATATATGTTCTCATCTTAGTGCGCATTTTTGCTTAAGTCATTTCCGGTTGTGCCGAAACGTACGAGATGCGATTGCTATTTCGATGGACATCTTGGTGTTGCAAACGTCAGGGATGTTTTACCCACCATCGCTCGTCTCAGGGAGACATCTTTCGTCCGGGACGATACAATCATGCCACAGCTATGTATGTTTGAAATTTGCTATATTCTTGAGAATATTTTGTGTTTATAATTGCCACAGAAAGTTGATCTGATTTTCTATTATCATGTATTTATGGATACATGATACAGGGTAATATGAAATGCTTATCTTGTTCTTTATGCCTTCTATATAAGCATATTTTTCGGAATATAAACTAAAATTATATGATAAATAGGTACCGTTTATTTGTTTTAATATATTGCATAGAAATCTCACATTTTTTGTATCGATATACTGTCTTATTTTGGTAGGATCAGTTCCTTAGTATTCTGTTCTTTTGTCTTTCAGTCATTTACCGTATGTCTGTTGTTAACGTTTGTGAAGTATGCTACTGTAACGTGTCTTGTTTTCGTGGGATGGCATGTTCTTAAAGCATGGCGTAGTGTTAGTGTGTATTGTAAAATCCGAGCGGTATGATTCAAAGTATATTCCAGGGTAAAACTGTGATTTCCATATAATCCATGTGAAATGAGACATAAATCATGAATCTAGTTCACTACTTTAATATTTACATATGTACATGCGCGCAAACATAAGTATAATATCCAGGAAATATAAAATCAAGGCATTTTATTACAACAAGTCACAACAATATCAATCTACTCTATATAGTCTGGCTAAAGAGAATCTCTGTATAAGAAATTGTGTCTCATATATATAGAAAGTTCTCAGTACTCATCATGGGTATTATCAGTCATGTGACATGTGAGTACTCACTTTGAGTAATGGTACCCACGGCGGGTATCTTACATTATAAAATCATAGATTATGCAATAAAATATCAATAATGAATCAAAGATAATTCAAACAAACAAATAAGTCATAATATAAAATCTGAACGTCACACTACAATAAAGATGGAAACTCATCCTAGCTTTGTCAGTTGTCACTAATTTCCTGATACAGAACACTGAGCATCTGCTACTGGCATGGCAGATTGGCCTCGTTATGTATAGTCATTTGTGTTTGATGTTTCTATATTGTGATTTGGTGTACCTTCTACCTGTTCTGTCTCTTTCTTTGCGTGTCTGCTCTATGTTTTTTTTTTTTCATTTTGTGTTTTTGAATTTTCTTGTTGATGCTGCAACCGAGTGAAGTTGAGGATCCCTCAACACTTTTTGATAGATTGATTGATTGATTGATTGATTGGGACCTAAATTTTAGCGTCACATCTTTACCATTAAAACGCGTTTTCAGAAAACAAGAATGATACTAACAACTGTGGTGCATATATATAGAATAAATGCGTGTTTGGCGATACCCCTTTCTAGACGTTTTGATGAAAATAGCTAGGTTCGAAATCTTTTGTTCGCAAGCTCGTCGTTCCGTTATAAGAGGAGGACAGCAGTAGTTTGTAAAATTTTAAGTCTGGGCAGGCAACAGAAACAGCGAAAGGCATGGCAAATGAAGTCTTGTCACTCCGAGGTCATATTCTTCAGAGACGAATATGCTAAGATTTTGACTTTTCCCCTTTTATACTTAGATTTACCTATGACTGCATTTATTTCATTACTACCATTATAGTATTTCTGCCATTTTTTTATCTTCATTTCAAGAAAGGTGACTGGGTCAATTTATAGTAAGTCCACATTGGACGAATTCTCACACTTATTCTTTATATGAATACCAACACACCAATACCAACATACCAACACAAACACACCAACACCTACACACCAACACCAACATACCAACGCCAACACCAACATACCAACACCAACATACCAACACCAACACCTACACACCAACACCAACATACCAACACCAACACCAACATACCAACGCCAACACCAACATACCAACACCAAAACACCAACACCAACATACCAACACCAACACACTATTACCAACATACCAACACCAACACATCAATACCAACATACCAACACCAACACCTACACATCAACACCAACATACCAACACGAACACCAACACACCAACACCAACACCAACATACCAACACCAACACACTATTACCAACATACCAACACCAACACACCAATACCAACATACCAACACCAACACACCAACACCTACACATCAACACCAACATACCAACACGAACACCAACATACCAACGCCAACACCAATATTCCAACACCAACATACAAACACCAACACACTATTACCAACATACCAACACCAACACACTATTACCAACATACCAACACCAACACACCAATACCAACATACCAACACCAATACCAACACACCAACACCACCAAAACAACACCAACACCAACACACCAAGTAGAGGATTCTATTGCAACACCAACGGCAACACCATCAGCAACACTTACATCAACACCAAGAGCAACAACGACACCAGAAGCAACACTTACACCAAGATCAACAACAACGTCAACACAGAAACACCAACACAAAAATTAGTGGACTCAATTGCAACACCATCAACAACACCATCAGCAGCAACACCAACATCAACACCAAGAGTAATAACGACACCAGGAGCAACACTCACACCAAGATCAACAACAACACCAACAAATTGACACCAACACATTGACACCAACACATCAACACCAACATAGCAGAACCAACATATCAGAACAAACACACCAACACCTACACATCAACACCAACATACCAACACAAACACACCAACTCCAACACCAACATACCAACACCAACACATCAACACCTACACACGAACACCAACATTCCAACGCCAACACCAATATACCGACACCAACATACCAACACCAACATACCAACACCTACATACCAACGCCAACACCAACATACCAACACCAACATACCAACACCAACACACAAACACCAACATACCAACGCCAACACCAACATACCAACACCAACATACCAACACCAACACACCAACACACCAACACCTACACACCAACGCCAACATACCAACACCTACACACCAACACCAACATACCAACAACAACACCAACAAATTGACACTAACACATTAAGACCAACACATTGACACCAACACATCAACACCAACACAGCAGAACCAACACATCAACAGCAGCACCAACACAAACACAGCAGAACCAACACACCAACACCAACACAGCAGAACCAACACATCAACACCAACACAGCAGAACCAACACCGCAGAACCAACACACCAACACCAACACACCAACGCCAACACACCAACACCGCAGAATCAACACACCAACACCAACACATCAACACCAACACAGCAGAACCAACACAGCAAAACCAACAAAGCAGAACCAACACATCAACACCAACATAGCAGAACCAACACACCAACACCAACACATCAACACCAACACAGCAGAACCAACACATCAGAACCAACACACCAACACCAACACAGCAGAACCAACACACCAACACCAACACCAACACAGCAGAACCAACGCACCAACACCAACACCAACACAGCAGAACCAACACCAACATAAACAGTAATACATTGAACCCATCTTAGGCTCTATGTGAAATCAGAGAAGAAAAGCACAACGAAAAGGGCAAACAAGACACAATAAACACCAAAAACTACAACAAAACATAAAGCACAATATACTACAAGCAAACCACAGAGACCAACTGACTCATGTAGGTCGGTCATCTGCCACGTTAGTAGCAAATGGTTTGGTTATCAAGATTATGTGAGCATAACACTCTCAGTATTACGGTTACCCAGAGATTTAGAAGAATACACAATTGTTGTCGACACAATCAAGACAACAAAACAAATAGGTCCAAGCAAAACACAGATAAACTCTACCCTTCAACGACTTTTGACTTAAATAAGCTTCTGAATCAACCCTGCACAAAATTTTGAGCCGCTCATTTTGACAAAAGGAAATTAAAGCTCTGTATTGCAGATGGCGCCGGGATAATTCACTTTGGTTTATTTAAACTGTTTGACATGACGTTCTACTGACGAGGATTAAAGTATCCGAAACACGTGTATAGTACAACAAAATTGGTGCTATAGAACATATATTTCAAAATTAACAATGTAAATGGATATAAAACATATGACATAGGAACAGTCGGTATTCTAATGGACTGTTTTTCGTACGTCCTATGTTAAACAAAGGAGGTGGATCTCCAACAACACCAGGTTGCAGCACCCACAGCAAAACCCCAAAACACAACCAATGCAGACAAGCACGGAAAGAGACGCATAAGAGACAAGGAACATCAACGAACAACACAGAAACATTGAACAATATAACAAACGTTAAATCACATTTATAGATAAAAGCATGGAAGATCGCAGGTAAATCATGTTTATTCGTGTATCTTATAGCTAATATCTAATCATTGTAAACGGATTGTAAATAATGTTATGTACATAAACACCTTATCTTTAAATACGAGTTATTTTCATTGAATTATGGATGTAAATCATACATCTATATATTGTAAATTGAATGTAAATCATGTTTATGTTACTGTAAAACGAATTAAAGGCTTATTTAATTATTTCATATAAAATATATGATATATCATGAATGTCAAAATGATTTGATTAATTTCATTATTCGAAAAATAAATTAGCTTTTACAATCATTTAGTGATATAATGTATATAATATAGTATAATACAGTCAATTTGGAATTGGATTAATTGTACTTGGTCTATAAATAGCTCATTTTCCTTCTCCCACCACGCTGGTACATGTACTTGGTCTATAAATAGCTCATTTTCCTTCTCCCACCACGCTGGTACATGTACTTGGTCTATAAATAGCTCATTTTCCTTCTCCCACCACGCTGGTACATGTGCCTCTCAATAACTGTCTCCTTATATTTTCCATCCAGAGAATGCCGTGTGAGGATATCCATAACAGTATGTACCAGTCTCTGTCTGTATCCACACGTGGTCACCCACAGTCAGTGTTAGCAGTATGGTATTACTAGCTGCCTCAGTGTAACCACCGTTACCTTCATGACTGAATGACTCCAACAGCTGATTACCGTTATGGTAGATGTAAGCATAACAGCTTTGTGAGGCAGACTCAGACATGGTGGACCACGTGAAGACATAGGTACCAGGTGAGGGACAGGTAAATATACCTGTATTACTGTTGTAGGCTCCACCTTTATTGGTGATCACTTTATCATACACTATTTTCTTGTGATTATAATTTGTCAAAATAGATGAAGTTGATACTGTGAACGCGTAGCTTCTGTTTCTCTCTGTCAATGAAAAGCAAGTTTTTTATTTGCACAAAATAATTTTCATTATTGAATTATTTTGAAAAAGTCTACGAATTAGACGAGAACTATGATATTCTATAGTTATTTTTACTTCATAATGAACGATTTCAAGTTTTACAAAATAATTACCATGCGTTCTAGAGTGTAGTATTCATCATTGATCAATTATTATAGCTATTTGATAAATACACACACAGTTGATAAAATGAATAGTTTGTTGTTAATGAAAACTTGACAAAGGACCAGAGCCACGAACGGCAAAATCGGCCTAATTTGCCACAAGGTTCATCTTTTATATTTTGATAATACCATATTTCAGCAATTCAGAACTGGCCAACTTTGTGATTTACGGCCTTGTTGAAGCAAAATATTTTAATGTGAATTGAGGGTATGGTATATTGTTTGCGACGTCATTTGACGTCATTTTCACATATGACGTCGCATAATGTCAGGACAAGTACCATGGATTACTAAGTATTAGAAATGATAAGAGATATTTCTACATTGAGAAAATGTGTGAAATATTAATTTAAAGAAAACATATTTTAAAAATTTCTATAAATACAATATGTGTACAATTTATCATGTACAATCCGTGTTTATTTTGCCTTTGCTCAAAGTCACAGGCTGAAAATGTTCGTCCTGGAACTACTGTATGCATGTCTTCAATGTAATACTTTTACTTTTTGTATTCGTTTAAATCGCGTAAGATGTAAGCTGCATCGATCCACAAGAAATTGATGTCATTATTTTTGATTATATGAAAAAAAAATCAAAGAAAGACTTCATGTTTACCATCTTCATGAATCACGGATCCGATACGTTCAAACTGTCCGAGAAGAGTGTTAGGCTGTATCAGATCAGACAAAGGAATACCATGTATGCTTCTTCATTTTTTCCGAAAATTTCTGAAATACCGTTAAGTTCAAAGATTTTCTCGTAATAAAATTGTCAGAACATCTCCAATCAAAAGTGAATACCCCTGTACAACATCAAAACACGGTTCTATATCTGCTGCAGATCTAGATAATTAAAGCATCCAATAAATTTTGCCGTAGATACATCACTGTCAGCGATGTATGAAGATGAACATTGATGTGACTCAATTTGACATCTATAAGTACTTCAAATTTGTTCCTATAAACTAGTAGGCTCAAATTACACGTATCAGTTTTTAATCCAATTTCGCGGTCAGTTGCTGGACTAGACAGAGATAATACATTGGCTAAATTGAAAACCCCTTCCGTACACTTCGGTGCATATGAGTCAATGACTCAGTATAAATAAGTACAGCTAAAACTCGAGTTGAAAAATGAGAAAAATAATGTCTTAATTCATTGCATGATTTTCCTTTTAAAATCAGTGTGTAATACCCATTTGCAGAGGTTGTGGCGGATACAGGAATTAGGGGACGGGATATTTCTAACATAAAAGCGAAGGGTCCCATTCGGGTCAATGGTAGCGGACTTTGAACATAGAGGAAAAACGATGGCTGCATTTTGAATATTTCGTATTTTAAATTACTTTTCATGCTCCCGTTCTTATCATGACATACATAATTAATGATTAGAGAAATACGTGTGACTCTTCTCACATGTATGTGCTAGTACTAGTATAAGTGTTGGGCAATCGGAAGTTAAATCATAATCGATAAGCGGAAATAATCGGATGGGCATAACCCATTATTATTATAATCGGAAAATTCAAAACATTTCTTTTTTTTTCATTTTGCAACCAACAATGAATTGGAATAAACACCAAATCATTATTTCTTTGAATAAAATTGTTTTATTAAGTAAAGCACTTTCGATCACAACTACTATGAATACCCTATCAATTCATTCAAGCTTCTTTTTCTTGAATACCATGCAACAGAAAATATCATACACTAGTATGTACTTTGAAGTACAAGAAAAAAATAATAGTATAAAAGGGAAAACACGAATTTATTAAAACCAAGATACTAAATCGGACAATCCGGTTATCAGGGATGTCGGCGACAATCGCGTTTGATTCTCAACATCGATTAGTAATGTTCATCGCTGGCCATTCAACGACCGACAATCGATCGTTAGCGATAATCGTTCCATAACTAAACTAGAATCCGTTGCCATGACTCCCATTTTGATACATTTTTCGTGTCATTTTGTGTGAAGGGAGAACATTTTTCAAAGAAGTGTAGATCTGTTTACTCCGATTAATCGATTCTCAGAAATAGAATCGATAGTCGGCGAGTTGCATATTTTAGAGACGATAGCGACGATGGCTGCGACTATCGTTACAATAATACAGCGTTTATTAATGTGAACAAGATAGAGATCAAGATATGGAATACGAATACATGTACGTAATGATTCGCGCTTAGAGGAATGAAAATTTAGGTACGTTACCCGAATAAGAAAACCACTGATCCAAATCTGCCAGAACAGTACCGTGAATGTGACAAAACGATGTCATAGTTGCACAACATTATTAATTTCTGGATCGATGGACTGTAGCAAAGGTGATTAATGTTCGAATGTTATGAATTGCAGCGTTCGCGTGCTTTTTAAGAATCAATTTTTTTTCACATTTTTGCAATATCGGGTGATTGGCGAATCTAAAGGGAGGGATGAGGCCAGGGCGAGAAGGGGAGCATGTTCTAGACTCTCCCCTTTTTGCGGTCAACATTTTTTAATGACGTGATTTTTGTTTGTGAACTTGATGATAAAACTTTTATAACAGTACGGTGTCCTTGAAAATGAAAAGTATTTAATTTTACGAAATTTTCAAATGCAAAATATTTCTTTTCATTTGAAAGTTTACGTTTTCATTTGTATAAATTCAAATGTTCAGGCGAATCTAACGCATACATTCGCTGCTATAGCCGTTTGAAAACGTCATTTTTAATTTTGGGTGCGCAGCTCTAATTCATTTCGCTGGCGCCACCTACAATGTATTGTGTTTTTATAATAGAGGTATATTAAGATTTAATTTTACAAATTCGACAATATTATGGTCGTTATTGCATATTTTCAAATAAAACTTTTTATGTCTCTTTTTTTTTCTCAACCCAAACCCGTCGGAATAAATTTTACGTTTTCAATAAAATTTATTTTCAGGGAAATAGTATCTTTGAATAAATTATTATACCACGGTCTCCTATCTCCTTTTATCCTTTATATTGGGCGCTGGACTGTATATTACATCAAAATATACGGACAGAGAATTGATCCAGCATAGTCTGAACCTCAATCAAAATTCGCTAGTTTGATATCGTTCGTCAATCATCTATTTCAAATTAATCATTTGGTTTCAAGTTTTCCATCTTTTTTTTTGTTTTGTCTTCAAAAATCCCCACCTCCTCTTTAAAAGAATTAGATCATAAATTAGATCATAAATATTTCTTCTTGGGCGTCGATCTATTTGCTTCTTTATGCTGCATTCATATTACGTCTTTCTTTTATGTTTCGAATTCTCATTATTTCAATCATGTTTTCTACCCCTTATCTTCCAATTTCTCTATCGTATAGGATAATTGTAGAAAGCCGATGCATTTTTTTTTAAATATTTTATTCCCGTATTAGGAACATTTTAGGAAATAACATACATATATATAACAAACAAATAAACCGAAACCCCCAAAATCCCACATACATTATATATATGCCTTCTTTAAAAGATTTTTAAATTATTCTCTTATTTTTTCCTCGTAGCATCACGTGTATACATGCCGATATATACAGGGAAGACATAGAGTGGTTCAAAAGATTATTAAGTATAACGAAAATATGTATCGTAACTACTCGAGTGCACAACTTGGCATTTCAGGAAATTCATAAACTTCAATTTTGATGACGTCATTGGTATAAATGACGTCACAAATATTATCTACTATGGAGCAGTTTTCTGAAGAATTGGAATTATTATAGTTTTAAATAGGTGTAAAAGTAATCAACCGCCAAATTTATAAAAGTTTACATAATTTTAAAAGCTTTCAGATTATCTACTACCTATCTTGAAATACAACTTCTCATTTTCATCGTCTGGAAAGTCTTTTTCGTGACGTTCTAACCATCTTTGATGAACAATTTGTCAAGAAATGTGCCAACAGAGAACTCATAAAAGTTTAATTATCGACTACAACCGGACCTTCTACCAAAAAAATCTTCATCGAAATAATCACAGGTATAATAAAAGAATATTTGAATATAATTCTTTTTTTGGTAGAATGTCCGGCCCTATGCGAAATTATCGATCAAATTTCATGATATCTCACAAAAGTACCGGAAATGCAAATCCTGGCTTGGTTTTGGGCTCTATATCTTCTTAAGACAAGTCCGGAATCTCACAACTTCGCACGTTTTCGTAAGACAAAATGTTCTCCTTTCCTTTTGTTGATAATTTAGAAACATTGTCTGTGTATGAAAATATACGAAAACTTAAGGCCGATATCGCCGTTCGTGGCTCTGGTCCTTTTCGAAATGAAATTTTGTGCAATTTTATATCGGATTGCCTTTCCACACATTCAAACATATAGTCAGTAGTACATCAATTCATTGGAATCCTAGTTTTTTTTTAAATATGACTGAAGATGGTGTATTTCTTGTCCCAGATTGGTTATATGAGATGACATATTTCTCTTTGTTTCTGAAACATCAGAATTCAAGGAATATTAATAGATTACATCGACAAAATCCTTTCAATAATCGTGACAATCTTTTTTAATTTGGAGGGATTTCCCTTATTTGGTTATCCAGAAAAAGTTGACAAATATGGAAAATGACCCTATCCCTGTTTACAGCACAAAATCGATAATTCAGAAAATCAGAAACCGAAGGCATACAAAATCAGGACAAAACAGGAACCAAAGCAAACAAACAAAAACCTCCACCACATGAAAAGAAGCGAACTCCCGATATGGGAGTGAGATCAGGTGCCCAGGAAGAGTAAGCATCTCCTGCTTGCATGCAACACCCGCCGCTTCAATTCGGTAGAACTGTCACATCCGGTAACTTCCATTTCGGAAGACATAGAGTACAATCTTGGCTTGGATGGTTCAAATGGTCTATGACAGAATATCACCCACCATTCTGGAGATAGGGACATCATAGTGTATGACGAGTTCCCCATATCGACCGTAGAACTTCCTCAGTGACGATGTTAGTCGGTCACAAACATATCCCTGACTGAGAAGCTTATCTGAAAGACGCTTAGCTCTCAGAACAAAATCCGTATATTTCGCACTTGCTCTGGCATAGCGTATCAACTGAGATATGAACACGCCATAAGCAGGCGATGAAGGGATGTTGCTACTCAGAAAAGGAAAGTTTGTAATGCTGAAATTGTAGTCGTCACGTTTGTCATAGAGTGAGGTGTTCATGTGACCATCAGTGTCGTAGGACAGCATTATGTCCAAATAGGATGCTGAATTATTTGTCTCTGTAGTTTCTTTGACTTCAAGCTCTGAAGGATAGATTCTGCTCAGGTAATCTGCGAATTTCGGATTATTGATGGACAAAACATCGTCTATGTATCTATAAGTGAAGTTGAAGTCAGAAGCTAAGTATCTTTTCCCTTCAGAGACCAAAGATTGAATGAATTCAGCTTCGTACGAGTAAAGGAAAATGTCGGCAAGGAGTGGGGCACAATTGGTCCCCATTGGAATTCCGACAATTTGCTGAAAGACCTTTCCTCCAAACACCACAAAAATGTTGTCGATCAAAAAGTTTAACATCTGAATAATATCTGTTTCAGTGTACTTATTTTCAGAATCGGACTTTTCTTTTACAAAGTAGGTTTTGTCATAGTTCACAACAATAAATTTGTATTTGCGATTACCGTTCTTACTTGTAAACGCATTACTTATAATTTTTGCGAGTCTTTCTTTCAATTTAGAATGTGGAATTGTAGTGTAAAGTGTCGAAAAATCAAAGGCTTTGATCGAATGAACTTTACTAAAATGAGTGGATTTCAGATGTTCTAAAAGTTCCTTCGAATTCTTTAAAATCCACATCTGGTTGATACCACTGCGAGAATATACTGTCGAACAATATTTTTGAAGCCCAGATTTGATTTCAGATAAAACTTTGGTGAGTAAGATCGATACAGATTTGGTAGAACATTTTGAGGAACCAGCGATGAAACGTTGTTTGTACGGATTCTTATGCATTTTAGGTATGCAGTATAAGTATGGTAAATCTAAATCTAAATTGTTAGTTTGGAAGCCAAAGGAAGAAAGAGCTGATTTGTGGTTATCTATTATTTCAGAGGCAGAAAGGTTTGTTGGGGTGTAAGTGGGATTTCCAGGTGTCGAATTTAAACCCAACTCTTTAACTAGACTTTCGAAATAGAACTTTTTGCAAGTAAATGTGTAATTATTTGAGGCTTTGTCCGCTGGTGTGATGACATAATGTTCTTGGAGGTAGGTAAGCTCTGTGATAACATCAGGGTCTTTAAATATAGACTCGAATCTGGTGCTCACGGTTGATTTTAATCGGTTAATTTTAGATAAAAGTAACCCTCTGATGGATTTTATCCATTCGGATAGTGTGTCGAGCTGTACATCCTCTTTCTTTGCCCAACGTCTTGCATATTCCTCACAAGAGTCCATGATAATTTTGAAATTTTGGTTCCATCAAAAGGACATACTTTCTCTGTATTTGGGACCCTTTTTTAACAAATCTCTCAACTTGTCGTTCTTGACTGTACTAAGGTCACCTGTAATAACGTGTCCACAAGGAGAATAGTTAAAATCCGATGAAGAACATTCGCAAGGAAGTGGATGTAGTGAGGGATTACTTAAATCAATGCACTGCAAGAATCGTTTGTAATTGTCAATTTTAGATGCAACTGTTGGTGTGTAGCTATAGGAAATACAAGGAGTTTCTTGTCTTTTGAAATATGGTGGGATTTTTTCTGTGACAGTTTTGTGATTCAAAATTTGACCAAGATTCAATTTATCAATACCTTTGTTTGCAAATTTTACTTTAATGAAAGGACGGTTTGTTTTCTCCTCTGATTTATCTGATCTAACTGCTTGAAATAAACGAAAGGTAGAAATGTCCAAGATGACTCCTTGTAGTCTGTATTCTGGGGAACGTGTATCGGTATAAGTGAGGTCCTTCGTATATTCATAGATTTCGTGTAACTTCCGTAAAGGAACAGAGTATAATTTGGTACGAATATAATGCAGGCCTAGGGGCTCATTCAAAAATGGAACCAAGTCATCGAAGGAGAAACTATGTATCTCAGGCCTATTATATTTACGAATGCCATGACTTCGAGGTCTTCTTTGTGGTCTGTTGAATAAGCTATTCACATTTACCGATTGACAACCTGGACTTGTTAAGTTTCCTAAGCTGCTTATATTATCGTTACACCCATAGGGCGCTGCAGTGTTAAGATTTTTTTATCCAGAACTCTTCTCTGTTGCGACGGAAAGGTGTGCTGGTCCATGATGCAAATTTATCTGGTTTTAAATGATGCTGTCGAATTTGAAGACGTTTAACATTTGAACTACTTGGTAAGTGTCACTGCTGTTGGACCAGGAGTCCCCGAGGGCACATGTAGCCAAGTTCCATCAACTTCGGTTGATCGTCTGTGTCTTTACTGCATTTGAAATTTACTGTTACAAAATATCTTGAAATTTCTAAAATGTGGGTCCTGTAGCATCATATCCCATCCATTCTGCTACGTCTTACGGTATATTTTTGGACTTTATGATTTTCACACGTTTTGGCCATATTGCATTGTTTAGACTGAGGATCACTGACGAGGGTTAAGTACCCGAAACGTGCATGTCTGGTCCATGATGCAAATTTATCTGGTTTTAAATAATGCTATCGAATTTGAAGACGTTTAACATTTCTTTCAATTTAGAATGTGAAATTGTAGTGTAAAGTGTCGAAAAATCAAAGGCTTTGATCGAATGTACTCTACTAAAATGAGTGGATTTCACATGTTCTTAACGTTCCTTCGAATTCTTTACAATCCACATTTGGTTGATACCACTGCGAGAATATACTGTCGAACAATATTTTTGAAGCCCAGAATTGATTTCAGATAAAACTTTGGTGAGTAAGATCGATACAGATTGGGTAGAACATTTTGAAGTACCAGCGATGAAACGTTGTTTGTACGAATTCTTATGCATTTTAGGTATGCAGTATAAGTATGGTAAATCTAAATCTAAATTGTTAGTATCGAAGCCAATGAAGCCAAGAGCTGATTTGTGATTATCCATTATTTTAGAGGCAGAAAGGTTTGTTGGGTTGTAAGTGGGATTTCCAGGTGTCAAATTTAAACTCAACTCTTTAACTAGACTGTCGAAATAGTAATTTTTGCAAGTAAATGATTGTGTAATTATTTGAGGCTTTGTTTTCATTTTTCTGCATGAACATTGACACCATATGCGGCTATCCAAACAGGGGATGCTTACTCCTCCCTGGCTCCTGGTCACACCACTAGCTTGCTAAGGATCCGTCGATGCTCAATGTGATGCTCTGTTGTGAGTGCTGTTGAAATTGTCCGAAACTTCTTTATCTCACATTATAATAAGTAAGGATGTTCATGTTAGTAAGTTTGTAAAGTAAGTAAGTAAATAAGTAAGTAAATAAGTAACTTAAAGTAAGTAAGTGAGCGAGTGAGTGAGTGAGTGAGTTAGTGAGTGAGTGAGGGAGAGTGTGAGTGAGTGAATAAGTAAGTAAGTAAGTAAGTAAGTAAGAAATTCTGCAAAAAAGATTCACTAAAATATCAAAGTTGCTTTCAATTTTTAAAAATTTTGAAAAATGATTAAGAAACACTGAGTCGGTGCATTTGCTGTCGTGTTTGTGTGGTCATCTAACAGTGAGGAGGTATTTTACAGTACAACTGTGCGTTCTTTGAGACATCTTGGTAACCGGAAAAGTCGGAGAAATGTGCGCAAGTAATCCGGATAACCACATCATTTGTTATTTGCGTAGCAGATGGCCGTCCTACTGTTAAAGTCAGCACCGGTTGCCCATTGGTCTTGAGTGTTTATGTGTTGTCTTTTGTGTTTAATGTTTTTTATGTCATATGTCTCCTCTTCGTCTCTTGCTGTGATCGTCTTCTATGTGTTTTCGCATCGGTTGTTTCGATGTTTTGCTGTTGATACTGTAGCGGGGTCTGGTTGGTGATCCCCTTTATTCTTTTAAGCCGTTCCCTGTTTACAAAGTTCTTGTTCAAAGGAAATCAAATATATAAAAGCACTTTCGTATCGAGTCATATTAAGTAAAAAAAAAATCACAGTTTTCCTTTGAATTTCTCTTCAGATCGAGCCGTGAGAAAACACCTCCATCGTATTTAAAAATAAACAATATAGATATGCAATAAATTAAAATTAAGGATTAAACATAGTTTAACACATATTTTACCTTTAATTAAACTTTCTAATTCTTTTAGTATTTTCTGAGCATCAAGGAACGAGAGTGACGTATAATGGATCTGACTAGCCAGAGATGTCAGGTTATCATTTATACTGCCTATCTGTATCTGACTTGTATTCCTTAACGTGTTCACGTTGGTAACAAGATCTTGTACAATTACTTGAAACGCTCCATAGTTTTGGTTCCCTTTTTCATCAGCGTCTTTTAGATTTTCGATTTCAGCTGAGTTATTCTCACGAAATAATTTTAGTTCGTCATGGAGTGTTTGATTTTCTTTCTTCAATACTTGAATATTTGATTCCATCAATGTCATTTTGAGTTGCTGATCTTGTACTGTGCTAATTAGATACGTCACTTCCTTCTGTTGCGTTTCAATCGTAGTATTCATTGATCTTTCTACTTGTTTCTGTGCATGTATTGTAGCATTCATTGACTTCATTTCCTGTTGTTGTGCATGTATTGTGGCATTCATTGACTTCATTTCCTGTTGTTGTGCATGTATCGTGGCATTCATTGACTTCATTTCCTGTTGTTGTGCATATATTGTAGCATTCATTGACTTCATTTCCTGTTGTTGTGTTGTTGTTGTGGCATTCAGTGTCCTTAGTTCCCGTTGATAATCTTGATTAGAAGCATTCATTTCCTGTTGTTGTGTATATATCGTAGAATTCATTGACCTCATTTCCACCTGTTGTGCTTGTATTGTAGCATTCATTGACCTCGTTTCAACCTGTTGTGCCTGTACTGTGGCATTCATTTCTTTAACCTTCTCATGTGTGGATATCAAAGAGGTGTTCAAACTAATGACCAAACTCCTAAGCATTGTTAAATCCTTCTTAATGTCCTTGATCTCCTGTTGGTTTCCACTGTTGGTAACGTTGATTGCTGTAGTCTTGGGCAGAAGGACAACACAGAGTAAAGCAAGGAAACGAGACATTTTGACTTAGGGTACAAAAGTATGGTTGTGTACTGTTTGCTAAACAAGTTCATATAAAATATCTGTCCGAATCCGATTTTCACCGTAACGACACAAATATTTTATCTGCAAAATTGCACATGACATAAGTTTGTAGTTACGACGATAAGATATAATGACATATATTATAAATATTCAAGTGCATTATGTATCAAATGTAGATCGAATAACTCTGGCTGTTTATCATAGCATACTATTTGTAAGATAACCAAGGCATACAATACAACAAGTGGCAAATTTTGTTTCTACAACGCAGTTGAAAATTTCTGTAATCAAAATTTATTGAAATTTATAAAACGTGGGTCTTGAAAAACGTAAAAAAGTTCCCCGCGAGGGGTTTGACAGTAAGTGTTTTGAATATTGTTCCCTGACATGGTCGCCATAGCACTCTTATATAGACTTACCTCAGACAGTGCATGTATTTCAGATAGTTTTCATTTTCTTGCATGAACATCGACGGCGGGTGCGGCTAGCCAACAGGGGATGCTTACTCCTCCCGGGCACCTGGTCCCACCTCTAGCTTGCTAGGGGTCCGTCGATGCTCAATGTGGTGCTCTATTGTGAGTGCTGTTGAGATTATCGTCAGGATCTTCTTTAACTCATTTGTAGCATCATATCCCACTCTTCCTGATATGTCTTTCTAGACATTTATGGACAAAATAACTTTCACATTCTATGGATATATTTCATTGTTTAGATTGAGGATCACTGACGAGGATTAAGTACCCGAAACATGCATGTTTTATCCATGCTGCAATTTTTTCCGTTCTTAAATGATGCTATTGACTTTGACTTTGAAGACTTTCCAAATAAAACGATTTGAATGACCCCTCGGCAGCAGCGGTTATTGTCTTGTATGATTGCACGCTAACATCAACGTCAACATTCATAGCTTAGAGTCAAATAAACTTCAGAGAAAATAATTCAGCATCCTAATTGGACAATATACTGTCCTACGACACTGATGGTCATATGAATACCTCACCCAATGACAAACGTGATGGCTTCAATTTCAGCATTACAAACTTTCCTTTTCTGATGAGTTACTTCATCGCCTGCTTCTGGCGTGTTCATATCTCAATTGATACGTTATACCAGAGCAAGTACCAAATATACATATTTTGTTCTGAGAGCTAGGCGTCTTTCAGATTAATGTAAACGTCTTCAAACTGAATAGCATCATTTAAGAACAGATAAATTGGCAACATGGACTAGACATGCACGATTCGGGTACTTAACCATCGTCAGTGATCCTGAAATCTAAACAATGTAATATGCCGAAAAATTATGAAAGTTACTATGTCGAAAAAGCGTACCGAAAGACGTAGCAGGATGGGTGAGACAGGATGCTACAGGACCCACGTTTTAGAAATTTCAAGAAATTTTGATAACAGAAATTTTAGAATGCGTTGAAGAAACGATTAGCCAAAATTGATCGAACTTGGTTACATGTGCCCTCGGAGACTCCTGGTCCACCAGCAGTGACACTCACCAAGTGGTATAAATGTAAACGTCTTCAAACTGAATAGCATCATTTAAGAACAGATAAATTAATTGGCAACATGGACCAGATATGCACGTTTCGGGTACTTAACCCTCGTCAGTGATCCTGAAATCTAAACAATGTAATATGCCGAAAAATTGTGAAAGTTACTATGTCGAAAAAGCGTACCGAAAGACGCAGCAGGATGGGTGGGACATGATACTACAGGACCAACGTTTTAGAAATTTCAAGAAATTTTGATAACAGAAATTTTAGAATGCGTTGAAGAAACGATCAACCAAAATTGATCGAACTTGGCTACATGTGTCCTCGGAGACTCCTGGTCCACCAGCAGTGACACTCACCAAGTGGTATAAATGTAAACTTCTTCAAACTGAATAGCATCATTTAAGAACAGAACAGATAAATTGGCAACATGGACCAGACATGCACGTTTCGGGTTCTTAACCCTCGTCAGTGATCCTGAAATCTAAACAATGTAATATGCTGAAAAATTATGAAAGTTACTATGTCGAAAAAGCGTACCGAAAGACATAGCAGGATGGGTGGGACATGATACTACAGGACCAACGTTTTAGAAATTTCAAGAAATTTTGATAACAGAAATTTTAGAATGCGTTGAAAAAACGATCAACCGAAATTGATCGAACTTGGCTACATGTGCCCTCGGAGACTCCTGGTCCACCAGCAGTGACACCCAAGAAGTATCAATAATGAAAGGTACGTACAATCAGTGAAATCACATGTACATGTACATATTTGTTTGTAATTTCGGAATTGCATATAATTGTTCTCACGAAAATAAAGACACCCTGAAAGCTTCTCATCAAAGGATAATGACTTATATCGTCACTGAGGAAGTTCTACGTTTGACGCGGGAAACTCGTCATACACTTGATGTCCTATTGTCTAGAATGGTAGATGGTATTCTGTCTAAGACCATTTGTATCATCAAACCACAAAATATACTTGTATCTTCCGGATGGAAATATCTTTGCCGAATTAAAGCGACGGGTTTGCATGCAAGCTGGAGATGCTGACTCTTCCTTGGCACATGGTCTCACTCACATATTAGGAGTTCTCCTCTATTGATGAGGTGGAGATTTTTGTTTCTTTGCTTTGGTTCATGTTTCATCCTGATTTTGATTGTTGGTCGTCTCTTCAACGCATTCGAAAAGATTTTGTTTGGTTATCAAAATTTCTTGGAAATTTCATAAACGTTGGTCCTGTAGTATTATATGCCACCCATCCTGCTACGTCTTTCGGTAAATGTTTGAGCATAATAATTTTCACACTATTTGGCAATATTACATTGCTTATATTGAGGATCACTTAGGAGGATTACGTACCCGAAACGTACATGTCTGGTCAATGCTATAACTTTATCTTTTCTTAAATGATGCTATTGAATTTGAAGATGTTAAATATTTGTATGCCTTCGGGTTAAACTTTTTGAATTATCTATTTTGTACTGTGTATTTGGATATGGGCATTGTCCATATTTCTTATACACAGTGGGTTGTACCTGTATATAGTAGTTTGTTCCATTGTATATGTTTAATTGGTAATTGGTGCACCTACATAAAGTTGGAATATAGAACCACAGAACCACAACAACACAACAACAACAATATGGCGTAAGTATGTTACACATATTTCTATTGTAAACTGAATGTTATTCATACATCTTTCTATTGTAAACTGAATTTAAATCATACATCTTTCTATTGTTAACTGAATGTAAATCAAACATCTTACTATTGTAAACTGAATGTAAATCATACATCTTTCTATTGTTAACTGAATGTAATTTATACACCATCCTATTGTTAACTGAATGTAAATCATACATCTTTCTATTGTTAACTGAATGTAATTCATACACCATCCTATTGTTAAATGAATTTAAATCATACATCTTTCTATTGTTAACCGAATGTAAATCAAACATCCTACTATTGTAAACTGAATGTAAATCATACATCTTTCTATTGTTAATTGAATGTAATTCATACACCATCCTATTAATAACTGAATGTAAATCAATCATACATCTTTCTATTGTTAACTGAATGCAAATCATAATCTTTCTATTATAAACTAAATGTAAACCATGCATCTTTCTATAGTAAACTGAATGTAAATCATATATCCTTCTATTGTAAACTGAATGTAAATCATACATCTTTCTGTTGTAAATTGAATGTAAATCATAAATCTTTCTATAGCAAACTGGATGTAAATCGTACATCTCTCTATTGTTTACTGAATGTAAATCATACATCCTTCTATTGTAAACTGAATGTAAATCATACATATTTCTATTATAAACTGAATGTAAATCATACATCTTTCTATAGTAAACTGAATGTAATAACAAATATCGATAATGACTTTATCCGAATACACAGTACAAAATCAATAATTCAGAAAATCATAAACGGAATGTATACAAAATCAGGATAAAACAGGAACATAAGCAAACAAAGAAAAACCTCCACCATATGAAAAGAATCATACATCCTTTTTTTGTAAACTGAATGTATATCATCTTAATGTTACTAATTTATAGTATCATATAATCTTAATGTTACTAATATATAGTATCATATAATATAATATATCTTAGTATGATAAAACGAATTAAAACATAATGAATTATTTTCTATGAAAGATCGCTCTAGCATGAATGTCAAAATGATTTGATTAATTTCATTAATCGCAAAAATATTTAGATTTTGCAATCATTAAGTGATATAAGTATAGGATAAAGACCGAGTTGAGGTCTGTATGAAGGTTAGATGCCCTCGGAGAGAACAGGGTGGTGTTTAAAGACCGAGGCCGAAGGCCGAAGTCTTTAAACACCACCCTGTTCTCTCCGAGGGCATCTAACCTTCATACAGACCTCAACTCGGTCTTTATCCGACTTACAAACCGCAGATTTTATTCAATTTTCCGAAAATAAAAATCTTAATATTTAGTACACCCCTGCTTTTCAAAATGAAATTGACCATGCAAATTATCGGGTGGAAATATGCAACGGTTGCGATTATAAGGCCATAGAAGTAAAATAATTTGTTATACATCCCGATAATTTTCTAAAAGATACACTGTAGTCGGCCAAAGAAGAAAATAATAGTGTAACAATGAATTCTATTTTCATTAAATTCTTCAAATATGTGATTACATTATTGCAAATAGAGATAAGGAAAGATTTTCTAATCAAGTGAGTATAATATTTCTTTATTTTGTTCATCAAGTTCCTCAATATACATGTATTTGAAAAGCATTCAGAATGATTGGAATTCAAGTATCGCAATAGGGATCTAGATTGATTTGAAATGGCATTTTGCGGTTTTCGGGATAGAAGAATCTATTCTTTTTCTGTTAACATTTCTTATAAAAGGATGTCTTTAGCGGACTTGAAACACAATATTTTCTATAGTATGGCCGAATACTCATTATAATCAAAACAATTCAAACCCACGACTGAAATAATTTTCTATTCTCCGCCCCTCATTGTTTTTTATTGACCTCCACACTTCATTGAACGTTCATAAAACCTCGTACATTTAGAATCGTCCGCGGTCTTTATAAAAAAAAGGTTATGATCGCTGAGCGATATAGTCCCCTACCGGCGGCATATATTTATGTCCTGCAACTCTGCCTATGAATTTCTCTTCAATTAAATATGTATGAGTTTTAATTAAACTTACTGTTTGTGCAGTTCAGTTCTGAGGTTTTATCTGCTTTAGCTTTATCGATTCGACAAAGAGGTCAAATGTGACGATCTGTAACTGTCCAAGACTAATGTGAGTATCAAATTTCACCTGAATATATCTTTTTGTTGCAGAAAAAAGTCTGGAAAACTGACAAAAACTGAATTGTGCAAGTCATCAAGGGGCAAAACTCCTTGAAAAATAGGCCAAGCATGACAAAAGTCGAACTTGCTCTGTAACTATCCAAGACTAAGCTGAGTATCACATTTTACCTGAATACAGTATCTTTATTTGTTGCAGAAAGAAGTCTGGAAAACTGACAAAAACTGAATTTCCCAAGTCATCAAGGGGCAAAACTCCTCAAAAATGGGTCAAGCGTGACGAAAGTCAAACATGCTCTGTAACTATCCAAGACCAAGCTGTGTATCAAATTTCATCTGAATATCTCCATCCGTTACAGGAAAAAGTCCGGAAACTGACAAAAACTGAATTTTCCAAGTCATCAAGGGGCATAACTCCTCGAAAAATAGGTCGAGCGTGACAAAAGTCAATCTTGCTCTGTAACTATCCAAGACCAAGCTGTATATCAAATTTCATTTGAATATCTTCATCCGTTGCAGAAAAAAAGTCAGGAAAACTGCCAAAAACTGAATTTTCAAAGGCATCAAGGGGCATAACTCCTCGAAAAATAGGTCAAGCATGACGAAAGTCAAACATGCTCTGTAACTACCCACGAACAAGCTGTGTATCAAATTTCATCTGAATATGTCCATCCGTTGCAGAAAAAAGTCCGGAAAACTGACAAAAAGGGAATTTCCCAAGTCATCGAGGGGCATAACTCCTCGAAAAATGGGTCAAGCGCGACGAAAGCCGAACTTGCTCTGTAACTATTCAAGACCAAGCTGTGTATCAAATTTCATCTTGATATCTCCATCCGTTGCAGAAAAAAGTCTGGAAAACTGATATTCGGACAGACGGACAGACGGAGGGACAGACGGACAGACGGACAGACAGACCGAGAGGAAACTAAGAGTCCCCTTCGGCGTTGCCGGTAGGGGACTAATAAAATGACCGATGAATAACAAAAGAATCACATTTGAAGGTTTGTAATGTATATAATTTAGTATAATACATTCTATTTAGTATTGGATTAATTGTGCTTGGTACATAAATAGCTCATTTTCATTCTCCCACCACGCTGGTACATGTACTTGCTACATGTACCTCTCCATAAATGCTTCTTTATATTTTCCACCCAGAGAAGGCGGTGAAAGGATATCCATAACAGTATGTACCAGTGGATGTCTGTATCCACACGCGGTCACCGACAGTTAGTGTTAGCAGTATGGTATTGCTGGCTACCTCATTGTAACCACCGTTTTGTTCACCACTTTGTGACATCAACAGCCTGTTACCGTTATGGTAAATGTAAGCGATACATGTTTCTGAGTCAGTCCTAGACATGGTAGACCACGTGAAGACATATGTACCAGGTGAGGGACAGGTAAATATACCTGTATTACTGTTGTAGGCTCCACCTTTATTGGTGATCACTTTATCATACACTATTTTCTTGTTATTATAGTAGGACAAGTAAGATGAAGTTGATACAGTAAACGCATAGGTTCCGTTTTTTTCTGGAAACAAAAAGCCAAAGTTTTAATAATTTTATTTTGGATTACTTTTGGAACGTTTGAAACCAAACGACTGGGAAGAGAAATTCGACAGTAAGTGTTTTGAATATCTTCCCCTGACATTGTCACCATTACACTTTCTATATAGACATAACCTCAGACAGTGCATTATAATGTTTTCATTTTCGTGCAATGAACATCGACGGCGAATGCGGCTAGCCAACAGAAAATGCTTACTCATCCTGGGCACCTGGTCCCACCTCTAGCTTGCTGAGGGTCCGTCGATGCTCAATTCTGTGCTCTATTTGGGAAGCTGTTGAGATTATCTTCAGGATCTTCTTTAACCCATTGATATTAGATCAATAAAAGCGAAATAAACGTCAGTTGGGCATTTGACTTGTGATGTATTGCATACGTACAAATGAATAGTATAAATATAGTTTTACCTGACTGAAGGTTTTGCATTTCTTGTCCTTGTGATTCAAGTTTTTTAAACATTGATGACACATTTACCTTTGTTTCTGAAACAAAGAAAGAAATAAGGGATATTTTAAGTCTACATGCATTTTGGCATGATCAATTAGAAATTTTGAGCATATGTACTAATCTTTTGTTTAAATCAAATCAACTTTGGCATTAAACACAAATCTTTGGAAGTTAAGTTGTGCACAGAAAATAAGAAAATCTTAAAGGGTGCAGCAACCCTTTGATTATTCCGTAAGATAAAGAAGTTAAGAATATGCTTTCTTTTAATTCAACGCATTGAAAAATTAATGCAGGGCATATACCAAAAATGATGAACAAAGCGAAATATAAACATACACATGTATTTTACCTTTTGATGAATTTTCTAAATCTTTCGACATTTTCTGAGCGTCAAGGAACGAAAGTGATGTATAATGGATCTGTTTGGCCAGAGATATCAGGTTATCATTTATACTGCCTATCTGTTGCTGACTTGTATTCCTTAACGTGTTAATGTTGGTAACCAGATCCTGAATAATAAGCTGAAAAGCTTCATATTTCTTATTTCCTTTTTCCTCTAGTTCTTTAAGATGCCCCATTTCGGCTGAGCTATTTTTAAGAAGAAAATTTAACCCTTTATGGAGTGTTTGGTTGTCTTGCTCCAGAATCTGTAATGTTGACTCCATAGTAGTCATCTTGTGTTGTTGATCTTGGATTGTAGTGTTAAGTGATTCTTCTATCTGTCGTTGAGACTGGATTGATGATTCTATTAATGTCATCTTCTGTTGTTGGTCTTGTATTGCACTGTTCAATGATCCTTCTAGCTGTTGCTGGTACTGAATTGCCGATTTCATTAATGCTATTTTCTGTTGTTGGTCTTGGATTGTACTGTTTATTGATTCTTCTATCTGTCGTTGAGACTGGATTGTTGATTCCATAATTACAATCTTGTGTTTTTGATCTTGCATTGTACTGTTCAGTGATATTTCTATATGTCGTTGAGACTTGAGTGCCGATTCCATCAATTTCATTTTGTGTTGCTGATCCTGTACTGTGCTTATTAGGTACGTCATTTCCTTTTGTTGTGTCTCAATCGTAATATTCATGGATCTTTCTACGTGTTTCTGTGCATGTATTGTGGCATTCAGTATTCTTAGTTCCTGTTGATAATTTTGACTAGAAGCATTCATTTTCTGTTGTTGTGCATATATCGTAGAATTCATTAACGTCATTTCCACATGTTGTGCTTGTATTGTAGCATTCATTGACTTCATTTCCAGTAGTTGTGCTTGTATTAAAGCATTCATTTCCTTTACCTTCCCATCCTTGTCGATCTGTGCGGATATCAAAGAGGTGTTTAAACTAGTTACCAAATTCTTCAACATTGTTAAATCCTTTTTTATGGCCTTGATCTCCTCTTGGTTTCCACTATTGGTTACGTTAATTCCTGTAGCCTCTGGTAGAAGAATCACACAGACTAAAACGAGAAAACGAGACATTTTGGAGTAGGATATCAAAGTATGATAGTGTACTGTATGTTGAACAATCTATATAAAATATCTGTCCGAATCAGATTTTCACCGTAACGATACAAGTATTTTATCTGCAAAATTGCACATGAGATAGCTTTGTAGTTACGATGATTAGATATGTTGATATATATTATAAATATTCAAGTATGTTACGTATCAGATATAGATCAGTTAACTATGCCTGTTTGTCATGGCATACTATTTGTAAGATAACCAAGGCATACAATCATACTGCATGTTCTGAAACGATGTTATTGAATTTGAAGACGTTTAACATTTATACAACCTGGTGAGTGTCACTGCTGGTGGACCAGGAGTTCCCGAGGGCATTTGTAGCCAAGTTCGATCAACTTCAATTGATCATTTCTTCAACGCATTTGAACATTTCTGTTATTAAAATTTATTGAAATTTCTAAAATGTGGGTCCTGTAGCATCATATCCCACCCTTCCTGATAAGTCTTTCGGGACACTTATGGACATAATAGTTTTCACATTCTTTGGTCATAATTCATTGCTTAGATTGAGGATCACTGACGAGGGTTAAGTACCCAAAACATCCATGTCTTATCCATGCTGCAAATTTTTCTGTTCTCAAATGACGCTATTGAACTTGAAGACATTTCTCAATCAAACTGTTTGAATGACCCATCGGCAGCTTCATTTATTGTCTCATGTGATGGCACGTTTAGGGCAGTTAGAAGTGCGGCCAAACCACTGCAGATTAACAATGCCTCTCCCAACATTCATAGCTTGAAGTCAAAGGAACTACAGGGAAAAATAATTCAGCATCCTATTTGGACAAAACAATGTCCTACGACAGTAATGGTCATATGGACGTCTCACTCAATGACAAACGTGACGACTTCAGTTTCAGCATAGCATACTTTCCTTTTCTTAGTAGCAACATCCCTTCATCGCCTGCTTCTGGCGTGTTCATATCTCAATTGATACGTTATGTCAGAGCAACTACCAAATATACAGATTCTGAGAGCTAGGCGTCTTTCAGATATATGTAAGCATTTCAGTGAAGGATACATTTGATAGACGCTTGATCGAATAATATTCAATAAGGAAGTTCTACGGTCGACACGGGGAACTGGTCATACACTATGATGTACAATTGTCCAGAAGGGTGGATGATATTCTGTCTAAGACAATTTGTATCTTCAAACCACAAAATAAACATGTATCTTCCGAGATGGAAGTAACCGGATGCGATACCTCTGCCGCATTAAAGCGACGGAAATGCAAGAAGGAAATGTCTTCTTGGGCACATGATCTCACTCTCATACTGGGAGTTCGCTTCTATTTATGCGTTGGGGGTTTTTATTTGTATGCTTTGGTTTTTGTTTCATCCTGATATTGATTGTTTGTCGTCTCTTCAACGCATTCGAAAAGACTTATTTAGGTTATCAAAAATTCTTGAAATTTTAAAAACGTTGGTAATAGAGCATCATATACCATCCTTCCTGCTACGTCTTTCGGTAAATTTTTGAGGATAATAATTTTCCACCTTTTGGCAGTATTACATTGCTTATATCGAGGATAACTGACAAGAGGGTTAAGTACCCGATACGTGCATGTCTGGTCAATGCTGTTAATTTATCTATTCTTAAATGGTGCTTTTGGATTTGAAGACCTTTAATACTGGTATGCCTTTTTGGTTATCATTTTCTGAATTATCGATTTTGTATTGTGTCACTGTCATACACTGCATACACAGCATACACAGTGGATTGTACCTGTATTTAGTAGTTTGCACCTACATGAAGCACAAAACCACAACAACATAACAACAACAACAATATGAAGTAAATTAACTTAATAACTTTACCGTACTTTGATTTTTTTCCTTTCAAAATACGGACACACGGCTTGGTACTGGACAAATCTACAGTCTTGTACCAATCAATCAATCATTTATTTCTCATAAACCAATGTTTACAATGGTATAGAATTTTCATAATTTTAAAGATATACATATATATATATACAATGCTGGTGCTCAAGAATAATCAAGGTGCAAATAGATAGTGCAATATGTACAAATAAGCATCCATAAGGATTGCACTCTAACTGACTGTGACGGCAAGGCCCCATGAAGGTCCCTGTCCAAATCTTTTAAGAGAAGACAGGGCCCTAACCGACTGTCCTCTCTGAATCTTGGGTGGAATGCGCGGGTGATAACATGCATGAGCTCGCTACAGAACATAGAGCACGGATTGTATTTTGTAAATGTACGCCTTCTGGTTTTATATCCATTTATAAATCCATCTGTGTGATTCTTAGGCTCCTGTGTCGTGATGTCTGTTCGTACGGTCATCGTACAGTAAAGAGCTTATTTTAACTATGATTGTACGTTCTTCGAGACCTCTTGGTGATCGGAAAAGTGTGTGTGTGTGGAGGGGGGTGACGTAATACCTGCCCAAAGTGCACGCGTTGCAACGCGATTTCAAAACTTAAAATTAAGGATTCAAATCAGAGAGAATAAGAAAGTGAATATATGGATAGCGAAAATTTAAACATAATCTAAAATGTTAAATACCCGAGGGTTAAATACTTGTCTTGTCCTTGTTGTAAATTTATCTGCTCTAAAATGATGCTAATGAATTTTAAGGCCTTAAACATTTGCACCACTTGGTGAGTGTCAGTGCTGTTGGACCAGACGTCCCCGAGAGCAAATGTAGCCAAATTCGATCAATTTCGGTCGGTCGTTTTTTTCAAACGCATTTGAAAATTTCTGATTACAATTTTTTCTCAAATTTCTAAAACCTGGGACCTGTACCATCATACCTCGGCCTTCTTGCTACGTCTTTCGGTACATTTAGGACATAATTTTCAAATATTTTGGTCATACTACATTGGTGAGATTGAGGATCACTAACGAGGGTTAAATACCCAAAATGGGCATGTGTGGTCCTTGCTGTAAATTTATCTGCTCTAAAAAGATGAGAATGAATGTGAAGACGTTAAGCATGTATGATCAAGTGCAAGACAGGGCTTTGTCATGTTAAGATATATAACGTATGCGTCAAATTATAGTAAACTGAATGTAAAAAAGTAGAGGACTCGATTGCAACATCAACAGGAACACCAACTTCAACATAATTATCAAGAGCAACATCGACACCAAGAGCAACACTGTTACTAAGAGCAACACCAATACAGCAACAACAACACAGCAACAAGAACACAACAAAACAAACACAGCAAAACCAACAGCAACTTCAACAGCAACACAGCAAAAGCAATACAGCAACACGAATAGCACCAACACGAACAGCACAAACATAGCAACACCAACACTTACACCAACACAAACACAAACAAAAACATTAACAGCGATACATTGAACCCCTCTTGGGCTCTATGTGAAATCAGAGTAGAAAAGCACGACAAAAGGACAAAAAGACACAATAAACACCAAATACGACATCAAAACACGAAACACCACACGCAAACCAACGAGTACACCGGATAACCATGTAGGACAGTCATCTGCCACATTAGTAGCAAATAGTGCTGTTATCAAGATTACATGCGCATAACCCTCTCACTATTTCGGTTACCCAGAGATTTCGAAGAATGCACGATTGTTGTTTACACAAACAAGACAGTAAAACAGAGGGGCCGAAGCAACACACAGATAAATATGTAAATATATATAAGTACGTCCTTTGTTAAATTACATTTATGAATAAAAGCATGGAAGATCGCAGGTAAATCATGTTTATTCATGTATGTTTTAAATAATATCTAATCATTGTAAATGGATTGTAAATACTGTTATGTACATAAACACCTTATCTTTAAATACGAGTTATTTTCATTGAAACATGGATGTAAATCATACAACATCTTTCTATTGTTCACTGAATGTAAATCATACATCTCTGTTTTGTAAACTGAATAAAAATCATACATCTTTGTATTGTAAACTTAATGTAGATAATACATCTTTGTATTGTAAACTGAATGTAAATCATACATCTTTCTATAGTAAACTGAATGCAAAACAAAGGAGGGGATCTCCAACAACACCGGTTGCAGCACCCACAGCAAAACCCCAAAACACCCAATGGAAAAACATAAAGCAGACAAGCACAGAAAGAGACGCGTAAGGGACAAGGAACGTCAACGCACAACACAGAAACATCAAACACAAAGGACTACACATAAACCAACGAGACCAATGGGCAACCGGTGACGACTTAGGACGGCCATCTGCCACGGAAATAGCAGAAGGTGTGGTTATCCTGGATTACGTGCGCACAACCCTCCCACTTTTCCGATTACCCAGAGGTCTCGAAGAACGTACAATTGTGGTGTAAAACAACCTCATCACTGTCAGATGACCACATACAAACAAGATCGCAAAACGCAGGGGCCCAAACAACACAGATGAATATGTAAATGGATATAAAAAGAGGGCGTACGTAATACAATCCGTGCTCTGCCGCCGCGAACTCATGTATGTTATCACCCGAGGAGTCCGACTGACATTCAGAGAGGACAGGTGGTCGGGGCCCTGTCTTCTCTAAAGAGGTTTGGACAGGGCCCGTCATGGAGTCCCGTCGTCACAGTCAGTCAGAGTGCAAGTAATAACAATTATCGATAATGACCATATCCGGATGAGTTAAAGAAGATCCTGACGATAATCTCAACAGCACTCACAATAGAGCACCAAATTGAGCATCGAGGGACCCCTAGTAAGCAAGAGGTGGGATCTGGTGCCCGGGAGGAGTAAGCATCCCGTGTTGGCTAGCCGCACCCGCCGTCGATGTTCATGCACGAAAACAAAAACAATATATGAAATACATGCATTACACTGTCTGAGGCTATATCTATATAGAAAGTGCCATGGCGACCACGCCAGGGAAAATATTCAAAACACTTACTGTCAAATCCCTCGTGGGGAACTTTTTTACGAGCTCCACACGGCAAAGGGCATAAGTGTGACATAAATGAGTTAAAGACGATCCTTCTTTAAACCTTTACCTGACTGAAGGTTGTTCATTTCTTGTCCTTGTGATTCAAGTTTCTTAAAAATTGATGACATATTTATCTTGGTTTCTGAAACATAGAAAGACAAATATAAATTATAAAGGAATCATTAATCATTAGAATTTGTGAATTTGTAATATTTTCGGAAATTTAAAATAACAAAAAACACTGAAGAGGAATTTGATTATTGATCAATAAAAGTGAAATGAACATCAGTTCAACATATAAATTGCAATGTAATGCATACGTACTCAATTCTATAAATAAACAGTATTTATGTACTTTTACCTGACTGAAGGTTGTTCATTTCTTGTCCTTGTGATTCAAGTTTTTCAAAAATTGATGACACATTTATCTTTGTTTCTGAAACAAAGAAAAAACTATAAGGAATATTTTCATCCTATATGTAGTTTGGTATGATCAATTTGATATTTTGAGCATGTGTTCTAATCTTTTGTAAGAATCAAATCAACTTTGGCATTAAACACAAATCTTTGGAAGGTAGGTTGTGTACGGAAGATAAGAAAATCTAAAACAATACAGGAACCATTTGAATATTCCGCAAGATCAAGGAAATAAATTTGTGCTTTCTTGTGAAATTCACGGCATTGAAAAATTTTTTCAGGGTACATGTATATACCAAAAATGATGACCAAAGCGAAAAATAAGAATATTTTTACTTTTTGTTGAATTTTCTACACCAATTAGTATTTTCTGAGCATCAAGGAACGAGAGTGACGTATAATGGGTCTGTCTGCCAAGAGATGTCAGGTTATCATTTATATTGCCTATCTGTATCTGACTTGTATTCCTTAACGTGTTCACGTTGGTAACAAGATCCTGAACAATTACTTGAAAAGCTCCATAGTTCTGGTTTCCTTTTTCATCAGCTTCTTTAAGATTTTCGATTTCGGCTGAGTTATTCTCAAGAAATAATTTTAGTTCGTAATGAAGTGTTTGATTTTCTTTCTTCAATACTTGAATATTTGATTCCATCAATGTCATTTTGTATTGCTGATCTTGTGCTGTCCTTATTAAATACACAATTTCCTTTTGGTGCGTATCAATCGTAGTATTCATTGATCTTTCTACTTGTTTCTGTACTTGTATTGTGGCATTCAGTTTTCTTAGTTCCCGTTGATAATCTTGATTGGAAGCATTCAATTCCTGTTGTTGTGCATATATCGTAGAATTCATTGACCTCATTTCTACCTGTTGTGCTTGTATTGTGGCATTCATTGTCCTTAGTTCCCGTTGATAATCTTGATTTGAAGCGTTAATTTCCTGTTGTTGTGCATATATCGTAGAATTCATTGACCTCATTTCAACCTGTTGTGCATATATCGTAGAATTCATTGACCTCATTTCAACCTGTTGTGCCTGTATTGTGGCATTCATTTCTTTAACCTTCTCATGTGTGGATAACAAAGAGGTGTTCAAACTAATGACCAAACTCCTAAGCATTGTTAAATCCTTCTTAATGTCCTTGATTTCCTGTTGGTTTCCACTTTTGGTTCCGTTAATTGCTGTAACCGTAGGGAGAAGGACAAGACAGAGTAAAACAAGGAAACGAGACATTTTGACTTAGGATACAAAAGTATGGTTATGTACTGTTTGCTAAACAATATCATATAAAATATCGGTCCGAATCAGATTTTCACCGTAACGACACAAATATTTTATCTGCAAAATTGCACATGACACGGGGTTTGTAGTTACGATGATAAGATATATTGACATATATTATAAATATTCAAGTACATTATTAATCAGATATAGATCAGTTAACTCTGGCTGTTTATCATAGCATACTATTTGTAAGATAACAAAGACATACAATACAACAAGTAGCAAAATTTGTTTCTACAACGCAGTTGAAAATTTCTATTATCTAAAGTGCAAGAGGCTCTAAGGGCCAAAATCGGCCCAATTTCGAAACTGGAACAAGCATTGATCATTGAAAATACAGGATTTACAGAGTATAAAACAATTTAACTTTTGAGAATCGGACATCCCTTTGTGATTCTACACTAATTTGAAGACATGATGGTCAGCTATATTTTACACTGATTTTGACGTCATATGACGTTACTATCACATCGTAATGTAACACAGTTTTTAGGTAATTTGCTGCTATATTCTAATACTATTTATGCTAGTAATTGTGTAGATATACTATCAATATCACGATAAAATACTAGTATATGTACATGATCGGTTTCACTATAATATAATGAGGGGTAATTGGGACACCCCTTTGTTGACGTATGGAGATCTTAAGTGACATATTAATGTTATAATGATACTTTTCACCAAGGCCTTAAAAATTATGAGTATTTCCGATAACCCAGCATACCCTATTTCAACCCCCCCTTTTCAGGCTAATTTTTTTCTCGTCCGATTCATTCCCAGAAGACCAGCCCAGTTGAAGCAGAAAAACGAAGCCCCCCTCCCCACTTCGCAAAAAGACATTGATTCAGAATTGTTGGGCACTGTTTGATACTTTTTTCAGCTTACTTTTCATTGTGATATCTTTGCTAATGTATTTGAATTGCGAATCTAGAGGGATATGAGTGGGCTCCGATCCCCTCTGTGTGTGTTGGTCAACATTGTCTTTTCTAATAGAAATCGTTTTCTTTCTTTCTATTTTAAAAACTTCGTTGGCTAGCTACCGCTCGCCAGTTTCAAGAATGACCTCGCATGTCTCAATTTCAACACAACCTTTTGATGCACCCCTTATCAAAAATAGATAAAAAAATAAAATGTTGAAATAAATAAATAATCAAATTATGCGTTGGCTACAGTACCGCTCAGTAAGACTTCTTGATTTTTATCTCCCTTTTTCTACGAACAATTTTCTTTTAAACTTGTCTTAACGGTCCCCCTTTCTCTGAGACCCTAGATCCGCCACCGCATGGTTATGTAATTACACACGTTGTTTTAACAAAGAAAAGGGATCGATTTAGAAATTCAAAAGTATGCGGAAAATGTTAATTAGTAATCATAAAATTGTTTATCATAGCGCCACCTGTAACCTTCCAGTTCAGCACTCAATAATTTATACTGTATTGCTTGCATCATTTTACAGTCTAATTAAAATTCAGCTCTGACTAGATAGATTACGAAATAAAGAGAGCTGAATTTTAATTATATTGATTATTTCAGTATGTACGTTTTGCTGTTCGTAAAGTAGGGATATATCCTACTGTCTAAACGCCCTGAGTGTATGCTGACTGAAATTATCAATATATGTTAAAATAAATCTCCCCGAATTAAGATAATGATTCCTTATTGTTTAATTTTTGAAAATGGTTTATAGAAAATATCTTGTCAATACTAACGGAAATTTTCCAAACGGACACGGCGCGTCATTTCACGGTAACAGACACTCTGCGAGTATTGTGTAGCATACAATTTTTGTTAATATTGACAATATATTTTCTATAAAACATGTTCAAAAAAAAAAACAAAAAGATTTTTCTCAGTCGAAAATGAGACACGGCAGATATTTTCCCCCTGAATTTGCAAAAAAACGCATATTATGAATAATAGTAGCATTTATGTAATTTTTAGTGTGGTTAAATCTATCTCTACAGAGTCCTATTTATAGAAGGGACTCTCAACTAATCATATCAAATATAGTAACCAATCAGAATGCTTTCTTAGATCACGTGACTAATTGCTTATTCTGTTTATCGAAAGAGAAAGCGTCCCTACAAAAAAAGCAAAACAAACACTACTTTTTCCAACCTCCTCCCCATTGCTCCGCCTTAGGTTCCTATAGTTTATATTGTATCATGTAACTCTATGTTTGAAGATATTTGTGTATCTAGTCGAATTTTCACTATGTAAAGCCTTTTGATCATTACCATATTGCTTTCAATATTAAAATTTATCTTCATGATAATGTGACTCACCTGCTTAAAGAATTTGCTATTCAGGCAATTATCATGATTATGTGTGGTAAATTATGTATATAATCAAGCTTGTCTCATATATATTTACATACTACCTTTTTGTAATTTGGTAGCTGTTTGGTGAACGAACTTAAGTCAAGATTTTTTAAAGAAACAGTGTTTACCCTGAATAATACCTTATCTTGTTAAAGGAATACGATACTCATAATTCCACAGCAGTGTTATATTTTGTTGAAGTAAAGTCATCATATATATGCAGATACATATATTTGTGTTCTTACACTAGTCATACATAGTTTGTTGCACAGGGATTTATCACGCTAATACCATTTGCTGTATTTACTATATATATGTGTTAAAGGAATCTAACTCGACGTTTGACGAAAAATCGACAAGTCATCTTTAAGTCTTCAGAAATAGGCTAATCAATGTCTATTTTTGTGGTATATTTCGATAGATTAATTCATACTGAATCTTCATACAAAATTTGAAATCAGTACCTCCCTTTACGAGCCGAGATATGCCATATACCGCTCTCTTATGAGCGCCGCATTTCTAGGTCGGACAAAAATGTGTCCGGTGATAATCATAATATCATTTGTTATTATTCATCAACAAAATTGCATAATATGTTCAAAATGTTGTCTGTATGTGAAAAATGTTATATACAGTTATCAGTTTTTGAGGTGATCTCCCAGATGTATATACTCATGAAAACTTTACGTCATTTAAAGAATAAATCATTACATGTGTTGTTAGTAATTAATAGTTTGGTCAAGGGGGGGGGGAAGGAGGTGATTTAAGTGTAAGAAGTGAAATCAGCTGTCTATCTGTCTGGCTGGTCTTTTGTCTATCATTTATTTCAAAACTAAAATATTGGATAAATAAGTTCATCTCGTGGACGGAAAATCATACGCGGTACTAAGTGTCTATGTTACATGGCCTTCATTTCTCAATTTGATATGAAATACAATTTTTCTTAAAGGCCCCTTCACACATAGACGAATCCATAAAACGAAGCCTTGCGAATGAGCAAAATTTGTAAAACTTGACGAATTTTGAACAAAAGCGGTTTTCAAAAATATGATCATAACGAATTGCAAACGCAATGGAAATGCTTATTGCGAATAAGAAACGAAGCACTGCGAATTGTTACGACTTCGCGCTATGATACGTTAGAATGAGCAATGTGTATTTGTTTTTTCACTTGCGGTTAGGAGCGTAAATATGCGAAAGTTTACGCAGCGTTGCGCATTGATACGAACTCTTCCGAAGCTAGTCGCGACATTTCCTGTAGACTGGCATACGTTAGTACAATTATGCCAAGAGGAAAGGGGAAAGATACGTGTAGAGGATCGGGAAGGAAGCGGCCAGAAAATCGGCCTAGTAGTCCGTAAGAACTATGTGGCTGTTTTTGTAATATACACTAAACGTGATTTTATTGATGTTTTTAAGATCACCGCAAAAAGCTGTCTTTGAGTCCATCATTTAGTCCACCTCTCTATCTGTCCGTCTGAGCTCATACATGTACATCCTTATATATAATACATGTATGTATACATCAGAATTTGATTTTTTCAGAAGTTTGTTCATTTGGATAACGGCACTTTGGGTCAAAGGTAACTTAGTGTCGTTCAGACGTCAAGGTCACTTAATAGCTAAATTATAGCATTTACTTCATAAAATATTTCAAACATTCATTAAAATGTATTTCTTGCCCAAATGATATGAAAGAATATATTATACAATGTTAGAAAAATACATCCATGTGTTCTATAATTATATAAGAGTTATAATTATTATCAAGAGGGGATTACATTCAACTTCTTATGAAAGGGCTGTTCATATTATCATCATACATCGACAAATTGTTTTGATTGTGAACTTTTGGACATGTCACTAAAATGGGCAATTTCTTAAAGATCATGGTCATTTTTTATCCAATTATAATATCGGATATGAAAATAATAATTTAGCAGACTTCGCAAATTGTTTTGCATGATCTGAGCTTACCCTCAAGGGTATTCAATGTATAGGATTAAATGTCAAGGTTATAGATATGAACTTGTAGTTTCAGCATGTTCAGGTTATTTATATGAAAAATAAATTAACAAACACATGGAATTCTTATTAATTTCTTAAAGGTCAAGGCCACTCAGAAAACAGAAATTCATTAAGACTGAATTGTTTTGGGAGTATAGTTTTCTTTATCAATTCTAATTATTTTTTTTTTGGGGGGGGGGGGGGGTTCAGAAGCAGTAATATGCAGCCAAAAAGTCCAATTTCATGAAGGTTCTAAGATTTTCTCTCCTGAGCTCAACCATGAGTTGATCATAAATTTCAAATTGGCGCCACATGTCGTGATGCAGCAATGGTCTTCTCAAGATACGACCTGCTCTAGCTTCTCTTCTCCATCTGATACGGCATCTGATATACTGATAGGTGTTGAATTGTTGCCATAACACTTCCTAATGAGCTATTGCAAACGTACACTGAAGAACCAGACGTTGTGTATCTTCCATTTTGAACAAATAATTTCCAGAATAATTCCCTTTTCATATTAAAAATAAATAAATTTGAAAGATGATTCAAAAAGCCATCGAAAGTTTTCGTTGCTATTCGTATGCAGTGGTAACCCTTCGGATGATTATAACTAAAACGTTTGCTGTTCGTTTCGTAACGTAAACCTATCGCAATAATTCGTATTTATTCGCCATTTGATTCCGATTTGAATCATTTACGCATCGTCTCTATTCGTTATAGGTCGCACCAATAAGTAAAATATCGCACAGGTGCGCTTTCAGTCGCCTGGAATGCAAATGCGTTGTGTAATATGCAAAACAGTAGGTCACATTCTAGTCCCTTGCGAACGTCGACGAACATATAACGAATGCATACCGAATGATTAACGCATTATAACGAATACTTGCGAATAATGGACGAAAATTTTATTCGCTGAGAAATTTTGAACATGTTCAAAAATTAACGACGAACAGAAATAAGCGGAACGTATTAAGACGCTCACAAACGAATCCGCGCGAAGTCGACAACGAAGTATAACGTTGATATGCAAACGGAAACGAATTTTGCAAAAACCTGTTTCGCCAGTTTAAGCAAGTTGACGTCGGAGGGCTTTCGTCCATATGTGAAGGGGCCTTTAACGGAGGATTATATTTCACATCTTCATTTAATATGATAGTTTGTTTGGTTGATTTTGTTGGTGTTCTGGGGGTGTTGATGTTCTTTGATTAGTTTTTCTCCTTTTCTTGTTCGTCTGTTCAGGTTTTTTTTTTATTTTAAAATATTTTAATTCGTTGATTCTGGCTTAAAGTTTGACATATATTATAAATGCCGACTGTACCCTTTTAGATACTCTTGTCATTTCCATTCAATATGCATATGAAACGATCACTTTGACTTTCTTTTTTTTTCGCAAAATACAAGCAATATCGAAGTCGCGAACATATATGACGTCATATATTTAATATGACGTCATTCTGTCGTCCTGAATACCCGTTACGTAACGAGGATAATAAACATTTGAAAGACAATTTTGTCTGTATTATTTGATTTCGTGCATGTGTGAATAAATAATCAATATCATCAATAACAACAGAACAAAATCTATTAAATTGTATCGATTTTACTCAAATAATTCTTGCATTATAGAAGTTAAAAGGTTTTTTTCTGTTTCAAAAACGACCCGTTCGCATGGTAAAAGTCATTGATTTCCTTCCGTTTTCTATGTGGCCACAGGAAAACAACAGATTCATACCTTCACAGCATTTACAAAATACTTATACGGATATACAGAGAAAATATGAATTTGTTGTTTTGATGTGGCCAAGTCTATTTTTGCTACCACATGTGGAAATATATTGATTTTTTGTTAATTTCCGGTTTCATAGGCGATTTCAAAGGGGGATAACTCAAACGAAAAAAATGAAATCAAACATTTTTAATGTTGAATCTGTTAAAGACAAGCTTCCTTTTACCACTTTTAGTATCAATTTAAATATTTTTTATTTTTCGGAATTAGCAACGATTTTGGGTCTAGAAACCCCCTAACCGCCCCTTGCCCTTTATTGAAATTTATAAAACGTGGGTCTTGTAGCATCATATCCCACCCTGCCTGAAACGTCTTTCAGGACATCTATGGACATAATAATTTTCACACTCTATCGTCATATTTCATTGTTTAGATTGAGGATCACTGACGAGGATTAAGTACCCGAAACATGCATGTCTTATCAATGCTGCAATTTTTTCCGTTCTTAAATGATGCTATTGACTTTGTAGACGTTTCCCAATAAAACGATTTGAATGACCCCTCGGCAGCAGCGGTTATTGTCTTGTATGATTGCACGTTAAGGGCAGTTAGAAATGCGGTCGAACAATACCCTCTCCCAACATTCATAGCTTAAAGTCAAATAAACTTCAGAGAAAATAATTCAGCATCCTAATTGGACATTATACTGCCCTACGACACTGATGGTCATATGAATACCTCACTCAATGACAAACGTGACGGCTTCAATTTCAGCATCATAAACTTTCCTTTTCTGATGAGTTACTTCATCGCCTGCTTCTGGCGTATTCAAATCTCAATTGATGCGTAATGCCAGAGCAAGTACCAAATATACATATTTTGTTCTGAGAGCTAGGCGTCTTTCAGAAACACGTAAGCTTCTCATTAAAGGATACATTTGATAGGCGCTCGATCAACTAATACCGTCACTGAGGAAGTTCTACGTTTGACGCGGGAAACTCGTCATACACTTAATGTTAAACGTCTTCAAATTGAATTGCATCATTTAAGAACAGATAAACGTTTCGGGTATTTAACCCTCGTCAGTGATCCTTAAATCTAAACAATGTAATATGTAATGTCCCAATGTCTAGAATTGTGGATGGTATTCTGTCTAAGACCATTTGTATGATCAAACCACAAAATGTACGTGTATCTTCCAAAATGGAAATAACCGGATGAGATATCTCTACCGAATTGAAGCGACGGGTTTGCATGCAAGCAGCTCTTCCTGGGCACATGGTCTCACTCACATATTAGGAGTTCGCTTCTATTGATGCGATGGAGATTTTTATTTCCGTTTCATTCTGATTTTGATTGTTGGTCGTCTCTTCAATACACTCGAAAAGATTTTGTTCGGTTATCAAAATTTCTTGAAATTTCATAGACATTGATCCTATAGCATTATATCCCACCCATCCTGCTACGTCTTTCGGTAAATGTTTGAGCATAATAATTTTAACACTATTTGGCAATATTACATTGCATATATTGAGGATCACTTAGGAGGATTACGTACATTTGTACCCGAAACGTGCATGTCTGGTCAATGCTGTTCTTAAATGATGCTATAGAATTTGAAGATGTTAAATATTTGTATGCCTTCGCTTAAACTTTTTGAATTATCTATTTTGTACTGTGTATTTGTATATGGGCATTGTCTATATTTGTTATATACAGCATACACATTGGGTTGTACCTGTATATAGTAGTTTTTTCCATTTTATATGTTTAATTGGTAATTGGTACACCTACATAAAGTTGGAATATAGAACCACAGAACCACAACAACACAACAACAACAATATGGCGTTAGTTACATGTAACTAAATGATGTTGCATGCAAGCAGGAGATACTCACTGTTCCTGGGTACTCACTCTTTCGCAGTGAGTTCACTTTCCTCTATATGGTTGACTTTTTCTATTTCTTTTCCTTTACCTTAGTCGCACGTAATCATGATAACTAAACCATTGCTCGCTTCAGAACAAAGAGAACGGACTGTATTTCTTGCAAGTGCGCCTTCTGTTATTATATCTATTTACAACTCCATCTGTTTGATTTCAACGCATTCGAAAATTCTATTATCAAAAATAGAATTGAAATTTCTAAAACGTAGGTCCTAGAGCATCATATCCCACCCATTCTGCCACGTTTTTCGGTGCATTTTTGGACATAATATTTTTCACACTCTTTGGCCATATAACATTGTTTAGATTGAGGATCACTGACGAGGGTTAAGTACCCGAAACGTGCATGTCTGGTCCATGCTTGAAATTGATCAGTTCTTGGATGATGCTATCTAATTTGAAGACGTTTAACATCTTAGGCTCCTGTGTCATGGTGTCTGTAGTGTCAACATACAGTAAGGAGGTTACTTTACACCATGATTGTACGTTCTTCGAGACCTCTGGGTGAGTGTGAGGGTTTTGCACACGTAAACCGGGTATCTTCACCGTCTGCTATTGGCGTTGCATATTGCCGTCGTAAGTCGGCAACGATTACCCATGAATCTCATTGGTTTATGTGAAGTCATTTATGTTTGATGTTTCTAGTATGTGATTTAGTGTACGTTGTACCTTATGCATCCCTTTCTTTGCGTGTCTGCTCTGTGTTTTTGCATTTTGTGTTTTTGAGTTTTGCTGTGGGTACTGCAACCGAGTTGAGCTAGAGATCCCCTCAACACATTTTGGTTGATTGATTGATTGGGACCTAAATTTCAGCGTCAAACCATTAAAAGGCGATTTCACAAAACAAAAAAATAATAACAAATATGGTGCAAATATATTTAATAAATGCCAAAATGTGTGTTTTGTTACGAGTATAAAATACATAAAAAGTGCATTTATCGCATGAAATGCGCTAACGCTCATTTCATTGTACGAAAAAATGTACCTGCCTTGTGTTGCATACCCGTAACAAAACACAAATTATAACACTTATTCTATATATGAAACTCACAATCAATCAACATCAGAATCTTTACAATGTCATTTTCATTTGTTAAAAAGTTGACGTAATACCTGTGTCAACAGAAACCTAGTGCACTTAAAAACGCGATATCAAAGCTTAAGATTAAGGTTTTAACGCAGAAAGAATCCAAAAAATGAATATATGGAAAGCGAAACTATAAACATGATCTAAAATATCCTATAGCATAATATCCCATCCAATCTGCTACGTCTTTCAGTATAAATTATGGACACAATTTTTCACACTCTTTTGTTATATTACATTGAGGATCACTAACAAGGTTTGAGTACCCGAAACGTGCATGTCTGGTTCATGCTGCAAATTTTCTGGTCTTAAATGATGCTAATGAATTTGAAGACGTTAAAGTTGTATGATCAAGTGCAGACAAGAGACAGGGCTATTTCATTTTATGATATATAACGTATGCGTCAATTAATGGTAAACTGAATGTAAAAAAGTAGAGAGATCGATTGCAACACCAACAGCAACACAAGCATCAACGACAACTTGAACATCAACACCAACATCAATACAAAGAGCAACACCAACACAGCAACACCAACAGCAACATTAGCATCAACTACAACTGGAACATCAACACCAACATCAATACAAAGAGCAACAGCAACACAGCAACAATAACACAGCAACAGCAAAAGAAACACCAACACAGCAACACCAACAGCAACTCCAACAGCAACAGCAACAGAAACACCAAAACAGCAACAACAACAGCAACGTTACAAAATCAACAGAGCAAAAGCAAAACAGCAACACCAACAGCACAGATGAATATGTAAATGGATATAAAGCATATGAGATAGGAACAGGCGGTGTCATACCGGACTGTTTTTCTTTAGTCCTATATTAAATCCAATTTATAGATAAAAGCATTGAAGATTGCAGGTAAATCATATTTATTAACGTATGTTACTAGGATCTAATCATTGGAAAAGGATTGTAAATTATTTTTTATACTTATCTCAATTTATCATTATATACGAGTTTTGAATGTACGAGGGCTGTCCGTAAAGTTCTTAAATTTAGGAAAATCAACGTCAAAGGTTTTTATTTCTAGTATTTTTATTATCATTTCCTATTTCGAATTACGAAATGTAAAAATTATCATATTTTGATTTCATTATTACAACTATAACTTAGTAAGACATAGGATGGTGATCCGGAGAACGGTGAATTTTTAACGAAGTATGTTGTTTATCATTTTATTCATTTCATATGCCTATTTTAAAATCCGGCGGATAAAACGATAATTTTTAAATTGTGATGTTGACAATAGTTATAACATCGCACATGCAATACTTGCAAGATGACGAGGAAAACCGCGGATCTGCAGCTAATAAGACGTGATCGATGTTTTTCAAAAATGACGTTTTCTCGAAAGGCGGAGCAGAGATCAGTGATAAATGTGGCAAAGAGGCAAAGAGGATTTTTGGACATTAGGGAAAGTTAACAGGAAGGTATGCTATAGGGAAGACTTTCTATCGAAAAAAGAATTCCTTTAAAGGAAGAAAGTGACGTGATTCACAGTGATTGGCGACTAACAATTGGGGAAATTGCAGGTACATGTGTAATGTTTGTGCTGGAATCCAAAATTCTTAGAAATTCTAATTTAGCGAGGAGAGTAGAATTGTCAAAATAGTTTATAAAGGAGTACATCAAGGATTATCATGCTAGTGCTCAGGGGTATGAGGAAATCTTCTTTTTGTATTCTATAGATCTGAAATGTAATTATTTGTGCTTTGTTCGTCTTGAAATTAGGTATATTATTAATATAAAACTTGAATCTAATAAAATGATACTTTCATTTATCATACTTGCTAGCTTTATCAAGGCAGCCCAGAAACTTTACGGACAACGCTCGTAAATCCGTAATCTTTCTATTGTAAACTGAAAGTACATCATATATAATTATTTAGTAAGCTGAATGTAAATTATACATCTTTCTATAGTAAACTGAATGTAAATCATAGATCTTTCTATAGTAGACTGAATGTGAATCATATACCTTTCCATAGTAAACTGAATGTCAATCATACATCATTCTATAGTAAACTGAATGTAAATCATACATCTTTCTATAGTAAACTGAATGTAATTCATACATCTTTCTATCATTAACTGAATGTAAATCATACATCTTTCTATCATCAACTGAATGTAAATCGTAATTCGTGCATCTTTCTATTTTCAACTGAATGTAATTCATACATCTTTCTTTCATTAACTGAATGTAAGTCATACATATTTCTATATACATTCATCATACCATTGTTTGCTAGGTTTTATCAAGTCAGCAAAGAAACTTTAAGGACAACCCTCTTAAATCAGAAACTTCATCATATATCTTTCTGTTGTAAACTAAATGTAAATCAAACATCTTTCTATGGTAAACTGAATTTAAATCATACATCTTTCTATTGTTAACTGAATCTTTCTATTGTAAACAGATTGTAAATAATACATCTTTCTATTGTAAACTGAATGTAAATCATACATCTTTCTATTGTTAACTGAATGTAAATCATACATCTTTCTATTGTAAACTGATTGTAAATGATACATCTTTCTATTGTTAACTGAATTCAAACCATACATCTTTCTATCGTTAACTGAATGTACATCATACATCTTTCTATTGTTAACTTAATGTAAATCATACATATTTCTATTGTTAACTGAATGTAAATCATACATCCTTCTATAGTAAACTTAATGTAAATCATACATATTTCTATTGTTAACTGAATGTAAATCATTCATCTTCCTATTGTTAACTTAATCTTTCTATTGTAAACTGATTGTAAATCATACATCTTTCTATTGTAAACTGAATGTTAATCATACATCTTTCAATAGTAAACTAAATATAAATCATACATCCTTCTATTGTAAACTGAATGCAAATTATACATATTTCTATAGTAAACTCAATGTAAATTGTACATCTTTCTATTGTTAACTGAATGTAAATCATACATCTTTCTAGAGTAAACTGAATGTAAATTATACATCTTTCTATAGTTAACTGAATTTAAATCGTACATCTTTTTATTGTTAACTGAATGTAAATCGTACATCTTTCTGTTGTTAACTGAATGTAAATTATACATTTTTCTATAGTAAACTGAATGTAATAACAAATATCGATAATGACCATATCCGAATACACAGTACAAAATCAATAATTTAGAAAATCATAAACCGAAGGCATACAAAATCAGGATAAAACAGGAACATAAGCAAACAAATAAAAACCATCACCATATGAAAGGAATCATACATCCTTTTGCTGTAAACTGAATGTATATCATCTTAATTATACTGTATAGTATTATATAATATAATTAATGTTACTAATATATAGTATAATATAATATAATAATATCTTATTAAAATAAAACGAATTGAAACATAAGTAATTATTTCCTATGAAAGATCGCTCTAGCATGAATGTCAAAATGATTTTGCAATCATTTAGTGATATAATGTATATAATATTGTATAATACATTCAATTTGGTATTGGATTAATTGTACTTGGTCTATAAATTGCTCATTTTCCTTCTCCCACTACGCTGGTACATGTACTTGCTACATGTACCTCTCCATAACTGCTTTCCTATATTTTCCACCCAGAGAATGCCGTGTAAGGATATCCCCAGCAGTATGTACCAGTGGATGTCTGTATCCACACGTGGTCACCGACAGTTAGTGTCAGTAGTATGGTATTGCTGGCTACCTCATTGTAACCACCGTTAACTTCATTACTGTGTGAGTTTAACAGACTGTTACCGTTATGGAAGATGTAAGCAATGCGGGATTGTGAGTTAGACTGAGACATGGTGGACGACGTGAAGACATAGGTACCAGGTGAGGGACAGGTAAATATACCTGTATGACTGTTGTAGGCTCCACCTTTATTGGTGATCACTTTATCATATACTATTTTCTTGTTATCATAGTTGGACAATACAGATGAAGTTCATACAGTAAATGCGTAAGTTCTATTTCTCTCTGTAAAAGAAAAGTAAGTTTTTTCTTTGCACAAACTTATTTGATTTTATTCTTTGAACTTTTTTTGAAAAAAGTCTACGAATTTGACGAGTACTATGACATTCTATAGTTATTTTTACTTCATAATGAACGGTTTCAAGTTTTACAAAATAATTATCGTACGTTCTAAAGTGTAGTATTCATCAGGTGATCAATTATTATACCTATTTGATACATACACACACAATTAACAAAATGAATAGTTTGTTGTTAATGAAAACTTATTTTCGAAATAAAATGTTTTGCAATTTTATATCGGATTGCCTTTCCAAACATTCAAACATATAGTCAGTAGTACATCAATTCATTGGAATCCTAGTTTTTTTTTTAATATGACTGAAGATGGTGTATTTCTTGTCCCTTATATGAGATGACATATTTCTCTTTGTTTCTGAAACATCAGAATTCAAGGAATATTCATAGATTACATCGACAAAATCCTTTCAATAATCGTGATAATCTTTTTTAATTTGGAGGGATTTCCCTTATATAGATCATCCAGATAAAGTTGACAAATATGGAAAATGACCCTATCCCTGTTTACAGCACAAAATCGATAATTCAGAAAATCAGAAACCGAAGGCATACAAAATCAGGATAAAACAGGAACCAAAGCAAACAAGCAAAAACCTCCACCATATGAAAAGAAGCGAACTCCCGATATGGGAGTGAGGCCAGGTGCCGAGGAAGAGTAAGCATCTCCTGCTTGCATGCAACACCCGCCGCTTCAATTCGGTAGAACGGTCACATCCGGTTACTTCCATTTCGGAAGACATAGAGTACAATCTTTGGTTGGATGGTTCAAATGGTCTTTGACAGAATATCTGGAGAGTGGGACATCATAGTGTATGACGAGTTCCCCATATCGACCGTAGAACTTCCTCAGTGACGATGTTAGTCGGTCACAAACATATCCCTGACTCAGAAGCTTATCTGAAAGACGCCTAGCTCTCAGAACAAAATCCGTATATTTGGTACTTGCTCTGGCATAGCGTATCAACTGAGATATGAACACGCCATAAGCAGGCGATGAAGGGATGTTGCTACTCAGAAAAGGAAAGTTTGGAATGCTGAAATTGGAGTCGTCACGTTTGTCATAGAGTGAGGTGTTCAAGGGACCATCAGTGTAATAGGACAACATTATGTCCAAATAGGATGCTGAATTATTTGTCTCTTTAGTTTCTTTGACTTCAAGCTCCGAAGGATAGATACTGCTCAGGTAATCCGCGAATTTTGGATTATTGATGGACAACACATCGTCTATGTCTCTGTAAGTGAAGTTTAAGTCAGAAGCTAAGTATCTTTTCCCTTCAGAGACCAGAGATTGAATGAATTCAGCTTCGTGCGAGTAAAGGAAAATGTCGGCAAGGAGTAGGGCACAATTGGTCCCCATTGGAATTCCGACAATTTGCTGGAAGACCTTTCCTCCAAATACCACAAATATGTTGTCGATCAGAAAATTTAACATCTGAATATCTGTTTTAGTGTACTTATTGTCAGAATCGGACTTTTCTTTTACAAAGTAGGTTTTGTCATAGTTAACAACAATAAATTTGTATTTGCAATTACCGTTCTTACTTGTAAACGCATTACTTATAATTTTAGCGAGTCGTTCGTTGATCGTCTGTCTCTTTAACGCATTTGAAATTTACTGTTACAAAATTTCTTGAAATTTCTAAAATGTGGGTCTTGTAGCATCATATCCCATCCATTCTGCTACGTCTTACGGTACAGTTTTTGACTAAATGATTTACACACGTTTTGGCCATATTACATTGTTTTGACTGAGGATCACTGACGAGGGTTAAGTACCCGAAACGTGCATGTCTGGTCCATGATGCAAATTTATCTGGTTTTAAATAATGCTATCGAATTTGAAGAGTTGAACATTTGAACTACTTGGTAAGTGTCACTGCTGGTCGACCAGGAGTCCCCGAGGGCACATGTAGCCAAGTTCGATCAACTTCGGTTGATCGTCTGTCTCTTTAACGCATTTGAAATTCACTGTTACAAAATATCTTGAAATTTCTAAAATGTGGGTCCTGTAGCATCATATCCCATCCATTCTGTTACGTCTTACGGTACATTTTTGGACTTTATGATTTTCACACGTTTTGGCCATATTGCATTGTTTAGACTGAGGATCACTGACGAGGATTAAGTACCCGAAACGTGCATGTCTGGTCCATGATGCAAATTTATCTGGTTTTAAATAATGCTATCGAATTTGAAGACGTTTAACATTTCTTTCAATTTAGAATGTGGAATTGTAGTGTAAAGTGTCGAAAAATCAAAGGCTTTGATCGAATGTACTCTACTAAAATGAGTGGATTTCAGATGTTCTAAACGTTCCTTCGAATTCTTTACAATCCACATTTGGTTGATACCACTGCGAGAATATACTGTCGAACAATATTTTTGAAGCCCAGAGTTGATTTCAGATAAAACTTTGGTGAGTAAGATCGATACAGATTTGGTAGAACATTTAAAAGTACCAGCGATGAAACGTTGTTTGTACGAATTCTTATGCATTTTAGGTATGCAGTATAAGTATGGTAAATCTAAATCTAAATTGTTAGTGTCGAAGCCATTGAAGCCAAGAGCTGATTTGTGATTATCAATTATTTTAGAGGCAGAAAGGTTTGTTGGGTTGTAAGTGGGATTTCCAGGTGTCAAATTTAAACCCAACTCTTTAACTAGACTGTCGAAATAATACTTTTTGCAAGTAAATGATTGTGTAATTATTTGAGGCTTTGTTTTCATTTTTCTGCATGAACATTGACACCAGATGCGGCTATCCAAACAGGGGATGCTTACTTCTCCCTGGCTCCTGGTCACACCACTAGCTTGCTAAGGACCTGTCGATGCTCAATGTGATGTTCTGTTGTGAGTGCTGTTGAAATTGTCAGACACTTCTTTATCTCACATTATAAGTAAGGATATTCATGTTAGTAAGTATGTAAAATAAGTAAGTAAATAAGTAAGTAAATTAGTGAGTGAGTGAGTGAGTGAATGAGTGAGTGAATGAGTGAGTGATTGAGTGATTGAGTGAGAGTGTGGGTAAGTGAGTGAGTGAGTAAGTAAGTAAGTAAGTAAGTAAGTAAGTAAGTAAGTAAGTAAGTAAGTAAGTAAGTAGGTAAGTAAGTAAGTAAGTAGGTAAGTAAGTAAGTAAGTAAGAAATTCTGCAAAAAAGATTCAATAAAATATCAAAGTTGCTTTCAATTTTTAAAAATTTTGAAAAATGATTAAGAAACACAGAGTCGGTGCATTTGCTGTCGTGTTTCTATCAGTGAGGAGGTATTTTACACTACAACTGTGCGTTCTTTGAGACATTTTGGTAACCGGAAAATTGAGAGCGATGTGCGCAAGTAATCCGGATAACCACATCATTTGTTATTTGCGTAGCAGATGGCCATCCTAATGTTAAAGTCAGCACCGGTTGTCCTCCCTGTTTACAAAGTTCTTGTTCAAAGAAAATCAAATATATAAAAGCACTTTCGTATTGAAAGTCATATTAAGTAAAAAAAATCACCGTTTTCCTTTGAATTTCTCTTCAGATCGAGCCGTGAGAAAACACCTCTATATCGTATTTAAAAATAAACAATATAGATACTCAATAAATTAAAATTAAGGATTAAAATAGTTTAACACATATTTTACCTTTGGTTATACTTTCTAATTCTTTCAGTATTTTCTGAGCATCAAGGAACGAGAGTGACGTATAATGGATCTGACTAGCCAGAGATGTCAGGTTATCATTTATTCTGCCTATCTGTATCTGACTTGTATTCCTTAACGTGTGAACGTTGGTAACAAGATCTTGTACAATTACTTGAAACGCTCCATAGTTTTGGTTCCCTTTTTCATCAGCTTCTTTTAGATTTTCGATTTCAGCTGAGTTATTCTCACGAAATAATTTTAGTTCGTCATGGAGTGTTTGATTTTCTTTCTTCAATACTTGAATATTTGATTCCATCAATGTCATTTTGTGTTGCTGGTCCTGTACTGTGCTAATTAGATACGTCACTTCCTTTTTTTGCGTCTCAATCGTAGTATTCATTGATCTTTCTACTTGTTTCTGTGCATGTATTGTAGCATTCATTGACTTCATTTCCCGTTGTTGTGCTTGTATTGTGGCATTCAGTGTCCTTAGTTCTCGTTGATAATCTTGATTAGAAACATTCATTTCCTGTTGTTGTGTATAGATCGTAGAATTCATTGACCTCATTTCAACCTGTTGTGCTTGTGTTATAGCATTCACTGACCTACTTTCCACCTGCTGTGTATTCCTTGTTGTTTGAAGTGTTTTAATTTCATTGTGTTCTCTAACTTGGCTTTGTTGTAATGTCTTCTACGTAAGACTCTAATTCACTTTTCTTCCATTATCGCATTATGGCATTTTTAAGGTCGCCTCGTATCAAACTAACCCCCTTGAGATTACCCTCTGTCACTACAGTCACTTTACCATCATCGACATTCAACAGTAAAAAACTTTTTTCCTCACCAAGAGTACTCTTATCACCTCTCAAATTTAGACCCCCACAGTCGTATTTTACGCACTACTCCATCTGCAGGCTCTACATTCAACAACAGACACAGAGGGTTGTCAATTATTTCTAAGTGCAAAAGTAAAAGATGCTCGTTGTGTCACCTCATCAACTGCGACTTCATCATAATATCTAGTGTAAATGGGCAGAAATTCAAAATCGAGGTAGACCAAGACATCGATTGATCGTCTCAAGATCTTATTTACGTAGTGACTTGAAATGCCAGGGGATGTGGCGCACAATATGTACGTGAGACAGGCCAACCTTTAAAATCTCGTTTTAGGAACCATTCTTATAAGATCAGAACCTCACGTAAAAAAAACACAGAAACTTTCTTTATAATCACTTTGTTAAATATAATCATTCTATTTCGGATATCACCATTACCCCAGTTCAGACTTTTCCAAAACGTAAAAATGAAAGTAAGACCGAAATTAAAAAAACGCCGACTACAAGCTGAACTTGCCTGGATCACCAAACTTCAGACTGCGTACCCTTTTGGTTTAAACGATCAAATTCATGGACAAGGAAACATTTCCTCAGCTTCTACCAATATCAACATCTTTTCAATTCGCCCAAACACTAAAAGGAAATACAGGTCACATGGGAAAAGACGAAACAGACAAAAAAAAAACGATCCAGAATATACCGCTCTCTCAACGATTTACTTACTATAGCACGCAATGGCGGAAGACATGAGCTGTTACATGCTCTGTCGTCAATACCAGTTTTGCACTTGAAATCTATCTTGGATGAAGCAGAGGTTGCATTCTTAAGAAACACTGAGTGATTCAGACTTAATATCATTGTCTCATTCGCACAGTATAAACTTTATCCTATTGTGAAAAACACCTCACCGAAAAGACGATTCATAAAAATCCCGTTTATTAACAAAGGTTTTGATCTTCTAAACATCTCTAATATTTTTCGGGATCATCGCGTACAAAGTACCATTCCTCAATATTTTGAAAATCTAGAGCCACCTCTTATTTGTTATAAGTACAAGAAACCTATTCGAAACTTTGTTTTTAACTATAATAAAGTTACAACGGATCCTGACATACTTGAATCGTGTCCTGCTTCTTGAGAATGTGCAACTTCTAAATATCTCTACAAACCAGCTGGCCATGTTGTTACAGGTGACTTTTCAATTATCCAAGACAGACAGCTCCGTGGTCTTCTTAAAAAGGGACCTAAGTATAGGATCCCATCCAAGATAGATTTTGTCAAATGCCGTGAAGTGCTTACAGAAGCCTTAGATAATTATACGAAAAGATGGTGTAAATCAGAAGGAGTCGAACCGCATGCTCTGAATGACTGGAAAAACCTCATTTTAGATATAACGGATATTCGACTAGATAACTTCCATAAAAACCCTCATCTTTTTCAAAATCCACGTTCCAAATCAGAAAGATATTTCAAATCCAAACTAAGTAAATTACATGAAAAATATGTCTTTGCACCAGCTGATAAAGCAGCCAACAACACCATTATCATTTGAAAACGTTACTACATATCAACTTTGATTTCGGAACTTTCGTCTACTAATACATATATCAAAAGCAATAAAAGTGCATCTAACATTTTAGGCAAGCATAACAGTGAACTGTCTTCATTCAATATCTCTATTTCTAAATTGGATCTCCCAACACTATATTGCATACCGAAACTGCACATGTCTCCTTACAAATTTCGATTTATTGCTAATTCTAGTAACTGCTCCACTACAATTTTGTCTAGAAATCTTACGTCAGCACTTACTGCTATTAAAGAACACATAACTAGATATTGTGAAACGGTTCTAAACAGGAACGATGTAAATTTATTTTGGTCTATTAAGAATTCAGGCGATGTGATTGAAAAAATGAAATCTGGAAATTTCCAAGCCAATACGATTTCTTCATACGACTTCTCTAATATGTACACCACACTTCCTCATGACAAAATTAATGATCGATTATCTTATCTCATTAAATGGTGTTTTGATCGAGAGCGAAAAACTTACATTTGTACATCTGAATCGAAGGGTTTCTTTTCCTCGACAGACTACAAATCATACAAATCATGGACATGTAGTGACCTGTGTAATGCCTTGTCCTTCCTCTTGGACAATATTTATGTTAGATTTGGTGAGGATCTATACAAGCAGGTTGTAGGAATTCCTATGGGTACTAACTGTGCGCCTCTTGTTGCAGATCTATTTTTATACACTTATGAAAAAGAATTTATCCAAAATCTTCAAAAGCAAAGAAAATTTGATGAGCTGAAATGTTTCAATAATACTTCTAGGTATCTGGATGATATTCTAACCATTGACACTCCTGCTTTTGAATTATATAAGAATGAAATTTATCCACAAGAATTAACCCTTAACAAAGCAAACATTTCAAATACAGAAACACCCTTTTTGGACCTAAATATCAAAATTGTAAGCGGAAAGATTCATACAAGTGTATATGACAAAAGGGATGATTTTGGATTCAACATAGTAAATTTCCCTTGGCTTGACGGTGATGTTCCAAGATTACCGTCATATGGCATTTACATCTCACAGCTCATCCGGTACGCTAGAGCATGTACTGATATTTTGGATTTTCACAGTAGAAATTTACAAATTACCAAAAAACTTTTAGGTCAAGGTTTCCGCTTTCATAAACTAGTTAAGACTTTCTGGAAATTTTACAAAAATTACAGTCAGCTTCTTTTAAAATTCGGATCTATACATGCAACAGAGTACATTACTATGGGTATTAAACAACCTGTCTTTTATGGTGATATGATAAACAAAATAAAAAGGATCAAAGGTAGGCAGCATAACCATCGAAAATGCGTCAGAATCATCAAACGCCTTTTATACCGTGGGTATGATCCTTATGTCACCAGACGGACACTAGGCTTGGTACTTGACCAATCTACAGTCTTGTACAAGCGCATCCTTGAGACTTGCACTCTGACTGACTGTGACGACGGGACTCCATGACAGGCCCTGTCCAAACCTCTTTAGAGAAGACAGGGCCCCGACCACCTGTCCTCTCTGAATGTCAGTCGGACTCCTCGGGTGATTACATACATGTGCTCGCTACAGCCGGCAGAGCACGGACTGTATTGCGCATGCCCTCTTTTTATATCCATTTACATATTCATCTGTGTCTATGGGGCCTCTGCGTTTCGCGGTCTTGTTTGTGTGATGTCATCTTACAGTGAGGAGGTTGTTTTACACCACAATTGTACGTTCTTCGAGACCTCTGGGTAATTGGAAAAGTGTGAGGGTTGTGCGCACGTAATCCAGGATAACCACACCATTTGCTACTTGCGTGACAGATGGCCGTCCAAAGTCGGCACCGGTTACCCATTGGTCTCGTCGGTTTATGTGTAGTCTTTTGTGTTTGATGTTTACATGTCGTGTGTCTCTTTTCCGTCTTGTGCTGTACTCGTCTTTTGTGTTTTTGCATCGGGTGTTTTGGTGTTTTACTGTTGATGCTGCAACGGGGTCTCGTTGGAGATCTCCCTTCTTTTTGTATTGTGGCATTCATTGTCCTTAGTTCCCGTTGGTAATCTTGATTGGAAGCATTCATTTTCTGTTGTTGTGCATAGATCGTGGAATTCATTGTCCTCATTTCAACCTGTTATGCTTGTATTGTAGCATTCATTTCCTTCACCTTCTCATCCTTGTCGATCTGTGTGGATATCAAAGAGTTGTTTAAACTAATGACCAAACTCCTAAGCATTGTTAAGTCCTTCTTGATGTCCATAATCTCCTGTTGGTTTCCACTATTGGTAACGTTTATTTCTGTAGCCGTAGGCAGAAGGACAACACAGATTAAAACAAGGAAACGAGACATTTTGACGCAAGATCTAAAATTATGGTAGTGTATCGTATTCTACATAGAATTATATAAAATATCTGTCCAAATCAGATTTTCACCGTAACGACACAAATATGTTATCAGCAAAATTGCACATGACAAAGGTTTGTAGTTACGATGAAAAGATATGTTGACATAAATATTCAAGTATATTATGTATCAGATATAGATCATTTGACTATGAATGTTTATCACAACATACTATTTGTTAGATAACCAAGGCATACAACAAGTAGCAAAGTTTGTTTCTACAACGCAGTTGAAAATTTCTGTGATCAAAATTTATTGAAATTTATATAACGTGGGTCTTATAGCCGCATACCCCAACCTTCCTGATACGTCTTTCGGGGCATTTATGGAGATAATAACTTTAACACTCTTTGGTCATATTTCATTGTTTAAATTGAAGATCACTGACGTGGGATAAGTACCTGAAACGTGCATGTCTGTTCCATGCTGCAGATTTTACTGTTCATAAATGATGCTTTTGAATTTAAAGACGTTTAACATTAAAACGAGTTGAATGACCAATCGGCAGCTGTGGCTGAGGTTATTGTCTCATGTGATGGCACGCTAAGGGCCGTTGGAAATGCGGCTAACCACTGCACTACAACAATGCCATCTCTTAACATTTATAGCTTGAAGTCAAAGAAACCACAGAGACAAATAATTCGGCATCCTATTCGGACATAACACTGACACTGATGGTAATAGGAACACCTCGCTCAATGACAGAATTGTATTATGTATATGGTAAATGGTACACCGTACGTGGTTGTACCTACATAAAGGTGGAATAAAGGGGATGATCTCCAGCATGACCACCCTGCACTCACCCAGCGAAACAAACCCACAAGAAAATGACACCAGGCAAAACTACAAATCACCAAAAAAAAAAAAAAAAATATATACACGGCAATAGTAACTAGAACACCAGACAAGAGAATCGAAAACAGACGTACAGAAACATCAAACAGTAATGACAACACATAAAAGGAAGGAGAACAATGTGCATCCGGCGCACTTTGGACGACCATATGTTATAAGCAAATGGTGTAGTTATCTGGATCACGTGCACACAACCCTCCCACTTATCCGGATACACAGAGGTCTCCATAGACGCACAATAGTTGTATAAACATAAAACTTCTCACCGTAAGGTGACGTCACAAACCAGACAGTTACATACAGCGGCCTTTTGTAACACAAATTCTATGTAAAGGGATCTAAAAAATTCTATGGCATGCGTATAGCAGTTTGTGCTCTGCTTCCTGAAGCGAGCTCAAGATCAATCACCCGAGAAGTCTGACCAATTTTCAGATAGGACAGAGAATCAGGACCCAGTCTTCTCTGGCGACCCGTCGTAACGGTTGGCCAGTGTGTAACGTTCGGAAAGAAACTGGTACAAAACTGTAGATTTGTCCAGTGCCATGCCCAGTGTTCTTTTGATGACGTTGGGACCATATCCTTGGTAAAGTATGCGACCGACAATTTTCTTACATTTGTGGTTGAAGTTTGATCTGCCTTTGATCCTTCTTATTTTTTTTTACTACGTCACCGTAAAATGAAGGCAATGAAATTCCAAATGATACATACTCTGCTGCTGGAGTTGCACTAAAGTTTGAAAGAATTTCCAAAAGGATTTTAAAAGTTTGTGATATCTAAATCCTTGACTGATAAGTTTCTTTGTAATTTGTCTATTTCTATCATGGAAGTCCGAAACATGAGAGCAAGCTCTCGCGTATATGATGAGCTGAGAGATGTAAATGCCGTAGGATTGCAACCTTGGTGACATTGCCATCAAGCCAAGGAAAATTAACGATGTTGAAGCCAGAGTATTCTCTTTTGTCGATTATCTGTGTCTGAATTGGTCAATATAGAATAAATATTTCAATATTGACAATTTCTCCGTTACTGATTTCGATATTAAGCCCCAAAAATGGTGAAGCTTTATCATCTGTGTTTGCTTTATTCAATGTTAACTCTGGTGGATAAATTAGATTTTTGTAGTGATCAAAATGTGGGTTATTAAAATATTCAAAATATCCAAACGAACCACAGAACCACAACGACCCAACAATAATATTGCGTGATTTAACTTAATGACTTTACCGTCCTTTGATATTTTCCTTACAAAATCCAGACACATGGCTTGGTACTGGACAAATCTACAGTCTTGTACCAGCGCATTCTTAAGAATTGCACTCTGACTGACTGTGACGTAAGGACTCCCTAACGGTCCCTGTCCAAACCTATTTAGAGAAAACAAAGCCCTTACCGCCTGTCCTCTCTGAATCTCAGTCGGACTCCGCGGATGATAACATGCATTTGCTCGCTACAGAACACATGTTGCCTGTTTGTATGGTCATCTTACAATGAGGAGGTTATTTTACACCACAATTGTACGTTCTGCGAGACCTCGGAAAAGTGGATGGGTTGTGCACACGTTATCTTGAAAACCTTACTGTTACGTCGCCATAGTCGTGTCATTCGTGTCCGTATATATGTTCTCATTTTAGTGCGTATTTTTCTTAAGTCATTTCCGGTTGTGCCAAAACGTTCGAGACACGATTGCAAATTCGACGGACATCTTAGTGTTGCAGACTTCAGGGACGTTTTCCCGTCATCGCTCTTCTCAGGGAGACATCTTTCGTCCGGGATGATTCTATTTTAATCCCCATATCATGCCAAAGCCATGTATATTTGAAATTTGCTATATTCTTGAGAATATTTTGTGTTTACACATGGTACAAGGTAATATGAAATGCTTATCTTGCTCTATGTGCGTTCTATATAAGCATATTTTTCGAAATATAAACTAAAATTATACGATGAATGGGTACCATTATTTGTTTTCATATATTGCATAGAAATTTCTTATTTTTTGTATCGATATACTGTCATATTTTGGTAGGACCAGTTCCTAAGTATTCTTTTCTTTTGTCTTTTCAGTCATTTACCGTATGTCTGTTGTAAACGTTTTCCTAGGTTTGTCAGTCGTCACTAATTTCCTGATACAGAACACTCAGCATCATATACTGGCATGGCAGATTGGCCTCGTTTTGTGTAGTCATTTGTGTTTGATGTTTCTATATTGTGATTTGGTGTACCTTCTACCTGTTGTGTCTCTTTCTTTGCGTGTCTGCTCTATGTTTTTTTTTTTTCATTTTTGTTTTTGAATTTTCTTGTGGATGCTGCAACCGAGTGAAGTTGAGGATCCCTCAAAACTTTTTGATTGATTGATCGATTGATTGATTGATTGATTGATTGATTAATTGGGACTTAAATTTTAGCGTCACAACTTTACCATTAAAACGCGATTTTAGAAAACAAGAACGATACTAACAATTGTGGTGCACATATATATATAGAATAAATGCGTGTTTGACGATACCCCTTTCTAGACTTTTTGATGAAAATAGCTAGGTTCGAAATCTTTTGTTCGCAAGCTCGTCGTTCCGTTATAAGAGGAGCACAGCAGTTTGTAAAATTTTAAGCATAAGTCTGGGCAGGCAACGGAAACAACGAAAGGCCTGGCAAATGAAGTCTTGTCACTCCGAGGTCATATTCTTCAGAGACGAATATGCTAAGATTTTGACTTTTCCCCTTTTATACTTAGATTTACCTATGACTGCATTTATTTCATTACTACCATTATAGTAATTCTGCCATTTTTTTATCTTCATTTCAAGTAAGGTGACTGGGTCAATTTATAGTAAGTCCACATTGGACGAATACTCACACTTATTCTATATATGAATGACAAATATGGCAAAAAATCCATATCCCTAACAAGAAGTACAAAATCGTTAATGAAAGACCATCTAACCAAGGGCATACAAAACCATGATAAAACCAGAACCATTATCCCCCTTTACCACTCCCTACACCCCTTCCTTTCTTCTCCTATCCCTTCTCACACTTTACCCCTTCCCCTTCTATATATAAAAAAGCACATTAGTCTTTATTTGAAATACATGTAACAATAAAATTATTAATTCTTCTTTTCTCATGTATTAACACAACTATTCAAATATCAAAATTATATCATATCACTAGGTGTTAATTATTCACTTATAAACTCATGATGTACTACAATGCTAATGTGAATAAAAAAAAAAAAAAAAAAAAAAAAAAAAACCAGAACCAAAGCAATTCTATCAATATCAGTATGTTAACAATGTCATTTTCATGGGTTGAAAAGTTGACGTAATACCTGTGTTAACAGAAACCAAAATTGCACGCTCAGTTACGCGATTTCAAAGCTTAGGATTAAGGTTTCAATGCAGAAAAAATAAAAAAGTGAATTTATCATGTTTATAGATAGCGAAAATTAAAAAAAAAAACATAATCTCAATGTATGCAAACTAAAGACAGGGCAATGTCAAGTTAAGATATATAACTTATGCGTCATATAATGGTAAACAGAATGTAAAAAAAATTAATGGACTCAATTGCAACACCATCAGCAACACCATCAACAACAACACCAACATCAACACCAAGAGTAATAACGACACCAGGAGCAATACAAACACTAAGAGCAACAACAACACAAACACATCGACACCAACACCAACACACCAACACCACCAGACCACCACCAACACACCAACACCAACACACCAACACACCACCATCAACACACCAACACCAACACACCAACACACCAACACCAACACCAACACCAACACACCAACACCAACACGCCAACACACCAACACCAACACACCAACACCAACACACCAACACCAACACACCAACACCAACACACCAACACACCAACACCAACACACCAACACCAACACACCAACACCAACACACCAACACACCAACACCAACACACCAACACCAACACACCAACACCAACACACCAACACCAACACACCAACACCAACACACCAACACCAACATCAACACACCAACACCAACACACCAACACCATCACACCTACACCAACACACCAACACCAACACCAACACACCAACACCAACACCAAGACCAACACACCAAGACCAACACACCAAGACCAACACACCAACACCAAAACACCAACAACAACACACCAACAACAACACACCAACAACAACACACCAACACAAACACAAACACAACAACACCAACACCAACACACCAACACCAACACAGCAACACCAACACACCAACACCAACACACCAACACCAACACACCAACACCAACACCAACACACCAACACCAACACACCAACACCAACACACCAGAACCAAAGCATAACCAACAAAGCAAAACCAAAGCAGACCCAACACATTAAAGCCAACGGTAACACAGCAACACCAACACATCAACCCCAATACAGCAGATCAAACACGACAGAACAAACAAAGCAGGACCAATACAGCATAACCTATACATCAACAAAAACACATCAACACCAACAAATCAACACCAACACATCAACACCAACACATCAACACCAACACATCAACACCAACACCGCAGAACCAACACATCAAGAACAACACAGCAGAACCATAACAGCAAAACCAACACTGCAGAACCAACACATCAACACGAACACATCAACACGAACACATTAACACCAACACAGCAGAAGCAACACAACAGAATCAACGCAGCAGATCTAGCACAACAAAACCAACACAACTGAAACACCAAACACAGCAAGACCAACACAGAAGAACAAACACAGCAGAACAAACACAGCAGAACAAACACAGCAGAACCAACACAGCAGAACCAACACAGAAGAACCAACACAGAAGAACAAATACTACAGAACTAACAAAGCAGGACTAATACAGCAGAACCTACACATCAGCACCAACACAGCAGAACCTACACATCAGAACCAATACAGCAGAAGCAATACAGCAGAACCTACAAAGCAGAACAAACACAGCAACACAACACAGCAGAACCAACACAGAAGAACAAATACTACAGAAGAAACACAGCAGAACAAACACAGCAGAACCTACACAGCAGAACAAACACAGCAACACAACACAGCAGAACCAACACAGAAGAACAAATACTACAGAACAAACACAGCAGAACAAACACAGCAGAACAAACACAGCAGAACCAACACAGAAGAACAAATACTACAGAACCAACAAAGCAGGACTAATACAGCAGAACCTACACATCAGAACCAATACAGCAGAAGCAATACAGCAGAACCTACACAGCAGAACAAACACAGCAACACAACACAGCAGAACCAACACAGCAGAACCGAACCAAACCATCAACACCAACACAGCAGAACCGAACCAACACATCAACACCAACACAGCAGAACCGAACCAACACATCAAAACCAACACAGCAGAACCAACACATCAACAAAAACACAGCAGAACCAACACAGCAGAACTAACACAGCAGGAGCAACATGGCAAAACTAGCACATAAACATCAACACCAACACATCAACACCAACGCATTAACACAGCAGAACCAACACAGCAGAACCAACACATCAAAACAACACATCAACAACAACACATCAAATCAATATCAACACAGCAGAACCAAAACAGCAGAAACTACACAGCAGAACAAACACAGCAACACCAACACATCAACCCCAACACATCAATACCAACACATCAACACAACAGAACCAGCACAGCAAATCCAACACAGCAGAATCAACAAAGCAGAACCAACGGCAACACAGCAGAACCAACACAGCAGAATCAACACAGCAGAATCAACATTCCAGAACAAACACAGCAGCAGAACCAAAACAGCGAAACCAACACAGCAGAACTAACACATCAACATCAACACATCAATACCAACACATCAACATCAACACCAACACAGCAGAACAACAATATAAACACCAACACATCAACACCAACACACTAACTCAGCAGAACCTACACAGCAGAACCAACACATCAACACAACATATCAACATCAACACAGCAAAACCAACACAGCTGAACCAACACAGCAGAACCAACACATCAACAGCAACACAGCAGAACCGAACCAACACTTCAAATCCAACACAGCATAACCAACACAGCAGGAGCAACACAGCAAAACTAGCACATAAACATCAACACATCAACATCAACACAAACACACTAACACAGAAGAACCAACGCAGCAGAACCAACACAGCAGAACCAACACATCAAAACCAACACATCAACAACAACACAATAACACCAACACATCAACAGTAACACAGAAGAACCAACACAGCAGAATCAACACATCAACAGGAACACATCAACACCAACACATCAGAACCAACACAGGAGAACCAACAAAGCAGAACCAACACATCAACATCAACACCTCAACACCATTACAGCAGAACCAACACAGCAGAAGCAACACAGCTGAACCAACACAGCAGAACCAACACATCGACAGGAACACATCAACACCAACACATCAGAACCAACACAGGAGAACCTACAAAGCAGAATCAACACATCAACATCAACACCATTACAGCAGAACCAACACAGCAGAACCAACAAAGCCGAACCAACACATCAGAACCAACACACCAACACCAAAACACCAATAAATCGACACCGCAGATCCAACACAGCAGAACCAACACAGCAGATCCAACACATCAACACCAACACAGCAGGTCCAACACAGCAGAACCAACTTAGCAGAACCAACACAGCAGAACCAACACAGCAGAACCAACACAGCGGAACCAACACAGCAAAACCATCACATCAACACCAACTCATCAACACGGCAGAACAAACATAGCAGAAGTAACACAGTAGAACAATCACAACAGAACCAACATTGCAGAACAAACACAGCAGAACCAACACAACAGAACTAACACATCAACATCAACACCAACACATCAACACCAACACCGTAGAACCCACACATCAACGCCAACACATCAACACCAACACAGCAGAACCAACACAGCAGAACCAAAACATCAACACCAACACCAACATAGCAGAACCATCATAGCAGAACAATCACAGCAGAACAAACATTGCAAAACAAACACAGCAGAACCAACGCAGCAGAACCAACACAACAGAACTTACACATCAGCATCAACACCAACACATCAACACCAACACATCAACACCTACACATCAACACCAACACAGCAGAACCATTTTAAGATATATAACTTATGCGTCAAATAATGGTAAACTGAATGTAAAAAAACTTAGTGGACTCAATTGCAACACCATCTGCAACACCATCAGCAACAAAACCAACATAAACACCAAGAGTAATAACGACACCAGGTGCAATACAAACACCAAGAGCAACACCAACACCAACACACAAGAACCAACACAACATAACCAACACATCAGAACCAACAGCAACACAAAGAGCAACACAGCAGCACCAACACCAAACAGTACCAACAGGAACAGCAACACCAGCATAGCAACAGCAACACTAACACCGAGACCAACAGCAGTACCAACAGGAACAGCAACACCAGCATAGCAAAAGCAACACTAACACCGAGACCAACAGCAGCACCAACATTACAAACAGTACATTTAACCCCTCTTAGGCTCTATCTAAAATCAGAGTAGAAAAGCACAACAAAAAGGGCAAAAAGACGTAAAAAAGCACCAAATACTACATCAAAACACGAAACACAACACACCACACGCAAACCAACGGGATAAACGGACAATCAGTGCCCTTAAATGGTGTGGTTATCAAGATTACGTGCGCATAACCCTCTCACTATTTCGGTTACCCAGAGCTTGCGAAGGATGCTCAATTGATGTCTACATAAAAAAGACAGCAAAACACAGGACCCAAGCAAGAAGTATATAAATAATGTACATTGATATAAATAAGACAACAAAACACAGGGGCCCAAGCAAAACACAAAACACTATGTACGTTAATCAATAGGTCCAATTGACAATCGGTGCGGACTTACAACGGTCATCTGCCACGCTAGTAGCAAGTGGTGTGTTTATTAAGATTACGTGCTAATTTTTTTTACTCACTATTTCGGTTACCTAGAGATTTCGAAGAAAGCTCAATTGTTTTCTATACAAATAAGACAGCGAAATACAGGGGCCCAAGCAACATAAAGATGAATATGTAAATGGATATCAAGCATATGAGATAGGAACAGCGAGTGCTCTACCGTACTACATTTATTTTTCTTAAGTCCTATGTTAAACCATATTTTATAGAACAAAGCATGGAAGATCGCAGGTAAATCACGTTTATTCATGTATGTTACTAATATATAATCATTGTAAACGGATTGTAAATCGTGTGTTATACATAATCATCTTATTATTAAATACAAGTTCTTTTTATTGAGAAATGAATACACATCATACAAAATCTTTCCATTTTAAACTGAATGTACACCATACATCTTTCTATAGTAAACTGAATGTAAATTGAATGGAAATAATACATCTTTCTTTTGTAAACTGAATAAAAATCATACATTTTTCTATAGTAAACTGAATGTAAATCATACATCTTTGTATTGTAAACTGAATGTAAATCACCCATCTTTCTATAGTAAACTGAATGTAATAACAATTATCGATAATGACCATATCCGATTACACAGTACAAAATTAAAAATTCAGAAAATCATAAACCGAAGGCATACAAAATCAGGATAAAACAGGAACATAAGCAAACAAAGCAAAAACCTCCACCATATGAAAAGAATCATACATCCTTTTGCTGTAAACTGAATGTTTATCATCTTCATGTTACCAATATATAGAATCATATTATATGATATAATTAATGTAACTAATATAAAGTATCATATAATATAATATATCTCATTATGATAAAACGAATTAAAACATAATTAATTATTTCTTAAGAAAGATCGCTCTAGCATGAATGTCAAAATGATTTGATTAATTTCATTATTCGCAAGAATTTAGCTTTTGCGATCATTTAGTGATATTATGTATATAATATAGTATAATACAGTCAATTTGGTATTGGATTAATTGTACTTGGTCTATGAATAGCTCATTTTCCTTCTCCCACCACGCTGGTACATGTGCCTCTCAATAACTGTCTCCTTATATTTTCCACCCAGAGAATGCGGTGTAAGGATATCCATAACAGTATGTACCAGTGGATGTCTGTATCCACACGTGGTCACCGACAGTTAGTGCCAGCACTATGGTATTGCTGGCTACCTCATGGTAACCTCCGTTACGTTCAATACTGTGTGACAACAACAGCTGATTACCATTATGGTAGATGTAAGCAACACAGTCTTGTGAGTCAGAACCAGACATGGTAGACCACGTGAAGACATAGGTACCAGGTGAGGGACAGGTAAATATACCCGTATTACTGTTGTAGGCTCCTCCTATATTGGTGATCACTTTATCATACACTATTTTCTTGCTATGATAGTTGGACAATCCAGATGAAGTTGATACAGTAAACGCGTAGGTTCTGTTTCCCTCTGTAAAACAAAAACAAGCATTTTGTTTGCACAAAATAATTTGATTTTATTTTTTGAATTATTATGAAAAAGTCTACGAATTTGACGAGTACTATGATATTCTATAGTTATTTTACTTCATAGTGAATGGTTTCAAGTTTTATAAAATAATTACCATGCGTTCTAGAGTGTAGTATTCAGCATTGATCAATTATTGATACATACACACACAGCTAAGGCACGGTCCATTTGATATTCTGGGGGGGGGGGGGGGGGGGCTTGGGTTTTTTTTTCGAAAAAAATAATTTTGCTCTCAATTTTGATGAAAAAAATAAATTTGCTTATGGTGTGACAGAAAAAAATAATCTTGCTCTTACAAATAATCTGAATTTGAAGAATTACCATGAAATTTTGCTAAAATTCTTGAAAATTTTCTGGCTCGCTTCGCTCGCCGCAGTTTTCAAATTGTATCAAAAATTTTTGGCTCCCTTCGCTCGCCATAGTTTTCCATCAAAACATTATTTACTAATAGCATTTTAAGTTCAGATATTTGAAAAGTTATACATGTATGTGAATGAAAAAGGGCTTCCTTAAAAGCTTAAATATATTATCAATATTTATGTATTGCTGTTAATACATGTTGCATGTATCCAATAGAGTCATGTTCTTGTAAGCTTGGAAGGAGAACTTCAGTTATTCACCAATTTACTATTGTTAGTAACATTTGAAATAATGTCTAGAAGACCTTCCCCTCAGACCCTCTTATACATGTTATATACATGTACCTTTTATAGAATATTGAGAAATATATTGTAAAAATCGTTTATCTCTCTGTTTAAAAGTGAATTGAATATTTGCATAAAAAATAAACTAATATATTAACATTTAGAATTTTGAGTAAAAATATAAATAATTTCTATTGATAAAACACAACATTCTTAATATGCGCATCACTTTGTTAAAAAATTTTCCTTGCTCCAACTTTGCCAGAAAAAAAATAATTTTGCCCCGGTTCGGGGCGAAAAAAAATAATCTTGCTCCGACAAAAAACCCAAGCCCCCCCCCCCCCCTGAATATCAAATGGACCATGCCTAATAAAATGAATAGTTTGTTGTTAATGAAAACTTGACATATTTTCGAAATAAAATGTTGTGTAATTTTATATCGGATTGCCTTTCCAAACATCCAAACATATATTCAGTAAAACATCAATTTATTGGAATCCTAGTTTTTTTTAATTACAAGAAGAAGACTTCTCTTTCATAGAGATGCGTAATTATGTTTGAATCGTGAATTTTCCGAAAAATTTTTTCATACTTTTTTAACTGTAGTTTTTTTTTTAAATAGCCGAATTAATTTTGTTAAATCAAATACTAAAATGTTGTCTGCATAAACAAACTTAAAAGGGCGTCGTCTTACTTTGATAAAGACATAGCAAAGGAACATGATATCACATGAATATATGCAATAACATATTTTACCTGACTGAAGATGGTGTATTTCTTGTCCCAGATTGGTTATATGAGATGACATATTTCTCTTTGTTTCTGAAACATCAGAATTCAAGGAATGTTCATAGATTACATCGACAAGATCCATTGAGTAATCGTGATAATCTATTTCAATTTGGAGGGAATTCCCTTATATAGATATCAAATTTATCCAGATAAAGTGTTATTAGAACATCTGTTTAAAAAAAAGCATATAGCATGGGCTAAACGAATGATTTTTGTCATGCTGTAACCCCCCCCCCCCAAAAAAAAAAATCCTAGCTTTACAGGAATCGATATTTTCAAATGTTCCCAATAAATATTTAGGCTAAACTATTTTCTTTGTGTGTCCTAATAAATGACGTCAAAAATTGTTTACAACAAAGTGCTCGTATGCAGGTGCACATGTGTACGCGAATGTAGTTATCGTTACAAGAATATATAATCAATTTCAGAAGCATTATTTTAATCTATTTAGTAATAATTTACAATAAAGTAAAGTGCGTGTCATTACTAAACGTGTGTTTTTTTTTATATGGTAGCCCTAGCACTTTCTACATAGACATATCCGAAGACAGGGCATGTTTAATCTTGTAATCATTTTCGTGCATGAACATTGACACCAGGTGCGGCAAGCCAAACAGGGGATGCTTACTCCTCCCTGGCTCCTGGGAAAATGATAAGGAAACACAGAGTCGGTACATTTGCTGTCCTGTTTGTGTGGTCATCTTACAGTGAGGAGGTATTTTACACTACAATTGTTCGTTCTTTGAGACATTTTGGTAGCAGATGGCCGTCCTAATGTTAAAGCCAGCACCGGTTGCCCATTGGTCTTGATTGTTTATGTGTGGTCTTTTGTGTTTAATTTTTTTATGTCATATGTCTCCTCTTCGTCTCTTGCTGCTAGGGTTGTGCGCATGTAATCCAGGATAACCACACCTTCTGCTACTGACGTGGCGGATTGCCGTCCTAGGTCGGCACCGTTTACCCATTTGTCTCGTTGGTTTATGTGTAGTCATTTGTGTTTTATGTTTTTCTGTGATTTGGCGTTCCTTGTACTACTGCGTTTCTTTCTGTGCGTGTCCTTTTTGTGTTTTACAGTGGGTGTTTTGGGAGGTTGCTGTTGGTGCTGCAACTAGGTGTAGTTGGAGATCCCCTCCTTTCTTTCTTGCTGTTATCGTCTTCTATGTGTTTTCGCATCGGGTGTTTCGATGTTTTGCTGTTGATACTGTAGCGGGGTCTGGTTGGTGATCCCCTCCATTCTTTTAAGCTGTTCCCTGTTTACAAAGTTCTTGTTCAAAGAAAATCAAATATATAAAAACACTTCCGTATTGAAAGTCATAATAAGTAAAAAAAATCAAAGTTTTCCTTCGAATTTCTCGTCAGATCGAGTAGTGAGAAAACACCTCTATATTGCTTCTAAAAATAATGCAATAAATCAAAATTAAGGATTAAAATAGTTAACACATATTTTACCTTTGGTTATATTTTCTAAATCTTTGAGCATTTTCTGAGCATCAAGGAACGAGAGTGACGTATAATGGATCTGTCTGGCCAGAGATGTCAGGTTATCATTGATACTGCCTATCTGTATTTGACTTGTATTCCTTAATGTGTTTACGTTTGTAACAAGATCCTGTACAACTACTTGAAACGCTCCATAGTTCTGGTTCCCTTTTTCGTCAGCTTCTTTTAGATTTTCTATTTCGGCTGAGTTATTCTCACGAAATAATTTTAGTTCGTCATGGATTGTTTGATTTTCTTTCTCCAATACTTGAATATCTGCTTTCATCAATGTCATTTTGTGTTGCTGATCTTGTGCTGTTCTTATTAGATACACAATTTCCTTTTGTTGCGTATCAATCGTAGTATTCATTGCTCTTTCTACTTGTTTCTGAACTTGTATTGTGGCATTCAGTTTCCTTAGTTTCCGATGATAATCTTGAATGGAAGCATTCGATTCCTGTTGTTGTGCATATATCGTAGAATTCATTGACCTCATTTCTACCTGCTGTGCTTGTATTGTGGCATTCATTGACCTCATTTCTACCTGTTGTGCTTGTATTGTGGCATTCATTGTCCTTTGTTCCCGTTGATAATCTTGACTGGAAGCATCCAATTCCTTTTGTTGCACATAAATCGTAGAATTCATTGACCTCATTTCTACCTGTTGTGCTTGTATTGTAGCATTCATTGTCCTTAGTTCCCGTTGATAATCTTGATTGGAAGCATTCAATTCCTGTTGTTGTGCATATATCGTAGAATTCATTGACCTCATTTCTACCTGCTGTGCTTGTATTGTAGCATTCATTGTCCTTAGTTCCCGTTGATAATCTTGATTGGAAGCATTCAATTCCTGTTGTTGTGCATAGATCGTAGAATTCATTGACCTCATCTCAACCCCTTGTGCTTGTATTATAGCATTCATTGACCTCATTTCCACTTGTTGCGCTTGTATTATAGCATTCCTCGACCCCATTTCAACCTGTTGTGCTTGTATTGTGGCATTCATTTCTTTCACCTTCTCATCTTTGTCGATCTGTGTAGATACCAAAGAAGTGTTCAAACTAATGACCAAATTCCGTAGCATTGTTAAGTCCTTCTTAATGTTCATGATCTCCTGTTGGTTTCCACTATTGGTTAAGTTAATTGCTGTAGCCGTAGGCAGAAGGACAACACAAAGCAAAACAAGGAAACGAGACATTTTGACTTAGGATACAAAAGTATGGTTGTGTACTGAATGCTGAACAAATCTATATAGAATATCTGTCCAATCAGATTTTCACCGTAACGATACAAGTATCTTATCTGCAAAATTGCACATGACAAAGGTTTGTAAATACGATGATAAGATATTTTGACATATATTATTCAAAGTCAAGTACATTATGTATCAAATATAGATCAGTTGACTTTGGCGGATTATCATAACATACCATTTGTAAGATAACCAAGGCACACAAATATACAACATGTAACTAGATGATGATATTGAATTTGAAGATGTTTAACATTTGTACTACTTGGTGAGTGTCACTGCTTGAGGACCAGGAGTCCTGGAGGGCACATGTATCCAAGTTCGATCAACTTCAATTGATCATTACTTCACCGCATTTGAAAATTTCTGTTATCAAAATTTATTGAAATTGATTAAACGTGGGTCCTGTAACATCATATCCCATCCTTCCTGATACGTCTTTCGGGACATTTATTGACATAATAATTTCAACACTCTTTGGTCATATTTCATTGTTTAGATTGAGGATCACTGACGAGGGTTAAGTACCTGAAACGTGCATGTCTGTTCCATGCTGCAGATTTTTCTGTTCATAAATGATGCTTTTGAAATTGAAGACGTTTAACATTAAAACGATTTGAATGACCAATCGGCAGCTGTGGCTGAGGTTATTGTCTCATGTGATGGCACGCTAAGGGCCGTTGGAAATGCGGCTAACCACTTCACTACAACAATACCATCTCCTAACATTCATAGCTTGAAGAAACTACAGAGACAAATAATTCAGCATCCTATTTGGACATAACACTGTCCTACGACACTGATGGCAATAGGAACACCTCGCTCAGTGACAGACGTGACGACTTCACTTTCAGCATCACAAACTTTCCTCTTTTTGATTAGCAACATCCCTTCATCGCCAGCTTATGGCATGTTCATAATTTAATTGATACGTTTTGCCAGAGAAAGAACCAAATACACAGAATTTGTTCTGATAACTAGACGTCTTTCAGGTAAGCTTTTCAGTCAAGGGTACAATTATGATGGACTAAAATCGCCACTAAGGAAGTTCTACGGGGAACTCGTCATACACTATGATGTCCAATTGTCCAGAATGGTGGATGATATTCTGTCTTACAACATTTGAATCATCCAACCACAAAATATACTTGTATCTTCCGAAATGGAAGTAACCGGATGTGATATCTCTGTTAAATTGAAGTGACGGGCGTTGCATGCAAGCAGGAGATACTGTTTCTTCCTGGGCACCTGGTCTCACTCACATATTGGGAGTTCACTTCTATTTATGTGGTAGAGGTTTTTGTTTGTTTGCTTTGGTTCCTGTTTTATCATACATTTTGATTATTGATCGTCTCTTCAACGCATGTGAAAAGTTCTGTTATAAAAATGTCTTAAAATATCTAAAATGTGGGTCCTGTAGCATCATATCCCATCCATCCTGCTACATATTTCGGTAAATGTTTCAGCATAATAATTTTCAAACTATTTGGCAATATTACATTGTTTAAATTGAGGATCACTGACGAGGGTTAAGTACCCGAAACGTGCATGTGTGTTACATGCTGGAAATTTATCTGTTCTTAAATGATGCTATTTAATCTGAAGACGTTGAACATTCGTATGCCTTTAGCTTATTATTTTCAGCATTTTCCCGATTTTGTAATGTGTATTGGACTTGTCATTCCATTCAAAACTGTCGTCGAACTTAAAGGAGGTTAACATCTTAGCACCATCCCTCCAATGCTATTTTAACATAGATTTTATTTGGATATGCTACTGAATAGACCCTACAGGAAATTCGGAGCCGCGCACTCTCTGTGAAGTAAATGTGCAAATCTTAATTCAAAAAATGAAAGAGGGCGCTACTGAAATTAATTTTTGTCGCTCCGCTGTAATGAGTTAAAGAAGATCCTGACGATAATTTCAACAGCACTCACAATAGAGCGCAAAATTAAACATCGGCGGACCCCTAGCAAGCTAGAAGTGAGACCAGGTGCCCGGTAGGAGTAAGCATCCCCTGTTTGCTAGCCGCATCCGCCGTCGATGTTCATGAAGCATGAAAATGAAAATATATAAAACTCATGAATTCATTCAATCTTTGGTCTCTGAAGGGAAAAGATACTTAGCTTCTGACTTTAACTTCACTTACAGATACATAGACGATGTGTTGTCCATCAATAATCCAAAATTCGCGGATTACCTGAGCAGTATCTATCCTTCGGAGCTTGAAGTCAAAGAAACCACAGAGACAAATAATTCAGCATCCTACTTGGACATGATGTTGTCCTACGACACTGATGGTCACATGAACACCTCACTCTATGACAAACGTGACGACTTCAATTTCAGCATTACAAACTTTCCTTTTCTGAGTAGCAACATCCCTTCATCGCCTGCTTATGGCGTGTTCATATCTCAGTTGATACGCTATGCCAGAGCAAGTACCAAATATACGGATTTTGTTCTGAGAGCTAGGCGTCTTTCAGATAAGCTTCTCAGTCAGGGATATGTTTGTGACCGACTAACATCGTCACTGAGGAAGTTCTACGGTCGATATGGGGAACTCGTCATACACTATGATGTTCCACTCTCAAGAATGGTGGATGATATTCTGTCATAGACCATTTGAACCATCCAACCAAAGATTGTACTCTATATCTTCCAAAATGGAAGTAACCGGATGTGACAGTTCTACCGAATTGAAGCGACGGGTGTTGCATGCAAGCAGGAGATGCTTACTCTTCCTGGGCACCTGGTCTCACTCCCATATCGGGAGTTCGCTTCTTTTCATATGGTGGAGGTTTTTGTTTGTTTGCTTTGGTTCCTGTTTTGTCCTGATTTTGTATGCCTTCGGTTTCTGATTTTTGAATTATCGATTTTGTGCTGTATACAGGGATATGGTCATTATCCATATTTGTCATGCACTGTCTGACGTTATGTCTATATAGAACGTACTATGGCGACAATGTCAGGGAAATATATTCAAAACACTTACTGTCAAACCCCTCGCGGGGAACTTTTTACGAGCTCCACACGGCAAAGGGCATAAGTGTGACACAAATGAGTTTAAGAAGATCCTGTAAGCATCACTGATGAGAACTTAATATTCAAAACACGTGTCTGGTGCAGAAAATTGGTTTGAAATTTTCTTCATGAAAGCATAGAGTTGAAACAGTTCCGTATTATTGGGATATGGTCACTGACCATATTTGTCATACACTGCATACGCAGTGGATTACCTCTATAAAGTAGTTTGCTCCATGGTTTTTTATCTTTGTAATTTGTCTATTTTTATCATGGAAGTCCGAAACATGGGAGCAATTGTCAATATTGAAATATTTGTCCTATATTACCAATTTCGTTGTACTAGACACCTGTTTCGGATATTTTAATCCTCGTCAGTAGTACTTCATGCCAAACAGTTTAGATAAAGCCAAAATGAATTTTCCTGGCGCCATCTACAATACAGATCTTTTATTTCCTCTAGTCAAAATGAACGGCTCTATATTTTGTGTAGGGTTTATTCAGAAGCGTATTCAAGTGAAAAATATGACCAAAAATCGCTGGAGACTAGGCGCAAGGAGCTTAATTCTATACATGACCGAAAAAATTATGCCGAACCCCAGCTAAGGACAGAGCTAGGCTATGAGGGAGATAAAATGAGGTAAAAATGAGGTAAAAATTTTGTGGTAAAATGACCGAAAAAATGTCGTAAAAATTTTGTGGTAAAATGACCGAAAAAATGTCGTAAAAAGAGGTAAAAATGAGGTAAAAATTTTGTGGTGAAATGACCGAAAAAATTATGCCGAACCCCAGCTAAGGACAGAGCTAGGCTAAGAGGGAGATACTCCTTAGTTTTAGATATTAGGTCTAATTTGATGACAGGAAACTTAGAATATATTTCAGTGTAGTGCGTAAACACTAAAACTAGATGAGCGATATCCTCGAGGACTTGCAGTCAGCTCTAGCTTATCTGATGAGCTGAGAGATGTATATGCCGTAAGATTGCAACCCCGAAACATCGCCGTCAAGTCAAGGAAAATTAACCATGTTGAAGCCAAAGTCTTCTCTTTTGTCGTATATCTTTGTCTGAATTTCTCCGTTATTGATTTTGATATCAAGACCCGAAAATGGTGTAGTTTTATCATCACACGTAATCTGGAAAACCTCGCTGTTATGTCCTCATAGTCGTGTCATTCGTGTCCGTATATATGTTCTCATCTTAGTGCGCATTTTTTTCTTAAGTCATTTCCGGTTGTGCCGAAACGTACGAGATGCGATTGCAAATTCGATGGACATCTTGGTGTTGCAAACGTCAGGGATGTTTTCCCACCATCGCTCGTCTCAGGAAGACATCTTTCGTCCGGGACGATACAATTTTCATTCCCATATCATGTCACAGCTATGTATGTTTGAAATTTGCTATATTCTTGAGACTATTTTGTGTTTATAATTGCCACAGAAAGTTGATCTGATTTTCTATTATCATGTATTTATGGATACATGATACAGGGTAATATGAAATGCTTATCTTGTTCTTTATGCCTTCTATATAAGCATATTTTTCGGAATATAAACTAAAATTATATGATAAATAGGTACCGTTTATTTGTTTTAATATATTTCATAGAAATCTCACATTTTTTGTATCGATATACTGCCATATTTTGATAGGATCAGTTCCTTAGTATTCTTTTCTTTTGTCTTTTCAGTCATTTACCGTATGTCTGTTGTAAACGTTATCCTAGCTTTGTCGGTCGTCACTAATTTCCTGATACAGAACACTGAGCATCTGCTACTGGCATGGCAGATGGCCTCGTTATGTGTAGTCATTTGTGTTTGATGTTTCTATATTGTGATTTGGTGTACCTTCTACCTGTTGTGTCTCTTTCTTTGCGTGTCTGATCTGTGTTTTTTCATTTGTGTTTTTGAATTTTCCTGTGGGTGCTGCATCCGAGTGAAGTTGAGGGCCCCTCAACACTTTTTGATTGATTGATTGGGACCTAAATTTTAGCGTTACCATTAAAACGCGATTTCGGAAAACAAGAATGATACTAACAATATATATAGAATAAATGCCATAATGTGTGTTAGGTGAATCCCCTTTCTTATCAGCCGTGCAACGCTCTGCGATCGACTTTTTGATAAAAATGGCATCCGTTCGAAATCTTTTGTTCGCAATCTCGTCGCAGACTGAAATCTCAGCTTGCACATTATCCTAGCAGCCATAAAATTGACTCACGATCTTGTAAATCATATTTGTATTATCTTTTATCATGTTTTATTATCATATTACCTAGGGACATCTTACGGCTGGCTGCCGTGGGTCTGAACATAATACCTGGGCAGGATGGTGAAAATCGCAGGACACCTTTGTAGTCGTGTGACAGCCGTACGCGTATTGCAGATCTATTTCAACCGGATATGTTTAGAAACCATGCGCTCATTGTATCTTGGGACAAGATATATGACAAATATGGATAATGACCATATCTCTGTATACAACACAAAATCGATAATTCAGAAAATCAGAAACCGAAGGCATATAGATGGTTCCGTAATAAGAGGACAGCCGTTGGTAAAATTTTTGATAATAAGTCTGGGCAGGCAGCAGAAACAGCGAAAGGCCTGGCAAATGACGTCTTTCTCATTTTTAAAAGAGCATGTCACTCCGAGGTCATATTCTTCAGAGTCGAATTTGCTTTTGCCTTTTTTCCTTTTATACATAGAATTATCTATGACTGCATTTATTCATTTACTACCATTTTTGTATTTCTGCCACTTTAATTAAGGATTCCGACTTCCGTCGGAATCCTTTCTGTTATTGTATTGTCTTTTCTTTATTCTTATTATTAAGGATTCCGACTTCCGTCGGAATCCTTTCTGTTATTGTATTGTCTTTTCTTTATTCTTATTATTAAGGATTCCGACTTCCGTCGGAATCCTTTCTGTTATTGTATTGTCTTTTCTTTATTCTTATTAAGGATTCCGACTATTCCGTCGGAATCCTTTCTGTTATTGTATTGTCTTTTCTTTCTTCTTATTATTATTCTTATTATTATTCTTACCTCCTCGTCGTTCCGGTCACTTTACAAACAAGTTCCGCATCATGTGATAAAATGAATAGTACCATGTGAAAGAACATACAAAGATCTCAATTGAATTTTTTTTTTGTTGTCGAAAAGTTCACATATGCCCCCGCTAGAGGTCACCAAAGGTCAAATCTTTAAACTCTTGTAACTCCTAAATTAACCGTACGATTTGAACGAAATTTGTTTTAAAATGTTCTTTGGGAAATTTGCAAACTTTTTTACACAACATGCTCGACAAAATATTTACGGTTTTCGCGCTATATCGAGTTAAAAATGGAACTTTAAATTGACACAGTGCCAATTTCTACAGTTTTTGAGATTTTGAGTTGAAACTTGAATGGTAGGTTACTTATAGGTAGTCATTTAATGTTGACCTATTTTCAAGGTCAAATTTTGATTCTCAAGGTCACAACAAACTTTTGCCTGTAGAACAAAGACTATTTGACCTTCGAATTTCAAACTTCATACATATTATCGTTAAACCCAGCCCTTTCACCTTGACCTTCACCCAAGGTCAAATTCTCATTATCAAGGTCACAACAAACTTTATTCTATAAAACAAAGACTGTTTGACCTTGAGAGTTCAAACTTTACACAAATATTCCTTGCATCAAACCCTTTCACTATGACCTTGACCCAAGGTCATTTGTTCGATTTCAAGGTCACAACAGATTTTGATTAATTAGACATTGAGCTTTACTCAGATTAAAATCAATCATGATGAGAATAATCACAATACTTATCTTTCATCCATGACATTCGTTCAAGATTAAATAATCATTCTCAAGGTCATAACAAGCATTTAGTCTTGTAAAATTCACCTTTTTGTCCTATACTATTTATTCTTCACACATTTGAACTTAACATAGTATAAGAAAGATAACTCTCTTATTCTTGTTCTTTTTTTTTCAGTAGCATAACATATCTGTACTTTCATGTTGTTGTCTTTTTCTATTCATAGAAATTATCTCATTGCAAAATCATTGTGCAATTCTGTTTTGAGAAAGTTATTGTAAAGGATTTGATATTGATAGAGCATGGAGTTTAAAGCTTTCATAAACATGAAAGGTATTCATTATTTTTTTCTTCTATTTTGTTGATAAATAAATAAGAGTCCCAAATTAGACATAAGCTCTTTTGACTCATTTGCTGAAATGAATAAGGCACTAAAGCTACTATTTTTTTTCCATCTTCTTTATTCGGATTTTAACACTTCAATTCCGAAGAAGGTCTAATAAAGGAGGAATCCGTCTGTTGCTTGCAACAGTAGCCATCTAGTTATTATTCTTATTATTATTATTATTCTTACCCCCAAACCGTTCCGGACACTTTACAAAAAAGTACAGCATCATATGAAAAAACGGAAAGTACCATGTGAAAGAGCATATGAAGATCTTAAATGAAAATTTTTTTCTTGTCAAATGGTTCACATATGCCCCCGCTGGAGGTCATCAAATGTCAAATCTTTAAACTCTTATAACTCCTTAACTAACCGTCGGATTTGAACGAAATTTGTTTTATATTGTTCTTTGGGAAGTTTGCAAACTTTTATACGCTTACATGCACGATAAAATATTTACGGTTTTCGCGCTATTCAGAGTTGAAAATGGAACTTTAAATTGGCACAGTGCCAATTTCTACATTTTTTGAGATATTGAGTTGAAACTTGGATGGTAGGTTACTTATAGGTAGACATTTAATGTTGACCTACTTTCAAGGTCAAATTTGTATTCTCAAGGTCACAACAAATTTTGGCCTATAGAACAAAGACTACTTGACCTTTAGAGTTCAAACTTCATACATACTATCGTTTAGCCAAGCTCTTTCACCTTGACCTTGACCCAAGGTCAAATTTTGATTCTCAAGGTCACAACATACTTTTGCCTATAGAACAAAGACTATTTGACCTTCAGCGTTCAAATTTCATACATACTATCATTAAGCCAAGCTCTTTCACCTTGACCTTGACCCAAGGTCAAATTTTGATTCGCAATGTCACAACAAAGTTTTGCCTATAGAATAAAGACTATTTGACCTTCAGAGTTCAAACTTCATACATATTATCGTTAAGCCACGCTCTTTCACATTGACCTTGACCTAAGTTCAAATTTTGAGTCTCAATGTCATAACAAACTTTTGCCTATAGAACAAAGACTATTTGACCTTAAGAGTTCAAACTTAACACAAATATTCCTTGCATCAAGCCCTTTTACCTTGACCTTGACCCAAGGTCATTTGTTCGATTTCAAGGTCACAACATACTTTGGTTGAAAAGAATTACCTCAAATACTTATCTTTTTTCCGTGACCTTTATTCACGGTAAAATGATCATTCTCAGGGTCATAACAAACTTCCTCTTGTAGAATTAGCAGTTTTTGTCCTACGCTATTTATTCTTCACGCAAGTTGTCTTTCTTATTTGAACATATCATAGTATAAGAAACGTAACTCTTTTACTCTTGGTCTCTGTTTTTTTTTCTTAGTAGCATTACTTGGCTGTATTTTGATTCTATTGTCATTTTCTATTTATAGAAATGCTCTCATTGCAAAATCATTGTGCAATTCTGTTTTGAGATAGTAATATTGAAGGATTTAGAATTGATAGATCATGGAGTATAAAGCTTTCGTAAACATGAAAGGTATTTATTATCTTTTTCTTCTATTTTGTTGATAAATAAATGAGAGTCCCAAATTAGACTAAAGCTCTTAAGACTCATTTGCTGAAGCGAATAAGGTACAAAAGCAACTATTCATTTTTCCATCTTCTTTATTCGGATTTTAACACTTCAGTTCCAAGGAAGGTCTAATAAAGGAGGAATCCGTCTGTTGCTTGCAACAGTAGCCATCTAGTTATTCTTCTTATTATTATTATTCTTACCCCCAAACCGTTCCGGACACTTTACAAAAAAGTAAAGCATCATATGAAAAAACGCAAAGTACCATGAGAAAGAGCATATGAAGATCTTGAATGAATTTTTTTTCTTGTCAAATGGTTCACATATGCCCCCGCTGGAGGTCATCAAAGGTCAAATCTTTAAACTCTTATAACTCCTTTACTAACCGTCAGATTTAAACAAAATTTGTTTTATATTGTTCTTTGGGAAATTTGCAAACTTTTGTACGCTTACATGCTCGATAAAATATTTACGGTTTTCGCGCTATTCAGAGTCGAAAATGGAACTTTAAATTGGCACAGTGCCAATTTCTACATTTTTTGAGATTTTGAGTTGAAACTTGGATGGTGGGTTACTTATAGGTAGACATTTAATGCTGACCTACTTTCAAGGTCAAATTTTGATTCTCAAGGTCACAATATACTTTTGCCTGTAGAACAAAGACTATTTGACCTTCAGCGTTCAAACTTCATACATACTATCGTGAAGCCAAGGTCTTTCACCTTGACCATGACCCAAGGTCAAATTCTGATTCTCAAGGTCACAAGAAACATTTGCCTATAGAACAAAGGCTATTTGACCTTCAGAGTTCAAACTTCATACAAATTATCGTTAAGCCATGCTCTTTCACCTTGACCTTGACCCAAGGTCAAATTTTGATTCTCAAGGTCACAACAAACTTTTGCCTATAGAACAAAGACTTTTTTACCTTTAGAGTTCAAACTTAACACAAATATTCCTTGCATCAAGCACTTTTACCTTGACCTTGACCCAAGGTCATTTGTTCGATTTCAAGGTCAAAACATACTTTGGTTGATAAAATATTGAGCTTTGATCCGATTTAGATCAATCTTGAAAAGAATTACCTCAAATACTTATCTTTTTTTCTGTGACCTTTATTCACGGTCAAATGATCATTCTCAGGGTCATTACAAACTTACTCCTGTAGAATTAGCAGTTTTTGTCCCACGTTATTTATTCTTCACACAAGTAGTCTTTCTTATTTAACATAACATAGTACAAGAAATATAACTCTTTTACTATTGGTCTCTGTTTTTTTTACTTAGTAGCATTACTTGGCTGTATTTTGATTCTATTGTCATTTTCTATTTATAGAAATGCTCTCATTGCATAATCATTGTGCAATTATGTTTTGAGATAGTAATTTTAAAGGATTTAGAATTGATAGATCATGGAGTAAAAAGCTTTCGTAAACATGAGAGGTATTTATTATCTTTTTGTTCTATTTTGTTGATAAATTAATGAGAGTCCCAAATTAGACTAAAGCTCTTAAGACTCATTTGCTGAAGTGAATAAGGTACAAAAGCAACTATTCATTTTTCCATCTTCTTTATTCGGATTTTGACACTTCAGTTCCAAGTAAGGTCTAATAAAGGAGGAATCCGTCTGTTGCTTGCAACAGTAGCCATCTAGTTCTTATTATTATTCTTACCCCCAAACGTTCCGGACACTTTACAAAAAAGTACCGCAATATATGATAAAGTGGAAAATACCATGTGAAAGAGCATATCAAGATCTCAATTCAAATTGTTTTTCTTGTCCAAAAGTTCACATATGCCCCCGCTAGAGGTCATCAAAGGTCAAATTTTTAAACTCTCATAACTCCTAAAGTAACCTTACGATTTGAACGAAATTTGTTTTATTTTGTTCTTTGGAAAATTTGCAAACCTTTATATGCTTACATGCTCGATGAAATATTTATGATTTTCCCTATATTACGAGTTGAAAATGGAATTCTAAATTGGCACAGTGCCAATTTCCTCAGTTTTTGAGATTTTGAGTTGAAACTTGGATGGTAGGTAACTTATAGGTAGTCATTTAATGTTGACCTTGTTTCAAGGTCAAATTTTGCTTCTCAAGGTCACAACAAACTTTTGCCTATATTACAAAGACGGTTTGACCTTGAGAGTTCAAACTTCATACATATAATCGTTGAGCCAAGCCCTTTCATCTTGACCTTGACCCAAGGTCAAATTCTCCTTCTCAAGGTCACAACAAAATTTTGCCTGTAAAACAAAGACTGTTTGACGTTGAGAGTTCAAACTTTTCACAGTTATTCCTTGCATCAAGCTCTTTCATCTTGACCTTGACCCAAGGTCATTTGTTCGATTTTAAGGTCACAGCATACTTTGGTTGATAAAATACTGAACTTTGATCAGTTTAAGATCAATTTTGATGAGAATAACCTCCAATTCTTATCTTTTATCTGTGACATTGGTTCAAGGTCAAATAATCATTCTCAAGGTCATAACAAATATTTCCTCCTGTAAAATTCACATTTCTGGTCCTATACTATTTATTCTTCACACAAGTAGTCCTTCTTATTTGAACTTAACATAGTATAAGAAAGATAACTCTTTTCTTCTTGAATTCTGCTTCTTTTATTTTCTTAGTAGCATTACATATCTGTACTTTCATGTTGTTGTCATTTTCTATTAATAGAAATTAACTCATTGCAAAATCATTGTGCAATTCTGTTTTGAGAGTGTAATTGTAAAGGATTTGATATAGAGCATGGAGTTTAAAGCTTTCGTAAAAATAAAAGGTATTTATTATTTTTTCTTCTATTTGGTTGATAAATAAATAAGAGTCCCAAATTGGACAAGCTCTTTTGACTCATTTGCTAAAGTGAATAAGGTACTAAAGCAACCATTCTTTTTTCCATCTTCTTTTTTTGGATTTTAACACTTCAGTTCCGAGGAAGGTCTAATAAAGGAGGAATCCGTCTGTTGCTTGCAACAGTAGCCATCTAGTTTACTTATCTACATTTCAAGTAAGGTGACTTGGTCAATGTTTATTGGACATTTTTCATGCTCGCGGACTTCGGACATCGCATTTCGAAGGGACTATGTCACAAAAGCAAAATATAAATTCTATTCCAATGAAATTAGAGTACTCTGTGTGAAGAATTAATTGGTTTCATTTGTATGAATACATATTAAAAGTTGGACATTGTCATTTCGTCCATGTGTGTTCAGATTTAACGTTTCTAATTGCGCCTTATTTTTATATATGACCCCTAAAGTGAGAAGTCCGAAGTTCGCTAAATGTCCAGTAAGTCCACATTGGACGAATTTGAACGACAGTCGCAAGGCAGAAATACGACCATCGTACGGCAGGCTTGTGTGCCGTACAATGCCCGCACAATTACTTGCAAACAATAATAATTGAAGTACGGCAGTGGCACGGCTGCCTTACGGCAGTCCTAGTTGTTCGTTCAGCTGCTGCACACCACTTGCTTGCGGCAGACGATCATTTTTGAAGCTGCAAACATCGTACGGTCTCTACGGCAGTCGCACGACCTTTGCACGACTGCTGCACGACCACTTAGACCTCTGCGATCTGTATGCGTCAATCAAGCTGTCAAAACTCGTACGACCAAAAAATCGATAAATGTTCATTGTACTTACTGTGTGCTTAATACCCGTAACGAAACACAGATTAAGACACTTTTTCTATATATGAATGACAAATATGGAAAAAAAACCACCATATCGTTATCAAGAAGTACACAATCGTTAATAAATCATCTAACCAAGGGCATACAAATGGTCAATATTGAAATATATGTTCTATAGTACCAATTTTGTTGTGTAAGACACGCGTTTCGGATACTTTAATCCTCGTCAGTATGACTTTTATAATGTCAAACAGTTTAAATAAAGCCAAAGTGAATTTTCCTGGCGCCATCTACAATAGAGATCTTTATTTTCTTTTTGCCAAAATGAGCGGCTCCAAATTTTGTGTAGGGTTGACTCAGAAACGTATTTCAGTGAAAAATATAGCCAAAAATCGTTGGTTGGTAGGCGCAAGGAGCTTAATTCTAAACATGACCGAAAAAAGTATGCCGAAACCTAAATTTCTTCTTTAAAGAAGTAAAAGTTCTTGTTCTTAAGCATTCGTTACATTATAATCATTAAGCATCTTCATTTAAGAGGTTAATGAGGTTTTCTTTGTTATTTTTTCTACTTATCATTTTTTCTGTTTTAATGTACTGGATTATTTTCATTTTCAGAATTCTAAAATGTGGAATTTGTTCTTTCATTTTCATTTCATAGATAAATCTTTTATATAACATTTTCGTCATGTAAGATAAGAAGCAACGTTTTTGTGATAATAGGAATTATCTTGATGTAGTTATCAGATAAAGTTGGGTAATTTTTAAGAATCTTCTGTCGTAAACAAAAGTATGTTGTGAAATATATGTCAATATTAATTTTTTCCTTGAATTCATTGAATGACATAAGATGTCCTGATTCATTATATAAATAATCAATATGAATTATGCTGTTTTCCAAAAAAGATTTCATATAAAATGGTTTTTATCTATAAGTAATTTTGAGTTGTATAGCAAGGGAGAATGACTAATAAATGTTTCTTCTTTCTGAGAGATAAGCATGAATTCTTCTAATGCAAATAGAGTTTCTTTCCAGAACAAATTTCTTGCAATCTTTGCACATAAATGCGGATAATGATCACCACTCTTTGTCAATACATCTATATCACCATTACAAGTTTCTCTCAAGAAGAACCCTATTAGATCATTGCACTGTAATATACGTCTTATCCAAGTAAGTTTCAGGGATTAACAAAAAGAATAAATATCAATCATTTTACATCCCCCTTTACTATCATTTTGAATAATCTGATTCCTACTCACTTTGTCTCTTTTGTTATCCCAAATATAATTATAGAAAATATCATTTAAAGATTTTAAAAGTTAAGGTTTTGGAGATGGAAGGGTAAAAAATAAGTGGTTGATTTTGGGTAGTAAAAAGGTTTTAACCACTGTTATTTTGCCTAAAACAGTTAGATATGTCATGGACCATTTTGATATTTCTTTCTTCATACTATTAATTTTCGGTACATAATTAAGCTCATCCATATTTGAAAGGTCAGTTGTAAAAGTTACACTAAGTGCAGTAAGTGGTTCATTACTCCACTTTAGATTGTAGTTTTTGCATAATTGCTCTGTATTTTTTGATGCATTTCCAATCCAGATTGCTTGGGTTTTTTTAATATTTGGCTTAAGGCCAGAAAATTGAGAAAACTGAAAGAGCAAGTCCAGTGCGCTCTTAAGGCTCTTTTTTTCACTACCGTCTAAAAACAAACAAGTGTCATCTGCATATTGTAGAAGTCGAAACTCTTTACCTCCAGTTACTATACCTCTAATTGATTGATTTCTTCTTAAAAGACTCCCTAAAATTTCTGCACAAATATTGAATACATATGGTGAAATTGGGTCCCCCTGACGGCATCCTCTTCCGATTTCGAAGAAGTCCGAGAATATACCACTCTGAATTACGCGTAAGTTTGGTTTAGTATAAAGAACATTTATCCAACGACAGAAGATTTCCCCAAATCCAAAGAATTTTAATGTTTTGAACAGAAATGACCACGAAATTGTATCAAAAGCTATTTCAAAGTCCACTAGTAGAATCATACCATCAATATTCCGTTCCGTTGTTAATTGTAAGATGTAGATAGTTCTAGTGTTTTCAATTATCAAACATCCTGCCATGAAGCCCCTTTGATCTTCGTGAATAAGTTTAGGTAATACAGATTTCAATCTTTCAGCTAAAAGGCTAGATAAAAGCTCATATGTAACATTCAGTAATGATATGGGTCTCCAGTTTTTCCAGTAGATTACATGGTTTATTTCATTTTGGAATTATGGTATTTACACCTTGTCTCTGTGTTTTGGAAAATTCATTGTTTTTGAAACCCTCATTCCATGATCTAACTAAATAAGTACCCAAGTCTCGCCAAAAGAATTTAAAAATCTCGACAGTAAAGCCATCAGGTCCTGGTGATTTTTCGTTTTTCATTTTCTTTAAGTAGGCACTTGCCTCTGAAAGTGAGATATTACCTTCCAAGTTAGCTCTCTCTGTTATATCAAGCTTGAGCAAACAGTTATCTTTCAGTAAGTCATCTAAGTTAACATTTTCTAAATCTTCGTCTCTACTAGAATATAACATTTTATAAAAGGATTTTATCTTTCTTAGAATATCAGTTTGATTCTCAATTTGACTACCATCTTCTACTGTTAGACTCATAACTGTTTTGTTGAGGTAGTTTCGTTTTTCCATGTTGCAGAAATATTTTGATGCTATCTCGCCTTCTTCAATTCATCTTGCTTTTGTTCTCAGGATAATGCCTTTCAATTTTTCTTTCCTAAATTCTTGAAGTTCATTTTTTTTTAATTTTTTAGTCTTTCTTGTAGCTCGTTTGTCAATTCGCTAGTTTGATCTAATTTATTAATTTCTTTTTCTATCTCTTTTTCTTTTTTTTCTCTATCTTTCATTCGTCTAGAAGCATATGATATAGTTGAACCTCTTATATTATTTAAAAGGGTTTCAAAAAAGAGACTATCATTGATACTAAATGATAAATCGTCGTCATTAATTTCGTCTATATCTTGATTATTATTTGATAAGTTTTTATACGTAAGTTTTGTTTGCTTAATCTCTTTCAATATAATTTCAATATATTGTTTTTCTTTCAACAAAGAGTTATTGAATGTCCAGAAGCCATGACCTCTTCTGTGGTCATTAAAGTTCAAAGTGATTTCTATCATTGAATGATCAGATCTATAGCCATGATATATATTAGAATCAACGATAATCGATGACAATTCTGCAGATACTATAAAAAAGTCCAATTGAGCTTTCTTGACAGGATTATTTGAAAACCATGTATATCTCTAATCATTGGGGTGTTGGCTTCTCCAAATATCGACAATGTTAAAGTCATTCATAAGTTGTAAAATTTCTTCTCTAGCATTCGGATTATTGATATTTCTGTTATTCATGCAGTCCATATTTGGGTCTATTAAAATCTCCTGTTATGATTACAAAATTGCTATTAAAGTCTTGTATAATGTCTCTTAACACTTTGAAGAAATTGGAGTATCACGGTTAGGTCCATATATATTAATGAGCGTTAAGGTAAACGTTCCATGAAGTTTAAGTTCCACGGCTACTAAGTTTCCTTTTAAATCAATTTACGTTCGAAGAATATCGTATTCAAAATTATTGTTAAAGAGAATAATTGACCCACGCGAATTAGACTTTCCGGGGCTCATTAATATTTCATTTCCCCAAATTGATCTGACTTTGTTTTTATCATTAGAATGTTGCAATGTTGCAGTTATAATGCCACGCTGATTCGATGAATTCGTTTTCTCTGAGTTGATTCAGTAGGTCAAGGTTTTTTACATTTAGATGGTCAATCATCAAAAATGTGTTCTTTACACTTTGTCTTTTCTTTATGATTTCCTGTCTCTTTGTGTTTGTGAGCAGTTTCATGATGACGGGCCTGGGACCATGAGGTCTTTGAGATGGAATACGATGGATTGCCAAAATGTCTTCTTTCTTGACAACCACACCTTCTTTTGACATAATCTTGATAAATTCCTCTTTAAGTCCTTCACATGTTTCTTGTCTATTTTCTTTCCAGCTATTTTAATGTTATTTTTTGTGAATACTGCTGATTGTGATTAGCTAGCTGTAGCGTTTTTGGTGTTTTGATCTTTCAATTCGTCTTTCGGTTTGTCTATTTCTCGTGTTTGTTTTGCTTTTTTCCCTCTTAGATCTTCAGAGGTCAAGAGGAGACCATCGCATTTGTCGTCTAATTTTCCCATTTTCTTGTTGTTTTCTTTGTTTGAGTTGCTGATTTCTTTTTTAACTCTTCTTTCATTTCTTTCTTTAGTTCTTTTTTCGCTTCGTTTTTCACCTCAGATTTCATTTTTTGAACTAATTTTTCTCCAACTTTTGTGATTATTTCTTCCAATTCTTCTTTATGTATCATATTTTTCATTTTCTCATTTATGTTTTTCAGCTCATGACATATATCAACTTGTTCTGTAAATGAGTGTTCACTGCTTGTTGATCGTGCCGATCTCGCTCTCTTTTCCCTTGGTTTTCCGTATGTTTTAAGTTTTAGTTTACATATGTTTTTTCCTTTGGCCTTATTGTCACGGAGTATAGAGTCTTGATCGCAATCACTCCACTCACCGTACGTCTCACTGATTGCTTGATTTTAATCTGTTGAGTAGATTGTGACGCATCACTTGCCATACCGCTAAATATTGACTCTTTTAAGACAAGAACGAGCTGAACGATGAAAACTAATCACCAATATCAAAATATTGTTTAAAATCCTTCAAAAAGTTCCTTTTTCGCACATCAAAATTCATAAAATTCATAAAAAGTTAACAGTAGATTCATTAGCATGTCTGCAATCACGTATACACTTCAAAATTTTAGTAAATCCAATTTAAATCATGATTTTGACAATACAGTGGAGCGCCGATAATTACATCTACTCCATATTGCTCACTCCGGCTTGCATCCAGATAGCGAAAATTGGTTTAGTACCCGAAACGTGCATGTCTGGTCCATGCTGTAAATTTATCAGGTTTTAAATGATGCTATTGAATTTAAAGACGTTTAACATTGAAACAAAATCTAAATGTATGCTCAAGTGCAAACTAAAGACAGGGCAATATCATGTTAAGATATATAACATATGCGTCAAATTATGGTAAACTGAATGTAAAAGAAAATAGTGGACTCAATTGCAACACCATCAGCAACACCAACATCAACACCAAGAGCAACAACGACACCAGGAGAAACACTAACACCAAGATCAACAACAACACCAACACATCAACACCAACACATCAACACAAACACAACAGAACCAACACATCCGAACCAACACATCAACACCAAAACAACAACACCAACATACCAACACCAAGATACCAACACCAACACCAACACTAACACACCAACACCAACAAAAACACACCAAGTAGAGGACTCTATTGCAACACCATCAGCAACACCATCAGCAACACAATCAGCAACACCATCAGCAACACCATCAGCAACACCAACATCAACACCAAGAACAACAACGACACCAGGAGCAACACTAACACCAAGATCAACAACAACATCAACACATCAACACCAACACATCAACACAAACACAACAGAACCAACACATCCGAACCAACACATCAACACCAAAACAACAACACCAACATACCAACACCAAGATACCAACACCAACACCAACACTAACACACCAACACCAACAAAAACACACCAAGTAGAGGACTGTATTGCAACACCATCAGCAACACCATCAGCAACACAATCAGCAACACCATCAGCAACACCATCAGCAACACTTACATCAACACCAAGAACAACAACGACACCAGGAGCAACACTTACACCAAGATCAACAACACCAACAACACAGAAGCACTAACACAGAAACGCCAACACATCAACTCCAAAACAGCAGAACGAACGTAGCAGAATCAACACAGCAGAACCAACACACCAACACCAACACATCAACACCAACACCACCACAGCACAACCAACACAGCAGAACAAACACACCAACACCATCACAGCAGACCCAACACAGCAGAACCCACACATCAACACCAACAAAGCAGAACCAACCCACCAACATAACACACCAACACCATCACATCAACACCATTACAGCAAACCCAACACAGCAGAACCAACACACCAACACAAACACCAACACACCAACACATCAACACCAACACCACCACAGCACAACCAACACAGCAGAACAAACACACCAACACCATCACAGCAGTCCCAACACAGCAGAACCCACACATCAACACCAACAAAGCAGAACCAACACACCAACACCAACACACCAACACCATTACAGCAGACCCAACAAAGTAGAACCAACACAGCAACACCAAAACAGCAGAACCAACATATACAACACACCAACACCAACACACCAACACCAACACTAACACACCAACACATACACACCAAGTAGAGGACTCTATTGCAACACCATCAGCAACACCAACATCAACACCAAGAGCAACAACGACACCAGGAGCAACACTATTACCAAGATCAACAACAACAACAACACAAAAACGGAGGAGTGATCTGCCCTTTAACTATGGTGGAGGGTTTTCTTCAGCTCGTCGAATTTTCGATTATTTGAACTGCATTCTTCAACAATTAAGAAGTCAAACAGGGCAAAACAGTATTTCTTGAGTTGTACAAGTTTGTTTACCGACCAAATTGAAAATGAATCATTTCCCGAGACAGAATCAGATGCGATCATACGCGAATGCGTTGGCGCCAGAAGTTCGGGACACTGCAAAGCCCATATTTATAAAAGAGCTTGACCTTTTCGGCACTCATAAGCCTGCACAAAGTGAATGGCTGAATCATATTGAACTATATAAAGCTATTGCAGAAGTTCTTCAACCCGAGAACATTTCAGGACTGCAAAGAGTACATGGGCTCTGGAGAATTTACATGTTTGATGAGCATTCACGATCGACCCTTCTAACATCGTCTTTCTCTCTTCGATGAAAACACATGACCATTTATGATGTAAACCCAGGTACCCCATATGGTGGAGATACTATGCGAATCCGAGTAAAAAACATTCCCTTGTCGGCAGACGATGGACAAATAAAGCGAACCCTTCTCATTCACAAGTGTGTAGTCAAAAGCTTATTTCGTGAAAAGCTTAGAGTTGATGGCCGACTTACAAACTGCGAAACTGGCGATCGAATAGCAATAGTAGAAAAACTGCAATCTCATCTGCCAAACTCTGTTGAAATTGGTCGGTATAAAGCAATAATTAGCTACCCAGGTCAACCAAATGAGAGAAAACAGTGCAACAACTGTCTTCGATTGGGTCATTCTACCAGGGAATGCACCAACGATATGGTCTGCTTTGAATGTCATGAGACTGGGCATAAGATGTCAGAATGCCCTGAAAAACTTGGACAAGATGATGAATCTGATTCTGAAGCTGAAAGTACATGCACTGGCGAGGAGTGTGAAAGTGACCCTCAATCACAACAGCAAGCTGGTGATACTTCCTTGTCAAATCAGGATGCACATGCTACTTCTGAGACACCTAAAGCAGTATCTAGTGAATCCGCCAATATCATTTCAAATGTCTCAAAAGAAAAAAAAAACAAGATGAAACCGTACATACGACAACAAATGCTGACGGTAACAGAAAGAAAAGACGTCCAAAGAAACCATCCAAGGCTACGACCGTAACATCAGGAACACTCGATAAATTTCTTGAAGTAAGCACACTGTTATGGGTCAGAATACCCCAATACGCCAGCAAACATCAGACAAAGACAGAATATAAATTTACAAGTTTAATTATGTACGTCAAAATATATATACCTAAAATGACTTACAATACAATGTCCGGATCAAAGTGTCCGTTACGGTCCACAATGTCTATCGAATATATGATTTCCGGTAATCACAAACGTTCTCGAAAGATCGGTGTCCAAACGTTGTTAAATGGATTAAAGTCTCAACAAATAAAGTATCCCAGTATATCAGAATAGATGAATGAATCGTGTCTACGAATGTGTACGAATGCCTCTTCAACACAGTTCCTCAGAGGTATTTATACTTAATACCAATGAATTAACCAGAAGCTTCTAGAACAATGACTCATTACAAATGATTAACAATAGAGTAAATTCTAGAAATCACAGTCATGTGATGATAATGATGTAACAAAGAACATACTGGAATATTCTCTGATGAAATAAACATGACATAGTAAAATCTAGAAAGAATTATTATGAAATCATTAAATAACATGACTAAGTACATGTGTACCTACACATGATGTAAAACTAAAATAATACCTGACCCACAACAACACCCAGTGGCTCAAAAGCACGAATGGTTCGCTCACCAGCTACTCCTACAGAGGAAGTTGAAGCAAGGAACCGAGCAAGCAAAAAACAAAAAGAAGGCGCAACATAGTGCTAGAACATTCCCCTAGGAGAACAGTATCAGACATGAACTCTGCATATTGCACCCGTCTGATCTTTTCTGGTTTATTTGTTGATGAAAAACAAGAAATAGTATATGATGAAAATATATATTCAAAAAAATATGTTGTCAGTTGAGATATTGATTACAATTGTAAATATAGAACTGGTATAAAACATATATTTGATATCAAAAATATTTGTATGAAGCATAAAAATGACATTAAAAATATTTGTATAAACATGTATAAAAATGATAATAAAATATAAATACCAAACACATTTATTGAACATTAACACAGACCTACACTTAATTACACTTAACACACAAGGTTTAAGAGAAAAATTAAAAAGAAATAGGGTATATGAATGGATTAAGCATCAAAAAGCTGATATAATATTTTTACAGGAAACCCATTTTACATAAGATCTCGAACCATATGTTAAAACTGAATGGAAAGGACACATAATACTCAGTTTTGGAACCTCTCAAAGCAGGGGTGTAAGTATTCTCATAAATTATAAATTAAATGTCAACATAGATAAAACAGTAGTAGATAAAGATGGACGATATATTATATTAAATATAAAAATATATGATACAAAATATTGCCTCGTAAATTTATATGCACCAAATGATAAACATAAAAGAAATAGTTTCTTCAAACATTTGATACAACTGGTTCAAGAAAATAATGAAGGTATAATTGTATTAGGAGGAGATTGGAATGACATCCAATGGAAAACAGATAGAAAATCAAATAAGAAAATTACAATATGCAATAAACTCAAAAAGCTAAAGAAAACTTTTAAACTCGTAGACTCATGGAAACAAAAGAATCCAAATAAGCAGCAATTTTCATGGAAAAGAAAAAAACTCTAACTTAGAAGCTAGTAGAATCGATTACTTTCTTGTCCAAAATGAACTATCTGCAAAAATTATTCATGCAGATATCAGGCCTGCATCTATAAAATACACAGATCATATGGCAGTATCATTAAAAATTGATAATAGAAACTCAATATGGGGAACAGGCTATTGGAAATTAACAATTCTTTATTAAATGATAATACATACGTACAAGAAAGAAGGGGATCTCCAACAACACTAGGTTGCAGCACCCACAGCATAATCCCAAAACACCCATGCAAAAAACACAGAACAGATACCCACAGAAAGAGACGCAAAAGGGACAAGGAACACCAACTCACAACATAGAAACATGAAACATAAAAGACTACAAATAAACCAACGAGACGAATGGGCAACCGGTGCCGACTTAGGACGGCCATCTGCCACGTAAATAGCAGACGGTGTGGTTATCCTGGATTACGTGCGCACATTCCTCCCACTATTCCGATTTCCCAGAGGTCTCGAAGAACGCACAATTATGGTGTAAAACAACCTCCTCACTATTTGATGACCACACACAAACAAGACCGTAAAACACAGGGGTCCAAGCAACACAGATGAATATGTAAATGGATATAAAAAGAGGACGTGTGTAATACAGTCCGTGCTCTGCCGGCTGTAATGAGCTCATATATGTTATCACCCGAGGAGTCCGACTGACATTCAGAGAGGACAGGTGGTCGGGGCACTGTCTTCTCTAAGGAGGTTTGGACAGGGCCCGTCATGGAGTCCCGTTGTCACAGTCAGTCAGAGTGCAATTCTTAAGAATGCGCTCGTACAAGACTGTAAATTGGTCAAGTACCAAGCTTAGTGTCCGTCTGGTGACATTAGGATCATATCCACGGTATAAAAGGCGTTTGATGACTCTGATGCATTTTCGATACATATGCTGTCTACCTTTGATCCTTCTTATTTTGTTAATTATGTCACCATAAAATGCAGGTTGTGAAATACCTAAAGTAATTGACAGAAAACATAATAATAAAATATACTAAATATGTCAAACACAAGTAAAGACAACGCAATGATGTGGGAACTCTGTAAAATAGAAATACGAGAGAAATCAATAAAATACAGCAAAGCCTTAAACAAAACAGAAAGAATAAAATACAAAAATTAGAAGAAGAGCTCAAAAACAAAAAAAATAATGAGAATCAAGACAACATTGAAAGCATTGAAAGAGAACTAGAGAAAGAATACGAGAAAGAAGCAAAGGGGGCTCAAATCAGAGCAAGAGTAAAATGGATTGAGGAAGGAGAACTCAATACCAAATACTTCTTAAACCTAGAAAATAAACGACAAATGCAAAATATTAACACTATATGATGGTAATGGAAATAAAATTACAGACCAAGCAGGAATAATGAATAGACAAAAAGAATTTTATGCAAATCTATACTCAACAACTAAACCGAGTAAAACTGAAATAAAAAGCTTCATAAAAAAGTTAAAGATACCAAAGTTAGATGAAGAAGATTCAAATTCATGTGAAGGAAAATCAAATGAAAAAGAAGGACAGAACGCTTTAAATAAAATGAAATTGAATAAATCCCCAGGAACAGACGGCTTAACAGTAGAATTTTACAGAAATTTTTGGCCAATGATAAAAGAAATGTTAATCAATGCATTAAATCAAGGATACGATGATGAGATTCTGTCAAATACACAAAGAACAGGATTGCTATCACTAATGTATAAAAAAATGACCCGTGGGATCTAGAAAACTGGAGACCTATAACTCTCTTAAATATAGACTATAAAATTGCTGCAAATTGTTTGGCTCAAAGAATAAAATCACTACTACCAAAGATAATTTACACCGACCAAAATGGATTTATCTGAAATCAAATCTGGGCTTCAAAAATATTGTTCGACAGTATATTCTCGCAGTGGTATCAACCAGATGTGGATTTTAAAGAATTCGAAGGAACTTTTAGAACATCTGAAATACACTCATTTTAGTAGAGTTCATTCGATCAAGCCTTTGATTTTTCAACACTTTACACTACAATTCCACATTCTAGATTAAAAGAAAGACTCGCAAAAATTATAACTAATGCGTTTACAAGTAAGAACGGTAATCGCAAATACAAATTTATTGTTGTTAACTATGACAAAACCTACTTTGTAAAAGAAAAGTCCGATTCTGACAATAAGTACACTGAAAAAGATTTTATTCAGATGTTAAATTTTCTGATCGACAACATTTTTGTGGTGTTTGGAGGAAAGGTCTTCCAGCAAATTGTCGGAATTCCAATGGGGACCAATTGTGCCCCACTCCTTGACGACATTTTCCTTTACTCGTACGAAGCTGAATTCATTCAATCTTTGGTCTCTGAAGGAAAAAGATACTTGGCTTCTGACTTCAACTTCACTTACAGATACATAGACGATGTGTTGTCCATCAATAATCCAAAATTCGCGGATTACCTGAGCAGTATCTATCCTTCGGAGCTTGAAGTCAAAGAAACTACAGAGACAAATAGTTCAGCATCCTATTTGGACATAATGTTGTCCTACGACACTGATGGTCACTTGAACACCTGACTCTATGACAAACATGACGACTTCAATTTCAGCATTACAAACTTTTCTTTTCTGAGTAGCAACATCCCTTCATCGCCTGCTTATGGCGTGTTCATATCTCAGTTGATACGCTATGCCAGAGCAAGTACGAAATATACGAATTTTGTTCTGAGAGCTAGGCGTCCTAAGTCGCCACCGGTTGCCCATTGGCCTCGTTGGCTATGTGTAGTCCTTTGTGTTTGATGTTTCTGTGTTGTGCGTTGACGTTCCTTGTCCCTTATGCGTCTCTTTCCGTGCATGTCTGCTTTGTGTTTTTGCATTGGGTGTTTTGGGGTTTTGCTGTGGGTGCTGCAGCCGGGTGTTGTTGGAGATCCAGTCCTTTGTTTCAGATTAGCTTCTCAGTCAGGAATATGTTTGTGAACGACTAACATCGTCACTGAGGAAGTTCTACGGTCGATATGGGAAACTCGTCATACACTATGATGTCCCACTCTCCCGAATGGTGGATGATATTCTGTCATAGACCATTTGAACCATCCAATCAAAGATTGTACTCTATGTCTTCCGAAATGGAAGTAGCCGGATGTGACAGTTCTGCCGAATTGAAGCGGCGGGTGTTGCATGCAAGCAAGAGATGCTTACTCTTGCTGGGCACCTGGTCTCACTCCCATATCTGGGGTTCCCTTCTTTTCATGTGGTAGAGGTTTTTATTTGTTTGCTTTGGTTCCTGTTTATCCTGATTTTGAATGCCTTCGGTTTCTGAATTTCTGAATTATCGATTTTGTGCTGTATACAGGGATATTGTCATTATCCATATTTGTCATTATAAAGGAGAGGGACATATGTTACAATATTCGTATGATCCAAGATGTGATTGAGTATTCTGAAAATAAAAAACAACATTGAAAGGGCAATTTTATTTCTAGATTTTAAAAAAGCCTTCGATTCGATAGAATGGGACTTTATGTTTACGACTTTAAAAGAGTTTGGTTTTAAATGCTCATTTATGAGGTGGATAAAAACACTATATCAAAAAAAAAAATTAAATGCAAAATTTCAAATAATGGATGGATCTCTTCACCAATAGATATATCTAAAGGAATTAGGCAAGGGTGCCCCCTTTCGGCATTACTGTTTGTTTTAACTGTTAAAATATTAGCTGTAAGATTACGAAATGATAAAAATGTACAAGGAATTAAACTACATTACTCCCAAAAAGATGACTATAAAATATCTCAGCTAGCTGATGACACAACACTCTTTCTAAAGTCTAAAGCAGACATAACAAAATCTTAAAATGTTATAGAAATTTTCGGAACATTATCAGGTTTAATACTCAACAGGGAAAAAACAAAAGGAATCAAACTAGGTAAAAATAATACAATCGAAGATAATTTTGAACAAATAGACTGGACAAGTGATACAGTAAAAACTCTTGGAGTACACTTTGGTAAAAATGTTGAGGAAGCAATAAAATTAAATTGGGTGAACAAAATTACAAAGATCAAAAGTCTAATTACAAATTGGAAGCAAAGAAAATTAACTATGATTGACAGAATTCAAATTACAAAATCGTTACTCATCCCACAACTCACTTATCTTATAAGAGTATTGCAAATGCCAAATAATATATTGAAGCAAATTGAAAAATCAATTTATAAAATTAATACATTTGGAACAGTAATATAGAAAAAATAAAAAGGAAAACTATTATTAGGAATTATGAAGATGGAGGGCTGAAAATGATTGACATAAATTCACATATGAGCACTATTTTATGTAGTTGGATTCCAAAACTTTTACAAAAAGACAACAGCCAATGGAAAATACTTCCAACATTCTTTTATAACCAATTAAGTCCAAACCTGACTATATTCGAAATGAATTTAGGTAAATTAGAAACAATGAATAATATCCAAAAAATTCCAAAATTTTATCAAAATATTCTGTCAGCCTGGATAGAAATAGGTGGAAATCAACATAATCTACCAAAAACTAAATTTGAAATTGCACAACAGTATATATGGGGTAACAAATTCATTAAATACAATAATAAACCATTAATCTTTACAAACTGGATAAATAGTAACCTATTATATGTAAAGGACTTGCTAAATGAAACAGGCCAAATAGATGAAACAATTATTTGGAACAAATTGAGTAATAAACATAACTGGATATCTGAAATATCTAAAGTAAAAAAAGCTATTCCAAAATCATGGTTTGAAATATTAAAAAAATTCTGATATAAATAAATATAACATTAAGGTAAAAGAAACAACAATATTGACCAATTCAGGAACCTACATTCAATTACACAAAGTGACAAATAAAATAATATACAATAACATAATTGAAAAATAGCAGAGGAGCCAATTGCATATTCATATTGAACAAACTCTCATGATACAAATAAGTCTGAAATAAAAAATTGCATGAAATTCATATTTAATCATATGATAGATAATAGGTATAAAATGTTCAGATGGAAATTGATTCAAAAAATTCTACCAAATGATTTGCTTCTGTGCAAATGGAAAATTAAACCAAATCCTTTTTGTTATTTCTGTGGTCAAGAAGATAATTATGAACATTTCTTCTTAAAGTGTAATTTCAACATAAATTTTTTAAATGAAATAAAAAGTTTGATGAAAAAGCTTGGATATAACAAGGACATGTTATCAATAAAAAATATAGCTATTGGTTATAAAATATCAGATAAAGAATACTATGACATTAACACCCTCCTTACCCTGATATCTTACACGATTTACAAAGGTTACTATGTAAGTGAACAAAGAAAAAATATAATAAATCTAAACAGTATCTTTAAAAATCTCCTCAAAATGCAAATGTCAATTCTCCACATGAAAAAAAGTTCCATCTCTCCAATATTCTTTAAAACATGTCAGTTCTTTGAAATGGAACCTGATTTTCAATAAACTGAAAAAGAAAGAGAAAAACAAACAAACAAACAATTTATTAGACATTGCCTTATTCATTTCTTAAAAGTCTTTCAGAAGTTATCAAAATAAAGAAAACATGCAAACATTAATCCTTTATTCAATGATATGTATTATACTTACATGTATATTTTCCTGTAAAATTGGTTAGTAAAGAAGGACACTTAGCTTTATATAATCCACTTTCATAATGCATCACAAAGTCTCAGTTATATTGCACAACCACTAGTCATCACCCTACAAAAATGTAAGCAACACATACACTACTGTAGTTAGAATTGTAATGTTTTTTTTATCTTTAAATTGACGGGATCGGTGTAAGTGCTAATGTGTCTCCGTCCAGTATATAAGGAAGCGCCGTCCGTCGTGACACACTCTTTGTCAAACTACCGAGGTGTAAGGTTCTAAATATAGTAACGCTAAACATTACCTGCATAAGGTTGATAGCGATCGATAGGTAGCATTTGGTAATAAGGTATTGTGCCAGAGGCAAGGTGCGTGCCAGAGGCTATACAGTAACCTGTGGCTACTGTCAGAGGCGAGTGTCAGAGGTACTGTGTCAGAGGCTATACAGTAGTCAGAGGCAAGTACCAGAGGCAATCGTCAGAGGCAAGAGCCAGGTGACAGAGTGTCGTCATTGTCGTGTAAATAATCTCCCCTCTGTAATTATACATTTGATTTGTTTCATGTACCAATCATTTGTTCCAATCATTGGCCAACCATTTGTAGAATCGTCTGGTCAGTCAAGTAACTGAAGGAAAGTACTTTGATATTTGAATTTATATTGTTTTCCTACCGTAAATTTTATATATCAGTAGGTGACCCCAACCTCGGTCACGTTACATAAAATTGGTGGCAAGCGCTGGGCTGATTTTTTTTTTCATTTACGGTAGTATTAGTTGTAGTATGTCTGCTGACGATTTACAACGTGAGGTGACATAGTTAGAGGCTGAGATTCAACTTATTGAACGTAGTATACAGGAAAATAGTATGCGCCACTCGAATCCTAATACTCACTTACAAGGTAACGGGTCGGGTCATGTCTCATTCGACTCTGGTATTGTTACAATGCGCAGATCCTCTGTCCCAGATGCCCCTGGTACCAACAGTCAAAGTACCAGGCGCAGAGTTGGTTTTGCAAACTCTGATAATATTGGTCAGTTGTCTAGTGGTGTCACGTACAAGCACAATACGAACAGACAACAAGGTATTGTAGGTAATACTACACCTGCTGGACAGGCAACAAGCAATGTACAGACGCCTACTGTAACATGCAATGTACCGACACCAGGTCAGGTAAATAGTCATGTACAATCTCCTGCCTTTGACAGAAGGAGAAAGGTAAAACCTGCCACTTACGATGGTAGTGGTAACTGGCTTGATTACAAATCTCATTTCAAGTCAGTAAGTAAAATTAACAGGTGGACTGCTGAAGACAAGGGGCTTTACCTCGCAGCATCATTACGGGGTCATGCTCAAGCTGTACTTGGTGATCTCCCTGACTCCAAGAAGGATGACTACACGTCGTTGATCAAAGCTCTTGAAGATAGGTTCCTTCCTCCTAATCAAACAGAATTATACAGAGTTCAACTGCGGGAAAGGCGTAAGCGTGCGACAGAGACCATCCCGGAACTTGGTCAAGCTATACGTAGACTTACAAATTTAGCTTACGCAAGTGCACCATCAGAGGTAAGAGAAATCCTTGCTAGGGAACAGTTTCTTGATGCCTTACCAGACTCTGACATGCGAATTAGAATTAAACAGGCTCGTCCCAAGGACCTGAATGATGCAATAAGGCATGCAGTAGAGCTAGAGGCTTTCCTCAGAGCAGAGGATAAAACTGGAAGTAAAGGCTATCAGCGTCAGGTTACAAGTGAAGCAAATGAGTCAGACGACATAAAACGTCTGATTGAGAAATTGCAAAGTTCTGTGGAAACTATGGGTAAGGAAATACAACAGTTAAAGACTGCAACGTCCCAGGCAAAAGGTAATCAAGGTCAACAGTTTCAGAGACGCAGGAAGAAGCTAGATGACATAGAATGTTACAATTGTCACGAGAAAGGGCCATGTGAAAAAGAAATGTCCTAAAGCTATCAAAGGCCCGAATGAACACAAGGACGAATCCAAGGCTCCAACACCAGGAGTAGGTAGTAACAAGCACGCGTCTGCATCTTTAGGTAATTGTTCAGGTGGTGCTGGTATATACGTAGACGTCCTTATAAATGGGGTCCCTGGTAAGTTTCTAGTTGATTCAGGTTCAACTGTTACAATCATTTCTAGGGAACATTTCGAACAACTGAACCTGTTATTGCATGACACAGATATGAAGGTATTTACTGCAAACGAAAAAGAAATGCCAATAGATGGTTTCACAGAAGTTACCATAACACTTGGCCAGAAACAGGTAAAGATACAAGCAGTAGTATCTAGTATTCTAGCACAAGGTATATTAGGGTTAGATGCTCTTAAAGAGTGTGGCTATTTACTCGATATCAGTGATGCAAGATTCATTGCCAAAGACATGAGTCATACATTACCTTTGACATTTGAAGGTAGGGTAGGTTGTTTCAGGATTACATCTTGTCAGACGGTAAGCATACCACCAAGGAGCGAGATGGTAATTCAAGGGAAAATTGACAAACAACCTAATGAGACATTGCCTTCGGTAGGTATCATAGAGTCGTCTGTAAAGTCACTGAAAAGTTCTAGACCACTAACTGCCAGAGTACTAGTGGCAACAGATGATACGGGAATAATACCGGTGAGACTTCTCAATCTCGAAGATACATCTAAGGTAGTATACAAAGATACTGATATAGGGCAATTGGAAAGTGCTGAAGAAGTACAGGTGCCCCAATGCCAAGATGAAATCTTAGATGAAGAGTTAGAGAAATTGGCAAGTGAGTCGTCTCGTAATCTGACACAGGACGAACAGTCACAAGTAAAAGATTTCCTTTACAAGCATCGTGCCATGTTTGCTAAAAGTAATAAAGAACTAGGTAAAGCGACACTGGTCAAACACAAGATTGACACCGGGACGTCAAGACCCATTAAGCAACCACTCCGTAGAGTACCCGTACATCTCACCAGTGAAATAGATAGGAATATTGACGAGATGCTTGAATACAATATTATAGAGCCATCGACTAGTCCCTGGGCCTCAGCTGTTGTCCTGGCGAAAAAGAAAGACAATACGTTCAGGTTTTGTGTTGATTATAGGCGACTGAATGCATGCACAGGGAAAGATGCCTATCCCCTCCCAAGAATTGACGAGGCGCTAGACCACATGAAAGGGTTCTCTTGGTTCTCCACTCTTGATCTCATCTCAGGATATTGGCAGGTTGAGCTAGATCCAAAACACCAAACAAAGCTCAGATGACACAGAGCATGGTGACGATGGCGCAATACCATCATCTGACACCAGTAACAAGGAGCAAGAACGCTCAGATCAAGAATCTTTTGTAGATTCTGTGCCAATGGACACTGGCAAACGCCATCGACGTCCTCCTGTCTGGATGACAGACTTTGTTACTGCATAGAGTGGTAAGCAGTGTGTAAATATGTAAATACATTTGTCTTATTGTTAGTGTTCACTGGACTTTTTGGTTAGTATTGTTGTTGTCTTCATTCGGGACGAATGAAGCTAAGAGGGGAGCAATGTAATGTTTTTTTTTATCTTTAAATTGACGGGATCGGTGTAAGTGCTAATGTGTCTCCGTCCAGTATATAAGGAAGCGGCGTCCGTCGTGACACACTCTTTGTCAAGCTACCGAGGTGTAAGGTTCTAAATATAGTAACGCTAAACATTACCTGCATAAGGTTGATAGCGATCGATAGGTAGCATTTGGTAATAAGGTATTGTGCCAGAGGCAAGGTGCGTGCCAGAGGCTATACAGTAACCTGTGGCTACTGTCAGAGGCGAGTGTCAGAGGTACTGTGTCAGAGGCTATACAGTAGTCAGAGGCAAGTACCAGAGGCAATCGTCAGAGGCAAGAGCCAGGTGACAGAGTGTCGTCATTGTCGTGTAAATAATCTCCCCTCTGTAATTATACATTTGATTTGTTTCATGTACCAATCATTTGTTCCAATCATTGGCCAACCATTTGTAGAATCGTCTGGTCAGTCAAGTAACTGAAGGAAAGTACTTTGATATTTGAATTTATATTGTTTTCCTACCGTAAATTTTATATATCAGTAGGTGACCCCTACCTCGGTCACGTTACATAAAATTGGTGGCAAGCGCTGGGCTGATTTTTTTTTTCATTTACGGTAGTATTAGTTGTAGTATGTCTGCTGACGATTTACAACGTGAGGTGACATAGTTAGAGGCTGAGATTCAACTTATTGAACGTAGTATACAGGAAAATAGTATGCGCCACTCGAATCCTAATACTCACTTACAAGGTAACGGGTCGGGTCATGTCTCATTCGACTCTGGTATTGTTACAATGCACAGATCCTCTGTCCCAGATGCCCCTGGTACCAACAGTCAAAGTACCAGGCGCAGAGTTGGTTTTGCAAACTCTGATAATATTGGTCAGTTGTCTAGTGGTGTCACGTACAGGCACAATACGAACAAACAACAAGGTATTGTAGGTAATACTACACCTGCTGGACAGGCAACAAGCAATGTACAGACGCCTACTGTAACATGCAATGTACCGACACCAGGTCAGGTAAATAGTCATGTACAATCCCCTGCCTTTGACAGAAGGAGAAAGGTAAAACCTGCCACTTACGATGGTAGTGGTAACTGGCTTGATTACAAATCTCATTTCAAGTCAGTAAGTAAAATTAACAGGTGGACTGCTGAAGACAAGGGGCTTTACCTCGCAGCATCATTACGGGGTCATGCTCAAGCTGTACTTGGTGATCTCCCTGACTCCAAGAAGGATGACTACACGTCGTTGATCAAAGCTCTTGAAGATAGGTTCCTTCCACCTAATCAAACAGAAGTATACAGAGTTCAACTGCGGGAAAGGCGTAAGCGTGCGACAGAGACCATCCCGGAACTTGGTCAAGCTATACGTAGACTTACAAATTTAGCTTACGCAAGTGCACCATCAGAGGTAAGAGAAACCCTTGCTAGGGAACAGTTTCTTGATGCCTTACCAGACTCTGACATGCGAATTAGAATTAAACAGGCTCGTCCCAAGGACCTGAATGATGCAATAAGGCATGCAGTAGAGCTAGAGGCTTTCCTCAGAGCAGAGGATAAAACTGGAAGTAAAGGCTATCAGCGTCAGGTTACAAGTGAAGCAAATGAGTCAGACGACATAAAACGTCTGATTGAGAAATTGCAAAGTTCTGTGGAAACTATGGGTAAGGAAATACAACAGTTAAAGACTGCAACGTCCCAGGCAAAAGGTAATCAAGGTCAACAGTTTCAGAGACGCAGGAAGAAGCTAGATGACATAGAATGTTACAATTGTCACGAGAAAGGGCCATGTGAAAAAGAAATGTCCTAAAGCTATCAAAGGCCCGAATGAACACAAGGACGAATCCAAGGCTCCAACACCAGGAGTAGGTAGTAACAAGCACGCGTCTGCATCTTTAGGTAATTGTTCAGGTGGTGCTGGTATATACGTAGACGTCCTTATAAATGGGGTCCCTGGTAAGTTTCTAGTTGATTCAGGTTCAACTGTTACAATCATTTCTAGGGAACATTTCGAACAACTGAACCTGTTATTGCATAACACAGATATGAAGGTATTTACTGCAAACGAAAAAGAAATGCCAATAGATGGTTTCACAGAAGTTACCATAACACTTGGCCAGAAACAGGTAAAGATACAAGCAGTAGTATCTAGTATTCTAGCACAAGGTATATTAGGGTTAGATGCTCTTAAAGAGTGTGGCTATTTACTCGATATCAGTGATGCAAGATTCATTGCCAAAGACATGAGTCATACATTACCTTTGACATTTGAAGGTAGGGTAGGTTGTTTCAGGATTACATCTTGTCAGACGGTAAGCATACCACCAAGGAGCGAGATGGTAATTCAAGGGAAAATTGACAAACAACCTAATGAGACATTGCCTTCGGTAGGTATCATAGAGTCGTCTGTAAAGTCACTGAAAAGTTCTAGACCACTAACTGCCAGAGTACTAGTGGCAACAGATGATACGGGAATAATACCGGTGAGACTTCTCAATCTCGAAGATATATCTAAGGTAGTATACAAAGATACTGATATAGGGCAATTGGAAAGTGCTGAAGAAGTACAGGTGCCCCAATGCCAAGATGAAATCTTAGATGAAGAGTTAGAGAAATTGGCAAGTGAGTCGTCTCGTAATCTGACACAGGACGAACAGTCACAAGTAAAAGATTTCCTTTACAAGCATCGTGCCATGTTTGCTAAAAGTAATAAAGAACTAGGTAAAGCGACACTGGTCAAACACAAGATTGACACCGGGACGTCAAGACCCATTAAGCAACCACTCCGTAGAGTACCCGTACATCTCACCAGTGAAATAGATAGGAATATTGACGAGATGCTTGAATACAATATTATAGAGCCATCGACTAGTCCCTGGGCCTCAGCTGTTGTCCTGGCGAAAAAGAAAGACAATACGTTCAGGTTTTGTGTTGATTATAGGCGACTGAATGCATGCACAGGGAAAGATGCCTATCCCCTCCCAAGAATTGACGAGGCGCTAGACCACATGAAAGGGTTCTCTTGGTTCTCCACTCTTGATCTCATCTCAGGATATTGGCAGGTTGAGCTAGATCCAAAACACCAAACAAAGCTCAGATGACACAGAGCATGGTGACGATGGCGCAATACCATCATCTGACACCAGTAACAAGGAGCAAGAACGCTCAGATCAAGAATCTTTTGTAGATTCTGTGCCAATGGACACTGGCAAACGCCATCGACGTCCTCCTGTCTGGATGACAGACTTTGTTACTGCATAGAGTGGTAAGCAGTGTGTAAATATGTAAATACATTTGTCTTATTGTTAGTGTTCACTGGACTTTTTGGTTAGTATTGTTGTTGTCTTCATTCGGGACGAATGAAGCTAAGAGGGGAGCAATGTAATGTTTTTTTTTATCTTTAAATTGACGGGATCGGTGTAAGTGCTAATGTGTCTCCGTTCAGTATATAAGGAAGCGGCGTCCGTCGTGACACACTCTTTGTCAAGCTACCGAGGTGTAAGGTTCTAAATATAGTAACGCTAAACATTACCTGCATAAGGTTGATAGCGATCGATAGGTAGCATTTGGTAATAAGGTATTGTGCCAGAGGCAAGGTGCGTGCCAGAGGCTATACAGTAACCTGTGGCTACTGTCAGAGGCGAGTGTCAGAGGTACTGTGTCAGAGGCTATACAGTAGTCAGAGGCAAGTACCAGAGGCAATCGTCAGAGGCAAGAGCCAGGTGACAGAGTGTCGTCATTGTCGTGTAAATAATCTCCCCTCTGTAATTATACATTTGATTTGTTTCATGTACCAATCATTTGTTCCAATCATTGGCCAACCATTTGTAGAATCGTCTGGTCAGTCAAGTAACTGAAGGAAAGTACTTTGATATTTGAATTTATATTGTTTTCCTACCGTAAATTTTATATATCAGTAGGTGACCCCTACCTCGGTCACGTTACATAAAATTGGTGGCAAGCGCTGGGCTGATTTTTTTTTTCATTTACGGTAGTATTAGTTGTAGTATGTCTGCTGACGATTTACAACGTGAGGTGACATAGTTAGAGGCTGAGATTCAACTTATTGAACGTAGTATACAGGAAAATAGTATGCGCCACTCGAATCCTAATACTCACTTACAAGGTAACGGGTCGGGTCATGTCTCATTCGACTCTGGTATTGTTACAATGCGCAGATCCTCTGTCCCAGATGCCCCTGGTACCAACAGTCAAAGTACCAGGCGCAGAGTTGGTTTTGCAAACTCTGATAATATTGGTCAGTTGTCTAGTGGTGTCACGTACAGGCACAATACGAACAGACAACAAGGTATTGTAGGTAATACTACACCTGCTGGACAGGCAACAAGCAATGTACAGACGCCTACTGTAACATGCAATGTACCGACACCAGGTCAGGTAAATAGTCATGTACAATCCCCTGCCTTTGGCAGAAGGAGAAAGGTAAAACCTGCCACTTACGATGGTAGTGGTAACTGGCTTGATTACAAATCTCATTTCAAGTCAGTAAGTAAAATTAACAGGTGGACTGCTGAAGACAAGGGGCTTTACCTCGCAGCATCATTACGGGGTCATGCTCAAGCTGTACTTGGTGATCTCCCTGACTCCAAGAAGGATGACTACACGTCGTTGATCAAAGCTCTTGAAGATAGGTTCCTTCCACCTAATCAAACAGAAGTATACAGAGTTCAACTGCGGGAAAGGCGTAAGCGTGCGACAGAGACCATCCCGGAACTTGGTCAAGCTATACGTAGACTTACAAATTTAGCTTACGCAAGTGCACCATCAGAGGTAAGAGAAACCCTTGCTAGGGAACAGTTTCTTGATGCCTTACCAGACTCTGACATGCGAATTAGAATTAAACAGGCTCGTCCCAAGGACCTGAATGATGCAATAAGGCATGCAGTAGAGCTAGAGGCTTTCCTCAGAGCAGAGGATAAAACTGGAAGTAAAGGCTATCAGCGTCAGGTTACAAGTGAAGCAAATGAGTCAGACGACATAAAACGTCTGATTGAGAAATTGCAAAGTTCTGTGGAAACTATGGGTAAGGAAATACAACAGTTAAAGACTGCAACGTCCCAGGCAAAAGGTAATCAAGGTCAACAGTTTCAGAGACGCAGGAAGAAGCTAGATGACATAGAATGTTACAATTGTCACGAGAAAGGGCCATGTGAAAAAGAAATGTCCTAAAGCTATCAAAGGCCCGAATGAACACAAGGACGAATCCAAGGCTCCAACACCAGGAGTAGGTAGTAACAAGCACGCGTCTGCATCTTTAGGTAATTGTTCAGGTGGTGCTGGTATATACGTAGACGTCCTTATAAATGGGGTCCCTGGTAAGTTTCTAGTTGATTCAGGTTCAACTGTTACAATCATTTCTAGGGAACATTTCGAACAACTGAACCTGTTATTGCATGACACAGATATGAAGGTATTTACTGCAAACGAAAAAGAAATGCCAATAGATGGTTTCACAGAAGTTACCATAACACTTGGCCAGAAACAGGTAAAGATACAAGCAGTAGTATCTAGTATTCTAGCACAAGGTATATTAGGGTTAGATGCTCTTAAAGAGTGTGGCTATTTACTCGATATCAGTGATGCAAGATTCATTGCCAAAGACATGAGTCATACATTACCTTTGACATTTGAAGGTAGGGTAGGTTGTTTCAGGATTACATCTTGTCAGACGGTAAGCATACCACCAAGGAGCGAGATGGTAATTCAAGGGAAAATTGACAAACAACCTAATGAGACATTGCCTTCGGTAGGTATCATAGAGTCGTCTGTAAAGTCACTGAAAAGTTCTAGACCACTAACTGCCAGAGTACTAGTGGCAACAGATGATACGGGAATAATACCGGTGAGACTTCTCAATCTCGAAGATACATCTAAGGTAGTATACAAAGATACTGATATAGGGCAATTGGAAAGTGCTGAAGAAGTACAGGTGCCCCAATGCCAAGATGAAATCTTAGATGAAGAGTTAGAGAAATTGGCAAGTGAGTCGTCTCGTAATCTGACACAGGACGAACAGTCACAAGTAAAAGATTTCCTTTACAAGCATCGTGCCATGTTTGCTAAAAGTAATAAAGAACTAGGTAAAGCGACACTGGTCAAACACAAGATTGACACCGGGACGTCAAGACCCATTAAGCAACCACTCCGTAGAGTACCCGTACATCTCACCAGTGAAATAGATAGGAATATTGACGAGATGCTTGAATACAATATTATAGAGCCATCGACTAGTCCCTGGGCCTCAGCTGTTGTCCTGGCGAAAAAGAAAGACAATACGTTCAGGTTTTGTGTTGATTATAGGCGACTGAATGCATGCACAGGGAAAGATGCCTATCCCCTCCCAAGAATTGACGAGGCGCTAGACCACATGAAAGGGTTCTCTTGGTTCTCCACTCTTGATCTCATCTCAGGATATTGGCAGGTTGAGCTAGATCCAAAACACCAAACAAAGCTCAGATGACACAGAGCATGGTGACGATGGCGCAATACCATCATCTGACACCAGTAACAAGGAGCAAGAACGCTCAGATCAAGAATCTTTTGTAGATTCTGTGCCAATGGACACTGGCAAACGCCATCGACGTCCTCCTGTCTGGATGACAGACTTTGTTACTGCATAGAGTGGTAAGCAGTGTGTAAATATGTAAATACATTTGTCTTATTGTTAGTGTTCACTGGACTTTTTGGTTAGTATTATTGTTGTCTTCATTCGGGACGAATGAAGCTAAGAGGGGAGCAATGTAATGTTTTTTTTATCTTTAAATTGACGGGATCGGTGTAAGTGCTAATGTGTCTCCGTCCAGTATATAAAGAAGCGGCGTCCGTCGTGACACACTCTTTGTCAAGCTACCGAGGTGTAAGGTTCTAAATATAGTAACGCTAAACATTACCTGCATAAGGTTGATAGCGATCGATAGGTAGCATTTGGTAATAAGGTATTGTGCCAGAGGCAAGGTGCGTGCCAGAGGCTATACAGTAACCTGTGGCTACTGTCAGAGGCGAGTGTCAGAGGTACTGTGTCAGAGGCTATACAGTAGTCAGAGGCAAGTACCAGAGGCAATCGTCAGAGGCAAGAGCCAGGTGACAGAGTGTCGTCATTGTCGTGTAAATAATCTCCCCTCTGTAATTATACATTTGATTTGTTTCATGTACCAATCATTTGTTCCAATCATTGGCCAACCATTTGTAGAATCGTCTGGTCAGTCAAGTAACTGAAGGAAAGTACTTTGATATTTGAATTTATATTGTTTTCCTACCGTAAATTTTATATATCAGTAGGTGACCCCTACCTCGGTCACGTTACAGAATGTAAACATGATCTATTTATAGACAACGCGCTTCAGTAGTTCTATTCATTCCGTGTATTGTATTCTTCCCTTACTTTAAAGATATCACTTTAAAGATATCAACAAAAATGAAATTCTACGCGAGTATATACCTTCGTCTGCAAAATTTAGATTTACCTGGTGTTCAACCAAAGTTTAATATTTCGTTCCTACTGCGTTTCCCTTATATAAAGGTACCAAACCAACTGTTGCTTTATTTCTCGTTAATCACAAGAGCCTATCACGTGACTTTAGAATTTACGCGGATTAATTTCTGATAAAATGCCCATTTTATTTATTGCTTTAATACAGATTCAAAACATGTATGCATTATCAAACGACGCTGTCTACCCCCAGTGATTAAATGTGTCAAAATCTGGGTCACCCACATGTACACTTCCAAGAAGTGTGACGTACATGTAGTAAGTCGATCACGCGTCAGTAGACGAAGTTCAAGGACGAACTGCATTGTTGTCTGCAGAAAGATGCCGTGTTTGGATGAGCGAATATTCAGGCATAAGTGGATCAAATATTCAGTATTTAGGATGAGGATTTGATTCACTCGTGTCATTATCAACAGTGAATTTATCTTTGGATTCATAATATCAGAAATACTTCGAGTATCAGCGAATCTTTAGCCATGATGTTGAGGTAAGTCATGAAAATAGATCTACCGAGAATTTCGCGTTTTCGACGGCTGTACTCGACTTTTGCATCATTCTAATTACTTCCAGATGAAATAGGTATTTACAGAAGTTTGTATACAATAATACCGATTGATTTCATATGTCTAAGCAGTTTTACAGTGTGTTAAAAAGAGTTTTCAGAAGTTTTCCCTTCAGTTCTGTGAAATTTCTCCAGTTTAACTCTCCGCCATGTCTGAATTATGTTGGACAAAAGTCACGAATTTTCACGATTCAATTTTCTTCAGTTTTAATTGAAATGTTCAAAATACAGCAAGAGGACAAAATTCTATCTATCTATCTATCTCTCTGTACTTCACGCCCTCGTTAACGAGTACTCTGTGAAGGGTGCGCAGCTGTTAAAAAGTAAAAAGATAACAATATTCAGCTTTTCATTTGTCAACAACGTTTCTATACAGAAGGTACTACTTCGAATCAAGCGAAAAACGTCGAACGTTCGTTCGCTCTTACGTCAAATGGCGTTCTAGCTCCCTCCGCAATGATATTTCAGATGTAATGAAACTGGCTGAAAAATTGGCAGAAATAACTTAGTTAACACGTAAAATGTAAATATAAGGATTGTTTTTCAGCTTTTGCGCTTTATCGGTGTGTATTGGCAGTAGGGAATGGAAACATGCTTTACATATTTTGTTTCCATTTCCTACTGCCAATACACACCGATAAAGCGCAAAAGCTGAAAAACAATCCTTAAATATAGACAACTCGACTTACAATAATTCGTGCTACAAACAAAGTAATGAAAAATTACAGAATTCAATTATTCAAGTTATACTTACTCAAACACTCATCCTCCAGCAATAAATTTTATATCCACATATACAATAATGATATTCCAACATGAAAAATCAAATTCAAGGAATTGTGGTCCCCCGCTTTTGGGTGTTTGTCTTTAAAAAAAATGCTTACAGACATCCCCCCATTCTTAAGTTTTAATAATATATCTCATATATTATCAACATTCTAAATATGAAAGATTAACTCCAAGAAAAGGTCAAAATGTCCAAACTTTTGTTTTGTTTCCAAGGGACAGGGCTTATGAAAAGGTATGCACATGTGAAATATTTAAGACCTATGATTTAAATTACCATCAAAAACTTATGGTCGAGGTTGAAGTTTTTAAATGTGAGTCAACCTCCATGGACAAGGTCACAAGATCAGAACGTTGTTACCAACAGAAAGGTCTCATCACAAGGAATACACATGTGAAATGTGAAAGCCCTATCATTTTCCATTAAAAAGTTATGGACAAGGTTATAGTTTTTTGAAAAGTAGGTCAAACTCAAAGGTCAAGGTCACAAGGTCAAAAATTTTGGTATCCATGGAAAGGTCTTGTCACAAGGAATACACATGTGAAATATCAAAGCCCTATCACTTTCCATTCAAAAGTTATGGTCAAGGTTAAAGTTTTTAATAAGTAGGTCAAAGTCCAAGGTCAAGGTCACAAGGTCAAAAATTTTTGTATCCATGCAAAGGTCTTGTCGCAAGGAATACACATGTGAAATATAAAAGCCCTATCACTTTCCATTCAAAAGTTATGGTCAAGGTTAAAGTTTTTAATAAGTAGGTCAAAGTCCAAGGTCAAGGTCACAAGGTCAAGAATTTTGGTATCCATGCAAAGGTCTTGTCACAAGGAATACACATGTGAAATATAAAAGCCCTATCGCTTTCCATTCAAAAGTTATGGTCAAGGTTAAAGTTTTTAATAAGTAGGTCAAAGTCCAAGGTCAAGGTCACAAGGTCAAAAATTTTGGTATTCATGGAAAGGTCTTGTCACAAGGAATACACATGTGAAATATCAAAGCCCTATCACGTACCATTCAAAAGTTATGCACAAGGTTAAAGTTTTTGTGACTGACGGACAGACGGACGGACGGACGGACGGACAGACGAACCGGTTTTTATGTCCCCGCGCTTTCGCGAAAGCGGGGGACAATAAACACACTTCAATATTCCATTTTCTCGGATTTGCTCCCATATTCCCCGGCTGATACACACTTCCACGTGTCAGAACGTCACACAGTAAAGAAAGGAATATATACGGATTTAAATTTCCGACTTTCACACGAAACACTAACTATATATGTAAAGATGTATTGTGAAATTTATTTTGATTAGTACGACTAAAACTCACTATTATCATGCATATAATTTTCCATATTCTTGCCCGGAATATAGGATATATGTACAATGGGCGCTATTGTATAATAATAATAAAAAAAAAACAAAAAAAAAACACCAACACAGTAATACCAGCACATCAACACCAAAACAGCAGAACTCACACACCAACACCAACACATTAACACAAACACCACCACAGCACAACCAACACAGCAGAACAAACACACCAACACCAACAAAGCAGACCCAACACAGCAGAACCCACACATCAACACCAACACAGCAGAACCAACCCACCAACATAACACACCAACACCATCACATCAACACCATTACAGCAAACCCAACACAGCAGAACCAACACACCAACACCAACACACCAACACAGCAAAACCAACATAGCAGAACTTACACAGTAGAACCAACACATCGACGCCAACACAGCAGAATAAACACAGCAGAACCAACAAATCAGCACCAACATAGCAAAACCAACACAGTAGAATCAACATAGCAGAACCAACACTTCAACACCAACACATCAAAACCAACACATCAAACCAACAGAACCATCACATCAACACCAACACATCAACTCTTACAAAGCAGAACCATCAGCAAAAGCAGAACAAACACACCAGAACCAACAGCAGAACGAACACACCAACACACCAACACCAACACAGCAGAACCAACACACAAACACCAACACCCACACATCAACACCAACACATCAACACCAACACACCAACACCAACACCAACACATTAACATCAACACAGCAGAACAAACACAGCAGAACAAACACATTAACACGAACACATCAACACAAACACATTAACACCAACACAGCAGAACCAACACAGCAGAACCAACAGCAACACCAAAAAACAATACAGCAGAACTAGCACAACAGAAGCAACACAGCAGAAAAAACACATCAACAACAACACAGCAAATCCAACACAGCAGAAACAACACAGCAGACCCACCAAATTAACAGCAACACATCATAACCAACACATCAACACCAACACAGCAAAAACAACACATCAACAGCAACACGGCAGAACCAACACAGCAGAACCAACACATCAACACATCAACACCAACACATCAACACGAGCACGGCAGAACAAATAGCAGCACAGCAACATCAACACCAACACAGCAGAAGCAACACATCAACACCAACACATCAACACCAACTCGGCAGAACCAACAAAAACACCAACACCAAACAGCACCAACAGGAACAGTAACACCAAAACCAACACCAACACTAACATAAACAACAATACATTGAACCCCTCATAGGCTCTATGTGAAATCAGAGTAGAAAAGCACAACGAAAAGGGCAAAAAAAGACACAGTAAACACCAAAAACTACATCAAAAAAAGAAGCACAAAATACTACACGTAAACCAACGATACCAACGGACAATCAGTGTCCATGTAAGACGGTCATCTGTCAGGTTAGTAGTAAATGGTGTTGTTATCAAGATTACGTGCGCATACCCCTCTCACTATTTCGGTTACCCAGAGCTTTCAAAGAATGCACAATTGCTGTCTACACAAATAAGACAGCAAAACACAGGACCCAAGCAACACGCATATAAATAATGTACATTGATATAGACAAGACAACAAAACACAGGGTCCCAAGCAACACACAAAACACTATATACGTAAACCAACGGGACCAATAGACAATCGGTGCGAACTTACAGCGGTCATCTGCCACGTTAGTAGCAAGTGGTGTGGTTATTAAGATTACTCACTATTTCGGTTACCCCGAGATTTACAGCATGGACAAGACATGCACGTCTCGGATACTTAACCCTCATCAGTGATCCTCTGTCTACACAAACAAGACAGCAAAACACAGGGTCCCAAGCAACATATAGATGAATATGTAAATGGATATTAAGCATATGAGATAGGAAGAGACAGTGCTCTACCGTACTACATGTATTTTTCTGAAGTCCTATGTTAAACCATATTTTATAGAACAAAGCATTGAAGATCGCAGGTAAATCATGTTTATTCATGTATGTTATAACTAATATCTAATCATTGTAAACGGATTGTAAATCATGCTTTATACATAATCATCTTATTATTAAATACATGTTCTTATCATTGAAAAATGAACGGACATCTTACAAAATCTTTCTGTTGTTAACTGAATGTAATCATACATCTTTCTATAGAAAACTGAATGTAAATCATACAGCTTTCTATAGTAAATTGAATGTAATGAGTTAAAGAAGATCCTGACAATAATCTCAACAGCACCCACAATAGAGCACAAAATCAAACATCAACGGACCCCTAGCAAGCTAGAGGTGGGACCAGGTGCTCAGGATGAGTAAGCATCCCCTGTTGGCTAGCCGCACCTGCCGTCGATGTTTAAGCATGGAAATGAAAATATATAAAATGCATGCACTGTTTGACGTTATGTCTATGTCGAAAGCGCTATGGCGACAAGGTCAGGGAAATATATTAAAAACTCTTACTGCCAAACCTCTCGCGGGGAACTTTTTTACGAGCTCCACGCGGCAAAGGGCATAAGTGTGACACAAATGAGTTAAAGAAGATCCTGACGATAATCTCAACAGCACCCACAATAGAGCACAAAATTAAACATCGACAGACCCCTAGCAAGCTAGAGATGGGACCAGGTGCCAGGGAGGAGTAAGCATCCCCTGTTGGCTAGCCGCACCCGCCGTCGATATTAAAGCATGGAAATGAAAAAATATTAAATGCATGCACTGTCTGACGTTATGTCTATATAGAAAGTGCTATGGCGACAATGTCAGGGAAATATATCATAAACACTTACTGTCAAACATACTGTAAATCATACATCTTTCTGTTGTAAACTGAATGTAAATCATAGATCTTTCTATTGTTAACTGAATGTAAATCATACATCTAACCAAAGATTGTACTCTATGTCTTCCGAAATGGAAGTAACCGGATGTGACATTTTTACCGAATTGAAGCGGCGGGTGTTGCATACAAGCAGGAGATGCTTACTTTTCCTGGGCAGCTGGTCTCATTCCCATATCGGGAGTTTGCTTCTTTTCCTATGGTGGAGGTTTTTATTTGTTTGCATTGGTTCCTGTTTTATCCTTATTTTGTATGCCTTCTGATTTTCTGAATTATCGATTTTGTGCTGTATACAGGGATATGGTCATTATCCATATTTGTCATTTCTATAGTAAATTGAATGTAAATTATACATCTTTCTATAGTAAACTGAATGTAAATCAATGTAAAAAATGTATATAATATACTATGATAGATTCAGTTTGGTATAAGACTAATCGATATTGGTCTACAACTGCTAATTTTCCTTCTCCCACTTAATTGTACTTGGTCTATAAATTGCTCATTTTCCTTCTCTCACTACTTAAGTTGTTACTTGCTATATGTACCTCTCAATAACTGTTTCCCTATATTTTCCATCCAGAGAATGCGGTGAAAGGATATCCATAACAGTATGTACCAGTGTCTGTCTGTATCCACACGTAGTCACCAACAGTTAGTGTCAGCAGTATGGTTTTGCTGGCTGCCTCTCCAAAACCACCGTTACTTTCATAACTGTATGACAACAACAGCGGGTAACCGTTATGGTAGATGGTAGCAACACAGTGTTGTGAGTCAGACTTAGACAAGGTGGACCACGTGAAGACATAGGTACCAGGTGAGGGACAGGTAAATATACCTGTATTACTGTTGTAGGCTCCTCCTATATTGGTGATCACTCTATCATACACTATTTTCTTGTTATTATAGTTGGACAATCCAGATGAAGTTGATACAGTGAACGCGTAGGTTCTGTTTCTCTCTGTAAATGAAAAGCAAGTTTTTTATTTGCACAAAATAATTTTCATTTTTGAATTATTTTGAAAAAGTCTACGAATTTGACGAGTACTATGATATTCTTTAATTATTTTACTTCATAATGAACGGTTTCAAGTTTTACAAAATAATTACCATACGTTCTAGAGTGTAGTATTCATCATTGATCAATTATTATACCTATATGATACATACACAATTAATAAAATGAATAGTTTGTTGTTAATGAAAACTTTACATATTTTCGAAATGAAATGTTGTGCAATTTTATATCGGATTGCCTTTCCAAACATATATTCAGTAGACATGGTAGAAAATCAAATTCAGTTGAATCCTAGTTTTCTTTAATAACAAGAAGAAGACTTCTATCTCATAGAGATGCGTATTTATGTTTGAATCGTGAATTTTCCGAAATATTTTTTCATTCTTTTTTAACTGTAGTTTTTTTTAAATAGCCGAATTCATTTTGTTATATCAAATACTAAAATGTTGTCTGCATAAACAAACTGAAAATGGTGTCTTACTTTGATAAAGACATAGTAGAGGAGCATGATATCACATGAATATAATTTATAATATTTTACCTGACTGAAGATTGTGTATTTCTTGTCCCAGATTGTTTATATGAGATGACATATTTCTCTTTATTTCTGAAACAACAGAATTCAAGGAATATTCACAGATTACATCGACAAGATCCATTCAATAATCGTGATAATCTATTCTAATTTGGAGGAGTTTCCCTTATATAGGAATCAGAATTATCCGGATTAAGTGTTATTAGAACATCTGTTTAAAAAAAAGCATATAGCATAGGCTAAACGAATGATTTTTGTCATGCTGTAACCCCCCCCCCGCCCACAAAAAAAATCCTAGCTTTACAGGAATCGATATTTTCAAATGTTCCCAATGAATTTTTAGGCTAAACTGTTTTCTTTGTGTGTCCTAATAAATGACGTCAAAATTGTTTACAACAAAGTGCTCGTATGCAGGTGCACATGTGTACGCGAATGTAGTTATCGTTACACGAATATATAATCAATTTCAGAAGCATTATTTTAATCTATTTAGTAATAATTTACAATAAAGTAGAGGGCGTGTCATTACTAAACGTGTGTTTTTTTATATGGTAGCCCTAGCACTCTCTACATAGACATATCCGAAGACAGGGCATGTTTAGTAGATCTTGTAATCATTTTTCGTGCATGAACATTGACACCAGGTGCGGCAAGCCAAACAGGGGATGCTTACTCCTCCCTGGATCCTGGGAAAAAATGATAAGGAAACACAGAGTCGGTACATTTGCTGTCCTGTTTGTGTGGTCATCTTACAGTGAGGAGGTATTTTACGCTACAATTGTTCGTTCTTTGAGACATTTTGGTAGCAGATTGCCGTCCTAATGTTAAAGCCAGCACCGGTTGCCCATTGGTCTTGATTGTTTATGTGTGGTCTTTCGTGTTTATCTCCTCTTTGTCTCTTGCTCCTAGGGTTGTGCGCATGTAATCCAGGATAACCACACCTTCTGCTACTGACGTGGCAGATGGCCGTCCTAGGTCGGCACCGTTTACCCATTGGTCTCGTTGGTTTATGTGTAGTCATTTGTGTGTTATGTTTTTCTGTGATTTGGCGTTCCTTTTACTACTGCGTCTCTTTCTGTGCGTGTCTTTTTTGTGTTTTACAGTGGGTGTTTTGGGAGGTTGCTGTTGGTGCTGCAACTAGGTGTTGTTGGAGATCCCCTCCTTTCTTTCTTGCTGTGATCGTCTTCTATGTGTTTTCGCATCGGGTGTTTCGATGTTTTGCTGTTGATACTGTAGCGGGGTCTGGTTGGTGATCCCCTCCATTCATTTAAGCTGTTCCCTGTTTACAAAGTTCTTGTTCAAAGAAAATCAAATACATAAAAGCACTTTCGTATTGATAGTCATAATAAGTAAAAAAAAATCAAAGTTTTCCTTCGAATTTCTCGTCAGATCGAGTAGTGGGAAAACACCTCTATATTGTTTTTAAAAATAATGCAATAAATTAAAATTAAGGATTGAAATAGTTAACACTTATTTTACCTTTGGTTATATTTTCTAAATCTTTCAGCATTTTCTGAGCATCAAGGAACGAGAGTGACGTATAATGGATCTGTCTGGCGAGAGATGTCAGGTTATCATTTATATGGCCTATCTGTAGTTGATTTGTATTCCTTAATGTGTTAACGTTGGTAACAAGATCCTGGACAACAATTTGGAAAGCTTCATAGTTCTGGTTCCCTTTCTCACCCATTATTTTAAGGCTTTCGATCTCAGCGGTACTATTTTCACTCAGGAATTTTATTTCGTCATGGATTGTTTTATTTTCTTTCCTCAGTAATTGTATCGTCGATTCCAAAAGTGTTATTTTGTGTTGTTGGTCTTGAATTGTCTTGTTCATTGATTGTTCTTTCTGTTGTTGAGCATATATTGTCGCATTCATGATTCTCAAATCCTGTTGTGTTGTCGAGTCTATCAATGCTATTTTCTGCTGCTGTCCTTGTGTTGTACCTATCAGATAAGCTAATTCCTGTTGCTGTGCTTGAATTGTATTATTCATTCCAGTAACTAAATTCCGAAGTAAGGATATGTCATGTTTCATGTCCGTGATCTCCTGTGGATTTCCACTGTTAGTTACGTTAATTGCAGTAACTCGTAACACATAAATCGCAAAAAATAAAACAAAGAAGCGAGACATTATATTGTATATATAATATTTTAAGCTAAACAAAAATGACTGTAAGCTAAACGTAAAGGTAAATCAAATCTGTATAAAACAGACTTCAGACGTAACGATATTTTATCAGCAAGTGTATACAGTACAAAGTTTAGTTGTTAGCATGATAATCTAATCTAATATTATTATACATGTTGAAATGCACGTATTTATGTGTATGAAAGGCTGATAAGTTTAGTTAGCGAGGGTTAAGTACCCGAAACGTGCATGTCTGGTCCATGCTGCCAATTTATCTGTTCTTAAATTATGCTTTTCAATTTGAAGACGTTTTACATTTGAAACACTTGGCGAGTGTCGCTGCTAGTGGACCAGTAGTCCCCGAGGGCACATGTAGCCAAGTTCGATCAATTTCGGCTGATCGTTTCTTCAACCTATTCTTAAATTTCTGTTATCAAAATTTCTTGAAACTTCTAAAAACGTGGGTCCTATAGCATCATATCCCACCCATCCTGCAACGTCTTTCAGTACGTTTTTGGACATAGTAATTTCACACTTTTTGGGCATACTACATTGTTTAGATTTGAGGATCACTGACGAGGGTTAAGTACTCGAAACGTGCATGCCTATTCCATGCTGCCACTTTATCTGTTCTTAAATGATACTATTCAATTTGAAGACATTTAACATTTGTACCACTTGGTAAGTGTCAATGCTGGTGTACAAGGAGTGCCCGAGGGGACATGTAGCCAAGTTCGATCAATATCGGTCGATCGTTTCTAAGACGCATTCTTAAACTTCTGTCATCAAAATTTCTTGAAATTTCTAAAACGTTCTCGAACGTGCATGTCTTGTCCACGGTAACGCTTTCGATAAGTTAAGTGGCATCTATTGATCTATATAACAATTGTTAAATAATTTTGCCGGCAAATATTACTGAACATGAAATAAACGAATCTTGATTTCGTCTTAAAGAACGACCATTATTTTATTTTCCCATATGCTTACTGAGGCCGAATCTAATTCGAGTTGTCGTGCTTCGTGTAGACTTTGCGCAACGACCCAATTTCCTTTAGTTGTTACCGCAACAGTTATATACTGTATACAGAAAACAGCTCTCAAATTAATCGTATTCTGTAAATGTTATTTCTCATTACCGTCAGTCATGACTGACGGTATACTGTAATCATTCGAGATCTACTTTCACGGATAAAATACCTCTTTGCAATATGATTGGTCAACAATCAAATAAGTCATATCGATCGAAATATATTTACACCAAATTCTAATCTAGGTTGTTCATATTGCTTATTATATGTTAAAATCCGGTCTGCGAAAGAGTCTTGATGACCAAGATGTAAAAGTCATATTGTATAAGTTCTTCTCGTCCTAAAACAGCACCGAGATGTCTTTGCATCGATATGTCCCACTACAAGTGTACAATGTAATAGTAAGAATGCATTACGGATTGTGCATTCCGGCTGTTTTGTTTTCATTTTATGTCTCTTAGATATTCAATTTTGCTGTATATTTCATAATATTAAGTATTATTCTCTTTCTCATATATGAAAATTGTACCTTATACACTCTGTCTATTAGATTGATTCGGATTGATTGTATCTTTTTTTGTAAATATTTTTCTTCATTTATTTCGGGTTCTGAATGTTTACGCGCCATTTTTCCCGCGTTAAGTGCTATCAACCAATCACAGAACACAAGCCTAAGCGTCTACGAAGCGGACAGCAGAAGAGAATCGTAATAGAGAGAAAAAGAAACATCGGATTTGAGAAAACTTACAACAAAAAGGGTATTTTTATAGTGCATATTTAATAACAATGATTTGCACGTCCGGCACTTGCCACCAAGGATCCTTTGCATCGTATGGTCAAGGTTTTCAGTGTACAATGACTGCAACAGTAGCAGTTCTTGCATTTTTAAGTTGCAGATTCTCTTCCCCTGCCCATTGGTCACCATCAGAGTTAGATCACATAACTTTGACAGGGAGTAGGCTGTACGATTCTGTTGTTTATCCTCTACCACCCCGTTATCTTATGCACAATGACATCCCTAGTGATTAGACAATGTGGGGAAACCGATACAGTGTTGATCTTCAACAGAATACTATGTATGGTATAGTGGGTCAGCCTGGTGATGAAAGCGCAATGTCTTTTTCAATTAATGATGCTTTTCAACAGTCTTTAGTCATATCACCAGGTTGCATCTTTACTGCTGGTGGTTTAAGCATAGCAATAATTTCAGAAGGTTCCGATTTCTACATATATGATTCACATGCACGTAACACTACAGGTTTTCCTAGTAGTAATGGCAATGCAGTATTATTGAGGTTTACATCAAACAATGAGATGATACGATACATTGAGACAGTTTATCAGCAACAAGAGTTCAATCTGTCTCCTCTTGTTCTACTTTCTTGTGATTCCATCAACACAATTCCAATCAATGACAATGCAAATGCACATACTTCATTCAGTGACTCTTTAAATTGTGTTAATGTGCCCTCTTCAAGTATGAAATCATTTGTTGATTTCTTTAGTGATTCTGATTTTCAACATTCAGAGAAACCCAGTGTAGGTGAAGAGTCGTACATTGAAAATCCATCAAACACTCATTTACACATGGCAAATAATAACCACACGTATTGCTCCTACGCTACTGTTACTGATGCAAAAAACAATTGTAATATCAGTTATCAGCTTGAGCACTCTGGTACATACATTTCCTCATCAGAACATACTTCTTTGACTGATATGCCTCTCAATTACATCATAACAAACACTGAGAATATTCAAGATAATGCAAAAACACAGAAATCCCATGCTAAGAATTGTGGGCATCCTTTGTCCTTAGGTACAGGTAGAATTCCAATAAATGCAATTCAGTCCGCCAATCAAAATACGTTGCAAAATTGCAAGCCTACACCTACTGAAAGAGAAACGGAATGCTTTGACTTGGAACATTTACAAAATCCTCAAAACTCTTTGCAATATCATTCATATTCATTATCATGCGAGATTGTTAATACAGAACATCCCTTACTCTTGGATAATAGTACAAATGATTATTGCACTAGTCATATTAGTCAGCTTCCGTGTAATGACAAAAGGTTCACAGACGCTATCAACCTTCTACCATGCTTTGCTTGTACTCTGTGTGATAGATTTTTATTCAAAGACCAGGTAAAAACATGCAAGAAAAGGATTGACACTATGTTCCTTAGCATAAATGATACATTATGCTCTTTTTGTTATCAATGTGTAAACAAAGGCAAAACTTCATACAGATCTCAGCATTGCAACAACTTATATACAGGTGACATTCCTAGACAGTTAAAAGGCCTCGGCTTAACAGAGAAGCGACTGATAAGCAAGATCAATACTTTTTTCACGTTGGTCATTCTTCCATGTTTTCCTATTGGTCAGTTTGCTCAGAAAGGTTTTGCCATTCATTTTAAGACAGACCTAACAAACTTTGTTCGAAAGTTGCCATGTACATCCGGATTAGATAGTTTTGTGTGTTTGACCAATTCTAATAGACATGAAGTAATACCATTCAATAAGACCGTAGTGACGACAGCTCTTCAATGGCTCAACGACAATAATAGGTTGTACAATGATGTCCAATTAGATGATGATATTTTATCAGGACATAGTAACAGCACTGTTGAAATAGATTGTATTAACAACCTATTGGAATTTGGTGCCATTGAAATTGACTATGCAAATAATATTTCGAGTGACCCTGTCCCCTTTCAATTAGACGACATGCCAATTGATTTTCTTCGAATGGCTCACGCTGAGGAACTAGCTTTTCCATGGCTTTTCCCATATGGTTATAACGGATATGATGCTTCAAGACCCCAAAAATTGACTTTATCACAATACTACAAAATAAGGTTGTATTCTTTTGATGCTAGATGGAGAAAAGATGTGTCATATCTAATGCATGCAGTTAACACTCTAGAGAAAAATGCTCTATCTAATTGCATATCTACATACATGAGAATTCACAAAGGAATGGCTGCAGATAGTCCTTTAATGACAGCATCAGATTTACAATCAAACAACACATCAATGAAAGAAAACTCTTTCATGTTCATGAAAAAAATTCGCGGTACCGCAGCTTACTGGAAAAACAATCTCTTGAATTTATTGGCTATGATAAGAAACATTGGACCTCCAACAATTTTTATGACTTTGTCATCTAATGATTATCATTGGAAAGAATTGGCCATGTCACTTCAGTTATGCATGGAAAAGGATGTTGACTTTGACTCTCTACCACAAATGGTTCAAAGTGATCCCTTAATGACTGCTGTTCATTTTGACAGAAGGTGGAGATCATTGTTGAAATATGTCTTGAAAAGTGAAATGAAACCTTTGGGGGTCATTCAAGATTATTTCATAAGAGTTGAATTTCAAGCAAGAGGTAGTCCCCATTTACACATTTTTTTCTGGATCAAAGATGCACCATCTATGGATAGTTGTTCATCTGAATTACATCTAATAAACTACATTGACAAAATCATATGCACTCAAATCCCTGATAGAAATGTCAACCCTGAACTACATGATTTGGTAATGAAATTACAAGTGCATTCTCATAGAAAGTATTGTCAACGTAATGGAAAGTGTAGATTTAGTTTTCCTTTCAATGTATGTCCTCACACAAAGTTAGTCGTACCTGTAACAGATGGCAAAAAGAGAATGAATAAGTTCTATGAAACAAAACGAAATAGTAATGAAACAATGATCAATCCTTACAATCCTGTAATCTTGGCTCATTGGAAAGCAAACATGGACATACAGATGGTTGGTGGTGCATACGGTATTGCATGTTACATCTGTAGTTACATTTGCAAAGCTGAACCAGATACACTTAGAGATGCACTATCAGATATTTTAGTTCATTAAAAGAGTCTCCACAGCCGCTTCGAAAGAAGATGTTTACTATTGGTATGTGTGTTTTAAAACACAGGACTTTATCTGCCCAGGAAGCTGCTTATAGACTAAGTGATTTAGATTTCATATCAACTTCTCGAGAGACTGTTCATTTAAGCGCTTTACCACCTCATAAACAATTCAAACTCCTCAAGTCTCAAAAAGAATTACAAAATCTTCAACCAACTAGTACCAACATCTTTTCAGATAATAATATCGATGACTATCACAACAGACCATCCATATTAGAAAATATTAGTTTGTTTCAGTATGTCCAATGCTACAAAAGATTTTATGGTAAAATACCTATGAATACAAAGAAAAATATCATGAGATTGCGTAATAGTGAAAAGATGATTTCCAAGAGAAATAATCTGGCAATAGTAAGAGTGCATCATGCCCCAATGAATACTGATGATTATTTCTATGGCTTAATCATGATTTATTACCCACATCGATTTTATTCTGAAATTATTGGAAATGCAACAGATGCCAAATCAGCTTTTATTGAGAAACATGATTATTTTGATAAAGATGCAGTTTCTAGTTGTTATACCAATCCCTCAGTTGATGATGCTATTAGAGCAATTCGTGCATTTCAGTTGCAACAACAGTGGGAAATGAATGAAGAAGAAGCAGATGAACAATGTAGTACTGATAGTCACCGCTCTGTTATGGTTGAGGATATATCATTAAATCACGAAGTTCTTGAACATAATTTGGCAAGTGGGGATATTGAAATTGAAAGTTCTGTCAATTCAGAAGCTTTTATAAACATGTCCACAGAAAATGAATGGCATTCTATATGTACAGGTGTTATGTCAAATAATTTATCTGATACATATAATATCTTGACAGGAGATCAGAAAAGAGTCTTTTCTTATGTAACTGCAAAGTTTAGAAAACATGAACCCTTTCAGATTTTTATAACAGGTGGTGCAGGAGTAGGCAAGAGTTTCATAGTTTCTCTTATTATTAAATGGTTAAGACTTAACACTGCAACTATAAGTGGCTCTGAAACTGTCTGTGTCACTGCTCCCACTGGAGTTGCTGCTTACAATATACATGGAAACACAATCCACAGTTCTCTAAATTTGCCTGTTCAACATAGCTGGAATACCTCATACACAGATTTGAATGTTTTAGCATTAAAGAAATTAAGATCTAAATTTAGACAAGTTCATTCCATTATAATTGATGAAATCAGTATGGTAAGCGATGTACAACTTACAAATATACACAGAAGATTGACCGCTATTAAACAAAATGAACAACCTTTTGGTGGATTAAATATCTTAGTTGTTGGTGACTTCTTCCAATTAAGACCAGTACGAGGCAGATTTGTTTTCAAGAATGATATTTTGTGGTCATTGTTCACCCCATTTCATTTGAAAGAAAATGTTAGACAATCTCAAAATTCTTCATTTGCTAGCTTGCTAAATCGTGCAAGAATTGGACAGCTAACTTGTGATGATATTCAAACTTTGAAATCAAGATTAATGCCTTATGATGACTTGTTGAATTCATCAATACTTCACATCTATCCAACAAAACATGAAGTAAACTTGCACAATTCAAACATGCAGAATTTACCAACAAGTCAATCTACAAAATTTATTGCAAACCACAGTTTCTCACTTAGAGATATTGGAAAGAATTCTGTCGTTACATCCCAATGCATTCCAAATGATGATAGAGAAGCTGGAGGACTTCCATTACAATTATGTCTATCAGTTGGTACAAAAGTTATGCTTCTCAGAAATTTGAACATTGCAATGGGTCTTGTAAATGGAGCAATTGGAACCATTACAGAACTGCCAAATGCTATGCATGACACTTTGTATATTAATTTTTCAAGTCTTTCAACTCCTTTAATTTTCAATAGAACAAGAATACCCATTTCTAAGTATCAACAAGAATATCTATATAATGGAAGATACATAATTAGAAGAAATTTCCCAGTTATACCTTGTTGGGCTACTACTATCCACAAAGTACAAGGACTGACTTTGGATAAAGTTGCTGTATCTATAGGAACATCTGTATTTGAAAAAGGACAGGCTTATGTGGCACTTAGTAGAGTTAATAAACTTAAGAATTTGTTTCTAGTTGCATTTTCTGAGCACAAGTTAATCTGTGATCCTGAAGTTTTACAACAGTATTTAAACATGTACATAAACAAGAGTACGTCACTACTTGAAAGTAGTTTGGTTACATCTATATTTGTAGTAATTGTACAGCTGATGTGTAGACAAGTTCTAAAGTAGACATATGAACAAGCCAAAAAAAAAAATAATGCAAATTTCTTCCTATTGCATAATTTCATACTACATGCATATTAACAGCATTTTCAGGTATTACGAGATCAATAAATGAACTCTTTCTTAACAAAAATAAACACTTTCTGAATAACCATTCATATTGTAATTCTATGTTCTTCTATCAATTTCTCTGTCAAACAAAGAAATATTCTGCATAAGCCAGTAGTAGGCCATAGGACTTTCAAATTTATCCTTTATTCCTTGTGTGTACACACATTTCCATTGAGTTTTCCTGAACACTCCAAATAAACTTCAGTACTTGAATTAACATATTTCTAATTCTTAAGATACACAAATAATTCTCAAAATTACAACTTTTCTTGTGACATAAAATGAACTATCAGCTACAAGACAATAAAATGAACTATCAACTACAAGACAATAAAATGAACTATCAACTACAAGACAATAAAATGAACTATCAACTACAAGACAAATCTCTCGCCCCATTTTCTAATCCAGATATGCATGTGCATAAATCTGAAAAATTCAAGGTTTTTGCACAGTTTATTACATTCCTTATTTCTGATCTTTGCACACTTGATCATTACTGATTTCAAAGATACATGTATTTGTTTAAATAGAATGGATATTTGATATCTGATAGACCTGTAGTTACTGTACTTATAGTTTGTGTTGTATAAAATATTTCATATAATTGATACTGAAAGGAATTTGCTATTTCTCAATAATAAAGTTTCCATACTCATAAATTATTTTGGTAAGTGTCACTCGTATACATTAACTAATTAAAACATTTCTTATATATCATAAATACTGTAATTTTTAGCTTGCCAAAACAAAACTCCGAAGAGCTAATGTCATACGCTTGGCATCATCATCTGTAGACAAAACTTTAACATGGGCTATACCTACTTAACCATAAAGGGTAGGGCTTTTATATTTCATATGTAGATACCTTGTGACAAGACCTTCATTTTGAGACCATGATCTTTGACCTAGTGACCTTCACCTTGGACTTTGACCTACTTTAAAAAAAAATTAACCTGGACTATATCTTTCTAACCATAAAAAGTTGGGCTTTCATATTTTACATGTCAACACTTTGTGATAACACCTTTCATTTGAGACCACCACATACCTTGTGATAACACCTTTCATTTGAGACCATGACCTTTGACCTAGTGACCTAATACTTTTTGTATTTTGGAAGTTATTTGATTTTTCACAAAAACCTGCTACGTCAAGCTATAAATTCTTTGATTACCCTATGTTTTGTACATTTTGTAGTCCTAGAACAATAACATGCCAATAATACTTTATATTGATATTTGTTTTAACCAGATGCTGATCAAACTGGAGAATATTCGTAAAGAAGAACCAGACAAGCCAGTCAAACACACAGTACATTGTACTGTCATGGACAAATCTGCTGTTACCACATACAAAGACAACAAAACCATGGCAACAATATACCTGGCTGATGACACAGACTACATGAAATGTCTCGTATACGACATCTCCCTTTTGCCTCTCATGAAAGTAAATAGCGGTATACAACTTCAAGACTTCATCCCAAAAAGAGAGTAAGTAAAGTGCAATTGTTTGAGTATCGACAAAATTTCATTTACAGTTTGTTAATATACCACAAGTACCAGTCATCTGTTTTATTTAGATAAATGTTTAGAAACAAAACTGACCATAGGCGGATCCAGGAATTTTTTTCAAGAGGGGGGGGGGTCCTAAAGTCCGAATTTCTTGAAAAGAAAAACCAAAAATGCAGGAAAGTAAAGTTTATGACAGTTCTGTTTCTAATTATTAATATAACAGGTTACTAGAGAGCAGTGGCGTGCAAAAAGCTTAAAATCTTGAATTTTCACATCATAGTACTTCATTATTGATTGTCTTTTCTAATATGTAAATACAACAAATGGAAAGTGACAGCAAGACAGCAAATTGAAAGAAAATCCACTATTTGTGTCTTTTTCAATTTCTTTTCATTTTATGTTCTCATAAGCTTGGAAGGAAAACTTCAGTTATTCACTAATTCACAATTCTCCATTCAAAAATTTGTCGAACACCTTCCCCTCAGACCCTTTTATGTATATGTACCTTATTCATTTAGTGACCTTCACCTCAGACTTTGACCTACTTTTCAAAATCTTTAACCTGGGCTACATTTCTTGACCAACAAGATGTAGGGATTTGATATTTGACATGTAGATACCTTGTGACAAGACCTTATATTTGAGACCATGACCTTGGACTTTGATGTACTTTTCTTAATCTTTAACCTGGGCTATATCTCTTGAACTATAAGGGGTAAGGCTTTGATATTTCAGAAGTAGACCCTTTATGAGGGACCTTTTATTTTAGACCATGACCTTTGACCCAGTGAGCTTGAACTTCGACTTTCACCTTAACCATTTACCTACTTTTTAATTACTTGCACTGTGATAATATCTTTAGCTCACTAAGAGACAAGACTAACATTAGATGAATAGAATCCTCAAGACAATACTTTCTGTATTTTGGAAGTTATTTGATTTTTCACAAAAACCTGCAACAGCAAGCTACATGTATGTAATCTTTGATTACCCTATGTTTGTTGATTTTAAATGTCAAACTTTTTTCCTTCGCAACCCTCCCAAACCATTTGATGGAAGTTAAAAGTGAATTATTCATGTAATTATTAATTCTCTCTAAGAAGTGGTTCACTTTGCTTTGTCATTTATAGTAAAAATAATTCAATCTTGTTTCAGCCACATCGTTGTTAATAGGTTATCGAAGGTGTTTGTATCCAAACCTGTAGAAGTACCATCTGAAATACAAGACAAGATACAGAACCAAAAGCAAAAATCTGTTTCCACATTTGAAGCAGCAAGTTCACCCAAGAAAACAGCCATTTCAACAATGAAAGGACTGATTACAAAGGTTTAAAATGTTAACTCATTAAATTTAAAAACTGAAAAGACTGATTTCAATAATTCAACATTTTTGACTTACTTTTTTTAATACTTTGGATCAATTTTCATACTGAACAGAGTTAATCAAGCAAAAAAACCATGATTTTCTCTTCATGCTGCCTTTGTATCTTAACATTTTAAATAACTGAAGCAAATGCTATTAATGATATATAATTTCATTCAGTTTTGCTCAAAATCACTTTTCAGTGTAGGCATACTTCAGAAATGGTTTCTTGTACAACAAAATAATTTCAATCATTCATTACTCATTTGTTAATTGCCGCAAACATCTAAATGTACTTAAATTTTTATCAAAACAAACACAGGTACTGTAAGCAAGCTTGGTTAGATTAGTTAATTAGATATTGATTGTTTTGTGAGTTCAAAATTTGTTTGCAATAGCCTTGAGTTTGCAATACCCATGTTAGTATTAACCCTCAAATACTACTGCCTTCATTTTAAAAGGTTTGCCAAGGTTTCAAATTAGTTAATAAAAAACATGAATTCACTGCACTGTATGTGTGTTTTTAAAATTATTGCTTTACTGTATAACTTCTGTCAATATAAATCTGCCTTTCTAATAAGTCATTTATACTTTTAGAGTTCTCCAATTGAAAACAAGAGAGTAAGAAGCACAGGAGAAGAAATTCCTTTCAAAAGAATCAAAATCAAGGACTTTGAAGGAGAAATTGATGTGTGTCTTTGGAGAGAACTTGCTGAAACTGAAGTCAGGAGGGGAGACAGTGTGAAATTAACTGGATTTACAGTTTCCGAAACATTTAACGAAGATGGCCAACCTATACCAGCTGTAACAAACAAATTCAAAAGTGCAAACATAGAGGTATTGTTAGCTCTACTGTTCAAAGACCAGAAGAGCTTATGCGATCGCCCTGTGTCCAACGTCCGTCTGTCCGTCCGTTAAACTTTTCTTGTGAATGCGAATCCTCTGAATCTGTAAATGGTAAGAAATTAATTCTTTTTGCATTATGTTGGGCCTATGGTCTTGTTGTACACCTGATATTTTGTTTTGGCCCCTGACCCCCGAGGTCTTGGAAAATGGGCATCCTCATTTCCTCCTATTGACCCCTGAGGTCTTGAAAAATGGGCGTACTCATTTTCTTCTATATAACCAGTGATTTTTTTCAGTAATTTGGGAATGAGGTCGGGGCCTGTGCAATTGGGAAAATTAACGACGTTTGGGAATATTTTGGGAAGTCCTTATATAAAACAAAGTAAAAGTGAAATGACAGTTTATAGAATTGAAAGTTTAATCAAATAATATTCTTTTCAATATGATTTAATTTCTTATGCTTACAAAAATATGGCAAATAATTAGTAAATTCGCTACTTTTGAACCAGTAGATTTCACTAATTTTGGTGATAATTCCATCTATATGTGATTGGGAAATTTTAGAGCCACAATTGGGAAAAAAAAGATACTATTTTTCATTGGGAATGGGGCCGAATAACAGCCCCAAAAAGTGGCAAAAAAAATCCCTGCTAACTGTATGTTATCTTGTGAACACCATTTCTCAGAAACTATAATTGATAAAGAATTAGTTGATTTTGCAATTTATTAAGCCTATGGTCTAGTTGTGCACCTGATATTTTGTTACGGCCCCTGACCCACAGGATCTTTGAAAATTGGCATAATCATTTTCTCCTATATAACTCTATGTAATCTTGTGAACACCAAATCTCAGAAACTATAATTGATAGGGAATTAATTGTTTTTGCAATAAAATGGGTTTGTTGTCTTGATGTGAACCTGATATTTTGTTTGAGCCCCTGACCCCCAGGGTCTTCGAATATGTGTGGTCATTTTCTTCTATTGAATCCTATGTAATCTTGTGAACATAAATTCTAAAAAAGTAAAAATGATAGAGAGTTAATTCTTTTTTGCATCATAATAGGTCTTTGATCTAGATGTGCACCTGATACTTTGTTGGTCTGTTGGGCCCCTGACCCCTCCTGTAATGTAATCTTCTGAACATCAATTCTCAGAAAGTAAAATTGATAGAGAGTTCATTCTTTTTGCATGAAACATGTTAAAATGGGTCTTGAAACATGTTAAAATGGGTCTGTGTTTTTGTTGTGCACCTGATACTATTTCTCAGCCCATGACCCTTGATGTCTTGGAAATTAGGTGTACCACTTACATGGATGCTTTCAAACAACCAGGAGAGCTTCAGACTCATCAGAGACTTCTAGTTATGTTTATTACAGTATTGGAACTATTTGTTCTTATGTATATTGATTTTCACCTTAAAGCAAGAAAAATTATTAACTCGAAGCATGATAAGTAGTCCTTAAAACTGAAAATATATATCTTTGCATTTCTATATTATTTCTTCCCTTCTTAATAAACTCTAATATATATATAGTAAGGACTTGGCGAAACTCCTATTGCTTTAATGTTTAATTTCTTTACAGATATTGCCTTCTTCAGATGACCTTCCTCAATTAGATCCTGACGAGGATGAAGAAGTCCCCCCCAAAACAGAAGAAATAACTGGTTTTGGAAAGATAACATTGTACAGGTAATAATTATTGCATATTTCTTGAATGAAATAATTATTGTAATCCCCTTGCAACTCTGTTGCGGAGAGACTTAAATGTTCTAAATTATAGCAAGAAAATATCGTAAAACACCAACCGTACCTTGTAAATCTGGGCTTTTCCGTTTCTAAATTTATTACGATTCAAGCAAAAGAAATGTCAGAGGATCTTCAGTTCATTTACATTTCTCCTATCTATAAAGAACACCCATTTTCATGCTAAAATAATGTATTATAATTGAGCAACTGCTGTCATTGTGTGTAAGGGTGTGTGTAAGGGTGTGTGTCTATCTGTGTATCCAAATTCTTGTGAACAGTGTAGAAGACAAAGTAATCATTATACAAACATCACACCTTCAACAAATGCTCCCCATGGGGATTTCACTTTATAGCAATTCTACTTATTTCAATGTACTTATCTATTACAGATCCTGCAAAAATCCCACATGCTACAGGAAAAAACTTAGCGATAAATTAGTATGTGACAAATGTCACGTCACATACAGTGAAACTTCATACGAAAAAAGTATCGTCGGATCCTTAATTACGAATGAAATGTCGCTGACATTCTTTACCCAACAGGCTCAAAAAATGAAAGAACAACTAAGCATTAATTCAGAAATCACCAGTGAGGATTTTCTGCATGAAATGTGTGCAAAATTGCCGATAACCGCCATGCTAAAAAAAAGAGGCGATAAACTAGTTGACTTTAAACTAGCTTAAATGATATGCTGACATTACAAGTATGAATGGTTGTTCAGAAAGTGTTTATTTTTGTTCAAGATAAGTAAGAGTTCATTTATTGATCTCGTAATACCTGAAAATGCTGTTCATATAGTTTGAAAACTTACACACTTGCTGAATATTTTCAATACAGACTTTGTATCATTCACAAAAGTTATTTCTATTGTGTGTTTCAATTGTATTTTTTTATTTGTGTAACTTAGGCTCAAAAAATGAAAGAACGACTAAGCATTAATTAGAAATCACCAGTGAAGATTTTCTACATGAATTGTGTGCAAAACTGCCGATAACCGCCATTCTAAAAAAAGAAGCGATAAACTAGTTTACTTTAAACTAGCTTTAATGATATGCTGATACACACACTTGCTGAATATTTTCAATACAGACTTTGTATCATTCACCAAAGTTATTTTTCTATTTTGTGTTTCAATTGAATTTCTTTATTTGTGTAACTTAGGCTCAAAAAATGAAAGAACGACTAAGCATTAATTCAGAAATCACCAGTGAAGATTTTCTACATGAATTATGTGCAAAACTGCCGATAACCGCCATGCTAAAAAAAAAGGCGATAAACTAGTTTACTTTAAACTAGCTTGAATGATATGCTGACATTACAAGTACATGTATGAATGGTTGTTCAGAAAGTGTTTGTTTTTGTTCAAGATAAGTAAGAGTTCATTTATTGATCTCGTAATACATGAAAATGCTGTTCATATAGTTTGAAAACTTACACACTTGCTGAATATTTTCAATACAGACTTTGTATCATTCACCAAAGTTATTTCTATTGTGTGTTTCAATTGTATTTTCATTTATTTGTGCAACTTACCATGACTTCATTAACATGTCATTTCTTAATTTGTGCGAGTTACCATAAGTTGATAAATATGTTCCATCTTTATTAGTGCAAGTTACTATGAGTTGGTAAATCTTTTGTTTTCAATAACTGTACAAGTTAACAATGATTTGATCATACAATGTCATTTTTTATTGGTGCTAGTTACCAGAAATCAATAATTGCCTATAATATCCAACAAATTTACAATGACTTGCCATGTTTGTAAATCTTCGCATCACAACTGTAAATCTTTTGTATTCACATCCTTTGCATGCTTTAGATGCTACTCATATTACTGTTATTTCTTCATTTCTGTGTCACCTGCAAAGTATAGTGACACTTAGAAATCACTTTGTCAATTATCCATCTGTCTGTCACACCCTATAAAAATGATTCCTGAGTGTCGCTATGTTTTGCAGGCAAAACATGCATTCCTTCGAATGATTTTTAGCTCACCTCAATGAAGTTGAGATGAGCTTATGCTATAACCCAGGCGTCCGGTTAAAGGTTTTGGGTTACTCCATATCTGATAAAGTACTGATGCTACAGTAACCCATGCATCGGATGCTGCATCTGACCAACATAACCAAACTAACATCAGTGATTCATCTTGGGATGCTGATATGAACCCATACATCGGATGCAGCATCTGACCTACTTTTTCTGCTTCAGTGATTTTGCCTTTAAACACCAATATTGAACAAAGTATAAGTGCTACATGTACCAAACTTGCACATTGGATGTATCTTTGATCAAAGTTTCAAAAAATTACCTTGACCTACTTTTTCTACTTGTTTGATTTTTATTTTTAAAGCTTATATACATGTGCTTAGACAAGTGTTTAAATTGAACTTTGCTGCCGTGAGGTGAGCTTCGTAATCTTTGATTACACTATGTTTGTAAGTTACCATGTGTTGGTTGGTAAATACATGTATGTCATATCTTTATTAGTGTAGGTTACCATGCATTGGTATATATCATTTTTATATTAGCAACTTCACTATGCAATGTCATTTTCTCATTAATTGTTACAAGTTAGGAAAACTTGGAGAATTTTTTTAACTTAATTATAATTTTTATTTAGTTGCAAGTTACCACTACTTTTGGTAAATACATGTATTTTTTAATTCTGTATCAGAATATACTTAAATTGTTGAAATTCACTAAAACTTGAAAAATGTCTCCTAATAACATGGCTTATTCATCAGTGGATAGATATAAAATGATTTATTAATTTGATGATTAAGAACTGATGTTGGTCATTGAGAAATATGTATTTACTTTATTATTGGTAAGATAACCATGAAGCCAAGATGTTTACATGTATGTTCATTGCTTTCATTTTTCTTGCCTTCAATTTTTCTTAGTTATGCTTGTATTTGGACTGATTGCAAAGAACTTCCAGTATATGTGTAGCTAAACTTGTTGCAAAACATCTTTCTATAATAATTTCATTCAGACACATTTATGAATTTAATTTAAATCAGTACTATACAGTATGTAGACTATTACAAAAGCTTTATCAAATATAACATAAAAAATAAAATTGAATTTCATACCCTAATGTTCCTTATATACCTTCCTTAAACATGTTAAAACAGAATTAACATTGGCTATAAAAAAGTAAATTGAAATTTCTTTAATTTACAGTCAGCTTCCATTTGATAAGATGAACCTTGATTTTCACTTCCTCATATATAAGCAAATAAATAATAATTGACTAAACATGTACTATTTCTTATATGCTCACAATATCGCTTTGCAATCTGGCCATACTGTATATAGTAGTGCTTCATACATGTATATCTATAGTATATACTTTGTTGTTGTAGTTTTGTTTTTATTCATTTTTTAAAAAGTTCATATTTCTTCAAATGATTTATTGCATCAATTACAGGCATTCAAGCAACCCTTTATTTTCTTCAATTTCTATAAAGTATTTATATCTTTTTTTAGCAATATCTTCACCTAGATAGCAATATCTTGCTTAGATTAGAATAGTCTTATTATATTATCCTTCAGATTTCAGACTTCATTGGATTTAAACTCTTGCTTTAAAATAGTAATCTCCACTAGATGATCTGCATATTTTGCATAAAATATTGCTATAAATCCCACAAAACTTCAGGATCACTCTCCTTTGCCAACTCTTCCTGTTTAAGTTTGACTTTGTCTAATTCATAATGCAAAATAATGAACACATTGAATAAGACATGTCAAAATAATTTCCCTATATTGTGTCAGATTAACCCTACAATATCCTATTTCTTAGTTCCTGATATTATACCCTATATAAATCCCTATTTCTTCCAAAAAACAGTACTTGAATGCCTGTAATTATCATTATTTCCTGCAATAACATTAATGTCTTCAAATCTTGCAACTGCTTATTGCAAATAATAGAAAGGTTACTTCTCACATTCAATGTAAAAAAAAATTTGATTCCTAATGATACACAATGACATTAGCAATTACGAGTCATGCATTCGTTTCTTTCTTCTAAATTCTGAAAAAGAACACATATTCTTCAAATACTTTACAGCTAAATTTTTTTATACAGACCATCATATTATTTGCATTGTCAATCCAGATGGTATGCACAAAGGATTTGAAGAAATTTGTTTTACAATTTACCTTATGACTGGTTATCATGTGTACCAGTACTTACTTAATAAAGTATGTTCTTACAATATCCCATAAGATTATATTTAACAACTTTAAATGTACTTGTACATACACCTCTTCTTAAAATTCACTAGCCCTGTGCCCCTGTCTACCAAAATTTTTGCTTAGCTAGTAACATTCTTTAAGAAAACATACACAAAAATCAAGAAAATGATTTTCAGGCTAGTGGCTGTCAGAAAAGTTTGTACACAGGCTGATTTCAATATTTATTATTGGTTTCTATTACAAAACTCAATTAAATTGTTTATAAACCAAAGAAAATCTGATGTATTAAAATATCTCTTGCAATCTTATTCTTAGATATTCAGACTATACCTCTTGAATTGATTTTGTAGAAGATGTGTAACTTTGTAACAATTAATGTATCTCATTTTGACTTGTACTTCATTGTATAATGTGAAGCTAGAACATCTCTACAATTAGATATAAAAATGTTCCTTTCCATATATAAAAAGGAAGTCTATTGCACTTTTGTTCTGTCTACAGTAAAGGAGAAACCTTTGTCATGTTTTTAAAAGTAAATATTCAGTATTCCATAATTTACATAAATATCTAACCCTTTCTCTCAATTTTATTTTTTATAACAGTTGTGCCCTAATCAATTCTACATGTACATTTGAGAAATAAGAAAATCCAATTGATAACAAAGTTTTCACTTTGTAATAGTTGATAAATATATAGTCAATTCTATGTATGAAATTATCATAAAGCTAAAGTTTGTACTTGATTTATCTGAACTTTTAATAGTAGAAAAAATCTACATGCATATCATTTGCCTCTGCAAAATGACATTAGGAAAATACAGAATGTTCTACCACAATATACGTGATATACATTTCTACTTTATGCCCAAATGGTTTTTGTTAGCTATGTATTAAACTCATTTCTTTTCACTTCAATGCTTTCACTTATTTATGTATTCAACAAACTTGATTACTATCACAGTTTCAGTCTTTTGCATAAACACATACAAAGTATTAGGTCTTCTCTTCATGATTCATCAAAAAATAAGGAACAAAATTTATTTTCAATCTCAGAGTCAAGGTTATCTTATTTCAATGGTTCACTTCCAGTAAGATCAAGGTAATAGGTTTTCGTCGTTCAACAAAGTTTACATGTCAAACTCAATTTGTAATAATACATTACAAGTTACTCAAGGTAATGCCCTTTTCATAATGGCATATTCCAATGGTCAAAGTCAAATTTCCATACTGAAAGTATTCTCCCATGTCACATATATAGTATGCTATCAATAACTTTCATTATGGGTCAAACATGTTCTTAAAAAGGTTAATGTGATGTGACACCAGATATAAAACTCTTAATTACAATGAATCAAAAGTATGGTCCAACTGTATAATAATGAAATCATATTTCATGCATCATGAAGTTCACCATACATTGACACCAGTATAACAGACTACAAAACAACCTTGGACTTCCAGTATTAAAAGAAATTAGTCCACAATTTATACTTCTGTTTTATAAGCTATGTGACGGCAAGCTTTTTTGGAAAAGCTAACACTTGTGTTTATTACTGCACAGGTTACAGGTATCCATGTTTCGTAAATATGACGGTAGCAGACGATTTCCGGTTAACTGAGCTTACTCAGTGTCTTCTCCTCACTAGAACGACACGCGCACATTTCGACATTTGTAAAAATATTACTAAAACGACTTAAAGTGTCTTCGAGGAAATGAACTTCTCCAAGATCTAGAAGAACCGGTCGTAGATCAGGAGTCAAAGATCGCGGGGAATATGGCGTAATTGTGGAAGTCTCCATCAACACGGCAATCGCGAACCCCAAATGGATGCAGGACCAGGTGCCCTGGAGGGTGAGCGTTATCTGACTGCATGCAACATCCACCGCGAGAACGCGTCAAATCTGAACATTAATGTCCAAATAGGTAAAAGACAGTCAAAATGAAAGGTAGTACTCAAGAATGACAATAATCGTTCTTCGAAATTATTCAAATTGTCGAAATGTGCAATAAGTCCACATGGCTCAGACTGAGTTTTCAATGTTTGCTTCAGTACTGCAAATGTTTTTGACGCTGATAAGTATGGTGGCTGATTTGTGCCATGTAGACTGGCAACCGTTCTTGGTTTTCTCCGTTCGTTTTTACTTCCTACGCAGAGTAGCATAACGTAAACGAAGGAACCAGAACGGGTACCAGTCTATGTGCAATGTCGCGCCGCGCTTTGTCGCGTTGTCGCATTGTCGCGTTGTCGCATTGTCGGGACTCAAGTGTTCACGAAAGATACGGACGTCCTGAGTTAGAAGAGTCCGCGTTAAAAAAGAAGTTCAACACAATCCCCCAATTTACCCGCAAGGATTTAGGAAAGTCGTACGATCTATTGAATATTCTCACCGAGATTGTGAATTCACAGTACTCCACGTTATTAGCATACTTCGACTCTTCTTCTCGTATAAATGCTATAGAGCAGAATTTTCAGTACCATACGGACTCTTAAAGAAGTGGACCAATCATGCCTTGAAACATAAACAAAGATAAACACATTGTCGTATCTACCATTTTCGAACTTTGTAAGCTCTAAGACATGAGAGGACAAATGAGTTAAAGAAGATGCTGGCAACAATCTCATTACAACAGCACTCACAATAGAGCACAAAATTGAGCATTGACGGACCCCTAGCAAGCAAGAGGTGAGACCAGGTATCCGGGAGGAGTAAATGGCGGGAAACTGGGAAAATTTTGACTCTGTTGACAGTTAAATTCACCAAAATCTGTGGTCAGAATTTCTAAGGAAGGTCGTGCGGGAGGACCCGGCATATTAGAAAGAACATTCCGAGGAAGCTTCGCGTATTTTATTTTAGATGACCAGAGTATACAGTGTAGGTACGGAAGTTGGCACTACAGCACTCTGAGATAGACAGGGACCACCCAGTAAATAATCAATTCGCTGGACTCATAAGTACACAGACCGCATACATTGAATGTGAACAAAATTCAAGTAAGAAATACCGGACGTGATAAATGAACGTTTTAACCATGCGATAAATGCTCAACCGGAACATGACGTTAAGGGTGACAACGTGTTCTTCAAATCGGCCGGTGACGGACAAGTTATCCTATCAGTCGAAGCACAATGTGTACCAGATTCGTAGATCTAGGGAAATATTGCATTGTTGTGTACGTCGAATCTATGAACGAGTCCGAAAATGGAGGTACATAGGTCTAAGTGCCCGGGAAGGGTAAGCGTACTCTGACTCCATGTAACACTCATGCACTTGTAGCAGGGCGAACACCCGCCGCGAAAGCCAAAAAATGACATCAATTCAAATGAACATGCAAGAATTGCGTTTGAACAGTTACAGATATACAACTACATCTTCGAGGTCAAAATAGAAATTAAAGTTCTATGAAAATACTTGGATTTTTTAAAACGTAATACTGTAGAGTTTTTACTTCTAAGCAATATTCTTATATTTTTAATGAAATAGTAAAAAGATGGGGAGGGGTCTAGTTGTCAAGTTATTCCATTACATATGCCTCGTACATTACATGCCCACTTTATGAAGAAGTTTAGAAATCAGCCCCTTAAACACCCCCCCCTCCCTCGTATTCAACTCTATTGACTTCTAAAATTAAAACATATTTGATTTATCTTTCTTTCGATTTATAAATGACAAACTCTATTTGTTAGCACTATCATGAATAATATGATATACATGTATATGACATGCGGTCAAATTCGTAGTAAAAAAAACCCCCATAAATCCTTTACTTTCATATTTAAATGATCCCTTGGTCGCCTTTTATCGATTAACGCGCGGAATGTCAACACAATCCCGATCGGGGTTAAAGGTCACTAGCGTGTTACTGTAGTAAATGACAGGCTATAGTTTGTGAAGTCTTTAGGGGGGATGGAAACGGACCCTGGGGATCATGAGAAAGCCTTGTACATGGCACGGGGGGAGGGCGTGGACCAGATTGACCCCCGGGTCCAGGTAAGTTATATATCACTATATGGTTACTGATTAAACAGTCGATGGTAACTATAACATTGTATGTACGCCCCCTTATCTCGAGGGTTATATGTACTAGTTACTACTGATTAGATTTGGTTTCTTAACAGATTTAGGAAATTTCAACAAAGTATTATATTTTGCCACCGGCGCATGATATATGAGCATAATCGATATAAATTTATTGTTTGTCGTTGGACTAAATAATTATTGCGAATATTGAAAGTTAAGGATAATGGGAATAAACAAGAAACTGTTGGCAATTAATGGATTTATCTATATAAGACTGTTTATTCTTAAATCCTGCATCTGGACTTGTATGTACATGCAGTACGTCATACATGTATATATATATACACCCCCCCCCCCCTTCCTCGATAGGGAATTTGTTTTACTTCAAACGTGGAAGAGATGTAACTATCTGCATATTTAACATATACAAAATACATATACATGTATATGAAAATAACGTCTTTTGGCGGCTAAGCGATATTTTTTTCAGGGGGGGGGGGGGGGGGGTTCAAATCTATGGTTTTGAAAAAAAAAATTATTATTATTAAGTAGAAAAGCATGATAACAATTTTGGCATGCGCAAATACAAAGTGGGGGGGGGGGGACATTCTAACCTCCTAGGTCCGTGCTTGAACACATAAAATTATATACTTGTATATATAAAGAGATGATATTCTCTCCTTCATCAAACATGATAATGTCTGAAGTTACTAGCATCCAGTCTCTATGAGTCATTTAAAAATTGCAGCCTGTTACAATTCTCACTGTACAAGTACATACAGCCAGATGTGACACGGGAAACCAACAAGATGTATGTTATAGATTATACAATACAATACATGTACATTTATACACGGAAAATCTATTGTCTCCAATAGGGAAGTGGTAATTTATAGGTCAGGATGGAGGGGGTTATACATCCGTGGACCCATATAGGAAGGGGAGTGTGTTAGCCCCTATCAACGCACCCCAACAAGACCCTGGTAATCATCTCCTTTTGCAGTAGATTCAAATATTAATAAAAACACAAACACTCAGATACACAAATTTTCGGCCCCTTGGCCTTTATCAAGTGTAAAAAACGACGCATCATAATGGGTCTATAGTCTAGTTGTGCACCTGATATTTTGTTTGAGCTCCTGACCCCCAGGGTCTTAGAAAATTGGCGTTGCCATTTGTTCTTATATAACTCTATGTAATCTTGTGATCACCCTTTCGAAGAAAATATTAATGATAGAAAGTTAATTCCTTTTGCATCATGATGGGTCTATGGTCTACAAGATGTAGTTGTGCACCTGGTATTTTGTTCATGCCTCTGATCCAAGGGTCTTAGATATTGGGTGTGGTCATTTTCTCCTATATCATGATTTTAGCCACTGACTTCCAGGGAATTGGGAAATGGGTGTGGTCATTTTCTACAAAACAATTCTATTGTAATCTTGTGAACTCTAGTTCTCAGAGAGTATAATTGATAATGAGTTTTTTGCAGACTTGTATCTTGTTACGCTTGTGAATCTGATTTATTTTTAGATTCTAATGGTTATGCATGAATTTAAAAGTAAACAACTAGGAGAGTTTCAGTCTCGTCAGAGACTTCTAGTATTGTGACCATGGTTACGTTGTATTTTGGTTTAATTGTTACCATGGTTACGATATACTTTCAGGTGGAACTTGAGAAGCTGAATCTGGCAAGTGCAGAAATCAACAAATTGGAAAATGAAATAGATGTGAGGCATAAAGAGAGAACCTTGAAAAAGAAAAAAAATATATTACTTGAAGAATTATTGAATTAAAGAATGAAAGACCACTGAGGATACACGTTTTATTACAAGCAGAGCGCCCGAAAATGAAGGAGTAAATAAAAAAAAAAGCAAAAGCAAGAAATATTAAATGATCAATTAAAAAGCAAATGATATAAATATATATACATATAAATGAAATTTGATAAAATAAATGTCAGAATTGATAGATAAAAAAACCAACAAATAAATAAATATACAGATAAATACTTGGAAAATACATTCAAGGCAAGTTGATGACATTTTTACATGTAAATCGATCGCGAGGTCACATGAGTGAAATTGAATTAAAAATTGCGTTTTTCCAAAAGTACACGTAGGAATCATTCGATGAACGCTTTATCTCTAGGAATCCAGAACCAAGTACAGAATGACGTTTGCGGAATCTTCGGGGAAAATGACGACAATAGCCAAGAAGTCCCGAAAAAGCATAGAGAAATCACGTGAATACTACGAATTGAAAGAACAGGCAAAAATGGTATGGGACACAATAGCTAGATCTACCGATCTTAATACATGTACATGATAAAAAATCTTATGATTGTTGAAAAAAGCCAGACAAGAAGGAAGATTTTTTTTTTACAAAATACGACAAGCAGCGAGTACATTTGTACTAAGACCACTCCGTGCTTCAAGAGGGATAACTGCTACATTGAAATAAATAATTTTAAAAAAGAGCGTCCTTTGTCGGGCAAATATACGTATACATCAACGGCGTAACTCTGCCTAAAAAAGTGGAGAGGCACAACATCCCATAATTTCTAACAAGCAAAAAAAAAAAAAAAACAAAAACAAACAAACAAACAAACAAACAAAAAACAAAAACAAAAAACGCCCATGTACATTCCCGTTGGGGCCGGGCGCTCGTTCTCCACGGTAGTGGCCCAGTTTCATCTTATGGTAGTTGGTTAATTATGCATTCACTGCTGATACATTTATACATGTATATATATATTGACACATTTAAATTATTGATTCCGTCCCAGGCTCAGGCTGAATCCCTGAAGGCGGCTCGTCAGTACCAGTCGGCCATTAGTGTATATCGTGCTGCCAAGGAAACCGTCACGGTGGCTGAAGATCGTCTGTTACAGAAAGGGGAAGTGCAACTGTCGTCTGCGTGGCAGGAGATGATGAACCATGCCACAATGAGGGTACTGTTATTTCTTTATACTGTTCATAGTTTATTACTCTTGTTTACGTCATATTCTTCAATTTTCAAAAGCCTATCTAGTACAATGAACAAAAAAAGAAAAATGAATAAAAAAAAATAAATAAATAAAAAACAAACAAAACAATGACATACATTTTAAAAGATACATGTATATATTACATGGGGTATTTGCTACGTTAATGTTTTCTCTCATAAACGTGTAAAGTAACACTTTGTTGTCATAGATTATTGCTGAAAATAAATATACAGTAAGATAGCAAACATGAATAGTTTTACTGAGAATAGTGACATAAATAGATATTTCTTTAATGTTTGTGCACTACTGTCCTTCCATACTAGAAAATATCAATTAAAAACAAGAAATAATCAATCTTATCTACTCGTACCATAACAGTACATGCTTTATACAGCTGATGGAAGCGGAAGCAGAAAAGCGGAGAAGCCAGGAACAGCACATGGTGATGACGTCACGCTGCGGGGAACTAGAACATCACCTGAAGGTTTTGGAAAGAAAATTCAAACGATCGATAGCCAAAGCAAGGTACAGATTGATGCACACAATCACGGGCGGATCTCAAAAAAAGTTTTCAGGGAAAAGGGCGGGGTCCAGCTCGTCGGGGATGGGAGTCCAGTTCTTTGTTTTGCTTAGAAATATTCATAATAATGTCGAAGGGTTCCAACTCTATACCTTCTTGAAGAAAATTCCAAACCAATTTCCATGCACCAGACACGTGTTTCGAATATTAAATTCTCATCAGTGATGCTTTCAGCGGAGCCACCAAAAATAATTTCAGTAGCGCCCTCTTAAATTTTTTACATTTACATTACAGAGAGTGCGCGGCTCCAAATTTCCTGTAGGGTCGATAAGAACTAGAAACAAAATAAAGATTTTTGGCCATTCCTTGAAGGTGGAGGGAGCTCTACATGTAGATCTGCGCTCCATGCTTTTTAAAACTTTATTATAAATCAATCTTACTCGGTTTTTTTTTTATTAATGTTTGATTTGTAACTTTTGTGTTTGTTAATTCACATTACTTAATATCCTTTAAATAGTCCGTACTGACAACTTGGACATCTTTTCCTTCAGACCGTATTTTGAAACAAAACAGCAGCTGGAAATAAAGCTGCAGCAGTTGAAGCAGAACGTCAGTGATTTGCAAACCGCCATAAAAATAGCCAAATCAAGATACTCAAGCACGCTGAAAACCTTGGAATCAATATCAGAGGAAATTCACGAATCACGGCGGGAAAAACTGCTTCTTATGTTTCCAAGGCAACCAGGAGTAGGAGCAGAGAGTGACAGCGTGGCGTCCAGTTTATGCGATTTGAGTCTTGGTAATTCTTTTTTTTTCCCTCGAAATAGAGAGTTACTTCCCATTTGTGCAGATATCTGACATCAACGCATTGTGACGTCATCAAATGCTATGGAAACCAACATGAAATTCAGGGAAACAGGGTTACATATATCACGTTTTCAAAGGAATTTAATGACGTCACAATATTTTTGTCTTTATTTGAGTCTTGTACAAGCGCATCCTTGAGACTTGCACTCTGACTGACTGTGACGACGGGACTCCATGACGGGCCCTGTCCAAAGCTCTTTTGAGAAGACAGGGCCCCGACCACCTGTCCTCTCAATCTCCTACGCATGCGTCCGCTTTCAGTTCCGCTTTTCTTCACTTTGAAATCTACCTCTGTCGTCATCGCCTATTGTTTGTCTGCAAGATTCTTGCAGACTGGAACTGGGGTTTCATATTTGTAAATTAAGTATTGCAAGTATATACCATCAGGTTTGACTGCATTTCTGAGGTATACAGTGAACATGCAATGCTTTTCTTTCGATGCAATACGATGCAGTATCAGGGATTCTTTCTTCATTCGTACGTTGCCAACACGATCAGCTGAGCGAGAAGTCTCCAGTAAAAATACAAATTCTAGCTATAAATCGAAACCTACCGTCTTTAGACATGAGTCTTGTATAAATTTGTCTACATCAAGAAAAGAATCGTTACCTTCATTGCCCATTTACTCGCCCCTAAACACTCAAATATGTGCCTCTGCCTTTGAATCTTTCGCACTGTTTACGTCAGAAGTCCGAATGACGTCACTGTGACGACATGCCGTACCTGCGATGCCTCTCGGGTTTTATCATTGCGTGAAATGGCGTAGGAAAATAGCGATGACGGCAAGGTTATATTGCAAGCCTGTGCCGCCTATCACCTTGTTGCAAGTTGCTGTCCTCTCTGAATATCAGTCGGACTCCTCGGGTGATTACATACATGAGCTCGCTACAGCCGGCAGAGCACGGACTGTTTTACGCATGCCCTCTTTTTATATCCATTTACATATTCATCTGTGTCTCTGGGGCATCTGCGTTTTGCGGTCTTGTTTGTGTGATGTCATCTTACAGTGAGGAGGTTGTTTTACACCACAATTGTACGTTCTTTGAGACCTCTGGGTAATTGGAGAAGTGAGAGGTTTGTGTGCACGTAATCCAGGATAACCACACCATTTGCTACTTGCGTGACAGATGGCCGTCCAAAGTCGGCACCGGTTACCCATTGGTCTCGTCGGTTTATGTGTAGTCTTTTGTGTTTGATGTTTACATGTAAATGTCGTGTGTCTCTTTTCTGTCTCGTGCTGTACTCGTCTTTTGTGTTTTTGCATCGGGTGTTTTGGTGTTTTACTGTTGATGCTGCAACGGGGTCTTGTTGGAGATCTCCTCCCTTCTTTTGGTAATTGTTTTCCTGAATTTTAAATTTGACGTATACATGTAATGTCATGTATGTATAAATGTAGACAGCTCATAAGTGGCAGGTTTAATACGGCAGGGGGGGGGGGTTGAAATCCTGGATCCGCGTATGTTATTGTATGAATCTAGTCTAGACTTTTTTTTCGTTGAAAGGAGGAGGTCGAGCTGGAAAAGGGGATCTATTATTTAGCTTGGGAAAATGGTATCACAATGTTGAAATAAACATTTTTGACTGTGACGTTCAGAAGTGGTATATTCTATTTTATAATATGGATTTATTTACCTCGTAGGTCTGCTACCTCAAAGTCGATACTTTTGTGATCTATTTGTAATGATAGGAATCCACAAAGCTGAAATTACCTTATATTCGTCACCGTCAAACACGATTGGACGATACATTCATCAAGACCTCTGGGTAACCTGAAAATTGGGACGGTTGTGCGCACGTAATGCGGAAAACAACTGCTACTTGTTATCTCATATGGCTTTTAAAGTCTTGTAAAATATATTTTAAATTTAACCTAAACCGCTGCACAGAATTTTACGAAAGCTCACATGAAGCAAGTACTTTTGAATTTTAGCTTTTCTCACATTTTTTTTATAACTGTTTTGATTTATTTCATTTCGTAAATTACGATTTTCGTCATTTGCAGATGTAGCAATTGAAAGCATCAATACAGACGGATCATGTGACACAGAAGACGAACACGAGGCTATCGAAAGTGAAAATGGATTATCAAGACTGCACCCTGATTCTTCAATTCAAGACAACAATCAGTCAGCAGTTTCAGTATCAAGTAGAGACGGCACGAATCAAAATCGAGACCATTCTGATGAAAATTTGAAATCAATTTCCGATAGTAAATCGTTTAGTCGTGTGTCAAATGAATGTCAAGACCAATTATACCATAATGAAAACCAATTCGAAACATATACATCACGTGACTATGAAGAGATGACTAAAAGAGAATATCTTGAACCGAAAATGGAAATGGCGTTGTCTCAGGTAACAGAATTTCAAGAAGGAGGATGTAAAACTGATGTGAATTCTACACGTCCCCATGGCAGTGAAGAGTTACTTAGCAACATATCCAGCCAAATTCATGTATCCAGTGAAGATTCGGAATCCTCCAATGCTGAGGTTAATACATTAACAAACGACCCAGGCTTATCTGGATGAAGATATCAGAACAGATCAAAGATTGCATTGATGTAAAATCTACACACACAAGATCCCCATATATATATATATCTTCTATTTATTTGACAATACTACCTATAGCAAATTAGAGATTTACGCACATGTTAATATTTTTATATAAAAATCGTCAGATCTTTGTTTGAATTTGTGTTTCATCATAACTAAATATTAGATACATGTATATGTATACATACACTAAAATTTCTGTATTCTGGGAATAGTTGAATGAAGCAAAGCACAGTGTGTAGCTCATCTGTAAGAGAAATGCGCAGTACATCCTATATGGGGAGGGGGCGGACAGGAGGGTACCTTTCTCCCCCTCCCGCCCCTTACCTCCCCTCCCTCCTCCTCCCTTTCACCCTGTCCACTCCCTCCTATATTCAAGTTGAGTTTAGGGTGCTCTGAAATTTTTGATATCTCTTTAAACGAAAAAAAGGAATCTTCAACAAGGCTGGGTTGCAGCATCCACAGCAAAACACCAAAACACCCCAAGTGAAAAGGGAAAACACAGAAGACATACACAGCAGGAGACACAAAAGGGACAAGGAACACCAAACACGACATCAAAACACCCCAAGGGAAAACACAGAAGACATACACAGCAGGAGACACAAAAGGGACAAGGAACACCAAACACGACATCAAAACACCCCAAGGGAAAACACAGAAGACATACACAGCAGGAGACACAAAAGGGACAAGGAACAGCAAACACGACATCAAAACACCCCAAGGGAAAACACAGAAGACATACACAGCAGGAGACACAAAAGGGACAAGGAACACCAAACACGACATTAAAACACCCCAAGGGAAAACACAGAAGACATACACAGCAGGAGACACAAACGGGACAAGGAACACCAAACACGACATCGAAACACCCCAAGGGAAAACACAGAAGACATACACAGCAGGAGACACAAAAGGGAAAACACAAAAGACATACACAGCAGGAGACACAAAAGGGACAAGGAACACCAAACACGACATCAAAACACCCCAAGGGAAAACACAGAAGACATACACAGCAGGAGACACAAAAGGGACAAGGAACAGCAAACACGACATCAAAACACCCCAAGGGAAAACACAGAAGACATACACAGCAGGAGACACAAAAGGGACAAGGAACACTAAACACGACATCAAAACACCCCAAGGGAAAACACAGAAGACATACACAGCAGGAGACACAAAAGGGACAAGGAACAGCAAACACGACATCAAAACACCCCAAGGGAAAACACAGAAGACATACACAGCAGGAGACACAAAAGGGAAAACACAAAAGACATACACAGCAGGAGACACAAAAGGGACAAGGAACACCAAACACGACATCAAAACACCCCAAGGGAAAACACAGAAGACATACACAGCAGGAGACACAAAAGGGACAAGGAACAGCAAACACGACATCAAAACACCCCAAGGGAAAACACAGAAGACATACACAGCAGGAGACACAAAAGGGAAAACACAAAAGACATACACAGCAGGAGACACAAAAGGGACAAGGAACACCAAACACGACATCAAAACACCCCAAGGGAAAACACAGAAGACATACACAGCAGGAGACACAAAAGGGACAAGGAACAGCAAACACGACATCAAAACACCCCAAGGGAAAACACAGAAGACATACACAGCAGGAGACACAAAAGGGACAAGGAACACCAAACACGACATCAAAACACCCTAAGGGAAAACATAGAAGACATACACAGCAGGAGACACAAAAGGGACAAGGAACACCAAACACGACATCAAAACACCCCAAGGGAAAACACAGAGAAGACATACACAGCAGGAAACACAAAAGGGACAAGGTACACCAAACACGACATCAAAACACCCCAAGGGAAAACACAGAAGACATACACAGCAGGAGACACAAAAGGGACAAGGAACAGCAAACACGACATCAAAACACCCCAAGGGAAAACACAGAAGACATACACAGCAGGAGACACAAAAGGGACAAGGAACACCAAACACGACATCAAAACACCCCAAGGGAAAACACAGAAGACATACACAGCAGGAGACACAAAAGGGACAAGGAACACCAAACACGACATCAAAACACCCCAAGGGAAAACACAGAGAAGACATACACAGCAGGAAACACAAAAGGGACAAGGTACACCAAACACGACATCAAAACACCCCAAGGGAAAACACAGAGAAGACATACACAGCAGGAGACACAAAAGGGACAAGGAACAGCAAACACGACATCAAAACACCCCAAGGGAAAACACAGAAGACATACACAGCAGGAGACACAAAAGGGAAAACACAAAAGACATACACAGCAGGAGACACAAAAGGGACAAGGAACACCAAACACGACATCAAAACACCCCAAGGGAAAACACAGAAGACATACACAGCAGGAGACACAAAAGGGACAAGGAACAGCAAACACGACATCAAAACACCCCAAGGGAAAACACAGAAGACATACACAGCAGGAGACACAAAAGGGACAAGGAACAGCAAACACGACATCAAAACACCCCAAGGGAAAACACAGAAGACATACACAGCAGGAGACACAAAAGGGACAAGGAACACCAAACACGACATCAAAACACCCTAAGGGAAAACATAGAAGACATACACAGCAGGAGACACAAAAGGGACAAGGAACACCAAACACGACATCAAAACACCCCAAGGGAAAACACAGAGAAGACATACACAGCAGGAAACACAAAAGGGACAAGGTACACCAAACACGACATCAAAACACCCCAAGGGAAAACACAGAAGACATACACAGCAGGAGACACAAAAGGGACAAGGAACAGCAAACACGACATCAAAACACCCCAAGGGAAAACACAGAAGACATACACAGCAGGAGACACAAAAGGGACAAGGAACACCAAACACGACATCAAAACACCCCAAGGGAAAACACAGAAGACATACACAGCAGGAGACACAAAAGGGACAAGGAACACCAAACACGACATCAAAACACCCCAAGGGAAAACACAGAGAAGACATACACAGCAGGAAACACAAAAGGGACAAGGTACACCAAACACGACATCAAAACACCCCAAGGGAAAACACAGAGAAGACATACACAGCAGGAGACACAAAAGGGACAAGGAACAGCAAACACGACATCAAAACACCCCAAGGGAAAACACAGAAGACATACACAGCAGGAGACACAAAAGGGAAAACACAAAAGACATACACAGCAGGAGACACAAAAGGGACAAGGAACACCAAACACCACATCAAAACACCCCAAGGGAAAACACAGAAGACATACACAGCAGGAGACACAAAAGGGACAAGGAACAGCAAACACGACATCAAAACACCCCAAGGGAAAACACAGAAGACATACACAGCAGGAGACACAAAAGGGACAAGGAACACCAAACACGACATCAAAACACCCCAAGGGAAAACACAGAAGACATACACAGCAGGAGACACAAAAGGGACAAGGAACACCAAACACGACATCAAAACACCCCAAGGGAAAACACAGAAGACATACACAGCAGGAGACACAAACGGGACAAGGTACACCAAACACGACATCAAAACACCCCAAGGGAAAACACAGAAGACATACACAGCAGGAGACACAAAAGGGGCAAGGAACACCAAACACGACATCAAAACACCCCAAGGGAAAACACAGAAGACATACACAGCAGGAGACACAAAAGGGACAAGGAACACCAAACACGACATCAAAACACCCCAAGGGAAAACACAGAAGACATACACAGCAGGAGACACAAGAGGGACAAGGGACACCAAACACGACATCAAAACACCCCAAGGGAAAACACAGAAGACATACACAGCAGGAGACACAAAAGGGACAAGGAACACCAAACACGACATCAAAACACGCCAAGGGAAAACATAGAAGACATACACAGCAGGAGACACAAAAGGGACAAGGAACAACAAACACGACATCAAAACACCCCAAGGGAAAACACAGAAGACATACACAGCAGGAGACACAAAAGGGACAAGGAACAACAAACACGACATCAAAACACCCCAAGGGAAAACACAGAAGACATACACAGCAGGAGACACAAAAGGGACAAGGTACACCAAACACGACATCAAAACACGCCAAGGGAAAACACAGAAGACATACACAGCAGGAGACACAAGAGGGACAAGGGACACCAAACACGACATCAAAACACCCCAAGGGAAAACACAGAAGACATACACAGCAGGAGACACAAAAGGGACAAGGTACACCAAACACGACATCAAAACACCCCAAGGGAAAACACAGAAGACATACACAGCAGGAGACACAAAAGGGACAAGGAACACCAAACACGACATCAAAACACCCCAAGGGAAAACACAGAAGACATACACAGCAGGAGACACAAGAGGGACAAGGGACACCAAACGCGACATCAAAACACCCCAAGGGAAAACACAGAAGACATACACAGCAGGAGACACAAAAGGGACAAGGAACACCAAACACGACATCAAAACACGCCAAGGGAAAACACAGAAGACATACACAGCAGGAGACACAAAAGGGACAAGGAACAACAAACACGACATCAAAACACCCCAAGGGAAAACACAGAAGACATACACAGCAGGAGACACAAAAGGGACAAGGAACAACAAACACGACATCAAAACACCCCAAGGGAAAACACAGAAGACATACACAGCAGGAGACACAAAAGGGACAAGGTACACCAAACACGACATCAAAACACGCCAAGGGAAAACACAGAAGACATACACAGCAGGAGACACAAAAGGGACAAGGAACAGCAAATACGACATCAAAACACCCCAAGGGAAAACACAGAAGACATACACAGCAGGAGACACAAAAGGGACAAGGAACAGCAAACACGACATCAAAACACCCAAAGGGAAAACACAGAAGACATACACAGCAGGAGACACAAAAGGGACAAGGAACAGCAAACACGACATCAAAACACCCAAAGGGAAAACACAGAAGACATACACAGCAGGAGACACAAAAGGGACAAGGAACAGCAAACACGACATCAAAACATCCCAAGGGAAAACACACAGAAGACATACACAGCAGGAGACACAAAAGGGACAAGGAACACCAAACACGACATCAAAACACCCCAAGGGAAAACACAGAAGACATACACAGCAGAAGACACAAAAGGGACAAGGAACAGCAAACACGACATCAAAACACCCCAAGGGAAAACACAGAAGACATACACAGCAGGAGACACAAAAGGGACAAGGAACATCAAACACGACATCAAAACACCAAACACAAAGACTACCCTGCCCCCCCCTCCCCCCTCCCAAAAAAAATGGGTAAACAGGATACTCTAACATGATACTGATGTGATATAGTATCAAAATTCACATGCAAATGAGGTTATAATATCAAGATACCTGTGAGATACCAATGGGATACCACGATGGAATGCTAATGGGATACCCAATTTGATACCAATGGGATACTACAATGTGATACTAATGGGATACCCAGTGGAATAGTATAGTGTGATACTAATGGGATACTTCTCACCTGGCATTGCCTTTGAAGCAAAATACCAACATGATACCAAAATGTGATATCAATGAGATACTTCTTTTGTTACCATAAAAACAGTGTTTGCATGTGTGTATCAGCCAGATTTGAAATGTGTGATATCACTGATGACTCATTGATGACATCACACAGGATGTATAGTTAAGCGGGGTAGTATTATATTAGTATTTTCTTAAGCTTCCACTACCTGCAGGTCAGAACAAATTTCAAAGTGAAACAAAATACCAACAAGATATTAACAGAGGCAGTTTAAGTTTTTATTTAAAATGTGATACCAAATTAATGCAATACTCAGTCTTATACCTCAGTCACACCTAGCCGGATAAGGCGAACGGACGAGTAACGGATAGCAAAATTTTCAATCCGTTGGTGTCCGTTCGCATCCGTTACTCATCCGTTATTTGTCCGTTACATCTCCGTTTTATCCGTTACTCGTCCGGCGATGACCGTTCTGTCCGTTGGCAAGTTTTGAGCATGCTCAAAACTTGTCAACGGACAGAACGGACTTAGGCGTCCGTTACTTATACGTTACATGTCCGTTGGAATCCGTTTTGTCCGTTACTCGTCCGTTACATCTCCGCTAGGTGTCCGCTAGTTGTCCGTTTATATCCGTTTGATGTCCGTTGATGTCCGGTAGACTCGAGTCACGAACGGTCATCTACCGGACGCGAAACGGATAAAACGGAGATGTAACGGACAGCTACCGGAGGCCAACGGACGAGTAACGGATGTCTGTTTCGTCCGGTTCATATGCGTTGCACATCCGTTTTATCCGTTGCTTTTCCGTTTCTCGTACGGTGAAGTCCGTTATACGTCCGTTACTTTTCCGGTATATAGCCGGCACTCGTACGGTACGCGTCCGTTCAAAACTAGTCGCCAGAGCCTCGGGCAGTGTCAGTGTTGACTTTTTACAAACGGACGACAAACGGACTAAGGATATTGGCATTTTTTCATCCGTTATACATCCGTTCGCGCTATCCGGTAAGGTGTGACGCGACCATTAATGGGATACTAACAGGATACTCATCCCCAATAAGACTGGAGTATTTTGTTAGTATCACATGAAGAGCTGATATCAACAAGATACTGTAACGTGATACTAAAGTGTATCTCATTAGTATCACATTGGTATCATGTCGGTATTTTGTTACAAATGATTTTTGTTTGGGTACATATAAACGAACGACACCAAGGGGCAATCGATGCCGACTTAGGACGACCATCTGCTACGTTATAGTAGCAAATGGTGTGGTTATCCGGATAACACAATTGTAGTTTTAACAAACTCCTCACCGTTAGAACACAATAACGAGGCAGCAAATCGCAGGGGCCCAAGCAACACAGATGAATATGTAAATGGATATAAATGGGGGGGAGGGGAGGCGTATGAATTACAATCCGTGCTCTGTCGGCTGTTTGCGAGCTCATACATGTTATCACCCGAGGATTTCGACCGACATTCTGAGAGGACAGGTGACCGGACCCTGTCTTCTTTAGAGAGGTTTGGAGTCATAGATTAGCTAACATTAGGAGTCCGACGGAAATTCACCCAAGATTGACCTCTAAAAGCACTTACAAGTTCTGTAAGTCATGTGACGTCATTGAACAAAATAAGTATAAACTTGATAAAGCAAAAGGCAGCTACGAACGTTATCACATGATGATATCATACCTCCAAATTAACCGTCATATTGGATTTCAACTCTCGGACTTTATCCATTTCTACTATACCAAAGGCTTAGATTAAAAAAATATACCTTGTCAACTTAATTTTCATAAGAGATTTCATAGCTAAACTCCTAACTTTTCTTTAAAGATATCTTGTTGTTTGTAATTCTCATAAAGACATTAATGTATACAATGTGAAAACTTCAGAAAATTTGTTAATTTAAAAGTAGAGCAATTTAAACAAAGCAGAGATGGATAAAGTCCGAGAGTTGTAATCCAAGGAGGGAGATAACTCCAGCAAATGGAGGAATATAGAATATGGCTACGTGGGAATACACTATTTAAGAGATCAATGTACACCCGAAAAAGAAAATGAATACAATTATGTGTTGTACAATGTGTTATACAATTACATGCACCTGTAAAATTCTAAATCAACAATAAGAGAGATGATTGGTATCTTTCGAGATTTATTTTTGATCGAAACTACGTGTGTACACGTGGTAAAACTTTTCGACCGTTTGTTAGAAATTTATACAATCCATATGTATCACATATCTTACAGTTTATCAATATCATTTCAGCACTCTTTTTATATATATAGGCACTATAATACATCAAATTTGTTAACAGTTCATATTCGAAAATCACAATTCAACTTTAAGTAACTTTGACTTTTCTGAACCGGATGTCAGTTTTGACAGTAACTTCCTTCCGGCTCCGTGGTCTTTATAATACATGGTGCTCTCCTTCAGCTTTGATAAGTTGCCCTGATTAACACTGTAAGACACAAAGTCCCAACATGCTGTCTTCAAATCTGGTAAGGCGAACTGATATGCGCCGCAAAGAAGTCCCGGTAAATTTGAATTGCCGATTTTCACTTTCCCACAATGAATAAATTGCATGAGATAACGAAAGTCCTCAGGTTTGTACTTATTCACTTCGATTTTCAACTTTCTTCTTTTGGAAATCGAACTGCCGTCTGGTAAGTCTCTTTGCTCGAATTTCCTTTGACTGTCCATGATAATTTTGTAGAATACTGCACTCCTAGCGCCTAAAATGGCCTTCACGCCGTGAACTGGAACTCTCCTCTCTCCAACAAGAAAAGTGATGTCACAAAGCTCCGGCATGGACAAAATAAACTTAAGGTGGTCACACAGTGCATTCGTGCTCTTGTATCGCATAACCTTCTCTGGCTCGCCTTGTTCCGGTGGTTCTGTTATGACGTCATTCTCCGCATCAGATTCTGAAGCCTCGGTTTCAGATTCATATCCGGAAGATAAATCTGTAATATAAACAGAGAAATGGAATAATATGTTGAATTCAAATTGTGTTGGTAACAGTATGACCTATGAACAGGATAGAGAAAAATCATACATGTAGACCTAATTTACGAGAACCAGTTACCTCTGAGGTCTAAACCCCTAGAATAATAAATTCAAGCCGTATATATATATACTCATTATAAATGTTTTGTTTTTGTTTTGTTTTGTTTGTTTTTTTTTTTAGTATTTTAGGGTTTATTATAATAAACAGTAAAGAAACCAATACAAGAGTTTTATATTTATATACCGAATGTTTTATCAAGAAATTTTGTATTCATTTACTATATACATTTGTATGTTTATCAAGGAATTTAGTATTTATTTATTATATATGAAGAAATTATTTTTCTTCCCATCACTATAGAAAGCGTACATGGCAAGTCGAGGTCTTAAATTGAAGAAATAATTACGTCAAAAGTCAAACCTGAATCTTAAATTTGAATATTGAAATGTAATTTATTATCTTGACAATGTTGGATTTGAATTCTTACATGTATGTCTTGACGTTACTGAACAGATTTTTTAAGCTGAAAATGGAAAATGGCCAAACACTTACATTCAGGCTCCCTTAATAAGTCCAGTTCATCATTATCAAGTAAACACGCCCTAGAATCCGTTCTCTCCATATCTATTGTCAGAAGTAAGCGGCGCCAGACTGTGGAATACCAAAACCTCAGACGGATGAAATCTTATATTGGCTGTTTGAAAATACTACACTATGAAGGCAAGCCAAAGTGAGCTGTCCTTGACACCACGCTGGGTCGGTCTTTTTATCTACGTTTCCTGGAGGGAATATTGTCTCACCCATGTGACACCTTGTACATCAATTTTCACACGAATTTTACCGCAAATTTTACTCAAAAACGCGACTAATTATCGTGTTTAATGCAATTATCTCGCCGTTTCAATTGTTATAATTTCAGGTTAATCCGTAATTGATTAGTTTGTTTGAGTTAATTGTTGTAATTAATGGGCGTTATATCCCTCAGCGGGGGTGTCAAAAGGCTTGAAATAATTAATTACTGAAAAGTGCCCTTAACCTCGTTAATATAAGATTTATTGCTATCGGGAGTCAGAATGAATGAATGAATGAATGAATGAATGAATGAATGAATGAATGAATGAACAGAAAAGGAAATAGACAGATAATTATATACATAAATTATATGTCTGAAAGACTTAAGATGAAAAAAACATATCGCTTTTATTGAAGCTTTGCATTGAGGAAATTAATAATGAAATGACATGAACAAAAGAATATCATTTGTTTTTCGCATAGAAAGACCTTGAAAAAAAGGAGGGGGGGGGGTCTGGATTTCGAGAATCTGTCTTAGAAAAAATAAAATATAATAAACAATCGTTACAGTATATTGTACTAATTAAGTTATGAATCATGCAGATTCGTTATTGAGAAAGAGATAATGAAGAAGAATGAGAAATGGAATTTTGTGCACATCGCCAAACTTTGCAGGGCTTTGAGTTTTCACGAAGTTTTCTTTTCGACGGCAGGTGCGGCTAGCCAAACAGGGGATGCTTACTCCTCCCGGGCACCTGGTCCCACCTCTAGCTTGCTGGGGGTCCGTCGATGTTTAATTCTGTGCTCTATTGTGGGTGCTGTTGAGATTGTTGTCAGGATCTTCTTTAACTTATTGTAAAACTTGTGTGTTGGGAGAAATGGGGTGTAAGTGCGGGATCAAGAGGGGGTCAGGACCCCCTTATCATTTGCAAAAAAAGCTAATATTCCAGTGGCGGATTCAGGCGGATGCGAGTGGAGGGGCGTCCCCCCGGCACAGACCCAACATTTTCCAAAAAGAAAACAACATATTTTGGCCCATTTTCTGTAAAGATCAGCAAAATTCGCCCCTTGACCCCCGGCAAAGGGGGCGCTGGATCTGCCACTGTTTTCCCCTTCTAATCAATTATTTTTCTTGTTTTAAAACTATATGTTGGAACCATCAAGCCCCCCCCCCCCCCCCCTCCACCCTGGAAAAAAACATTAGATAACCCATGGGGGTAGTGTAAATGGGACTGAAATAGGAATCCCACCCTCGACCAATCAGAACTTTATTTTCCCTGAAGAGCATAGATGTACAAGCTAGTTACTATACATAGACACTTCCCGTCAGGAATCAAATCTGGAACATCGGAAGAATGTACTTCATATATACACAATCGTCAATTTATAAATCACACGATGTTTTATTGTTAAGCCTCGAGGAAGTTAAAAAAACTAAAATATATTTGAAATAAAAAAAAATCATTTTCCTATTTTATAAACGACAAGGACAGCACGGTCCACATAGGAGAAATACCACGTATCATAACTGACTATCAAATACAGAAATCATGGATACGTAAGTTACCATCTATTTTATTATGTTTTTATACAATTTTGGAAGTTGGGGACGGGGGCCGGGGAGAAGGAGGAGGGGGGGGGGGGGTGTTCATAAATATGCAGATATAGATCTTGAAGATCAAACTGCGTCCAGAATTTGTTTGGTTTGTACATTTAAGTGCATTTTATACTTTACAATCATGCAGAAGCAAATTTGGGAGTCTCCTTCTTATAAAATGTAATTTTTGAAAATTCAAAAACTTGATCAAAGAAAATTTCTTCGTACTCTTGACTAGATACATCTATCGAATGTCATGGATTTGATACGGGTACAACACCACGTTAATGCGAAGTCATGGGACAAAATAAAAAAAAAATTGGGGGGGGGGGGGGGGGGGTTGATACATTCGGCTTCAAATTCAAACGAGGGTAATATACATGTAGAATTTGACTTTTTGCTTTTGTTCCTGCTACACGTTAATGTACCCTTTAGTAGGTGAAACCAATATTTTTAACATTTTTTGTATCCATTTCGGATCTAGTATATCTACTACGTCCTTAGTCGATGTAATGCAGTTCATCGGGTCCCTATTATGACATATTGACCTCACTCAAAGTCCATATTTATTAAATTATTTATATCCATTTCAGATCCATTATATCAATTATTGTTACCATGTGTGTTGTCACCATCATAGTTTTAGCATTGAGGGTACTGTATTGTCACAGGCTGTTCAAGTCACTAAAACGACATATTGACCTCACTCAAAGTCCATATTTATTATATTATTTACATCCATTTCAGATCCATTATATCAATTATTGTTACCATGTGTGTTGTCACCATCATAGTTTAAGCATTGATGGTACTCTATTGTCACAAGCTGTTCAAGTAACTAAAACGACATATTGACCTCACTCAAAGTCCATATTTATTATATTATTCATATCCATTTCAGATCCATTATATCTATTATTGTTACCATGTGTGTTGTCACCATCATAGTATTAGCTCTAAGGGTACTGTATTGCCACAGGCTGTTCAAGTCACTAAAAGGATTAAGGTAAAAAAAAAAAAAATAGGATAAAGTATATGGAACAAATCACCGAAGTGCATACTCGTATTCCTTTTGTCAATTTTTAAAGAAAAAACACTTGATTAATACTGAATAGATAAAATCATATACATTTGTAATGAAAAAAAAAAAAGAAGAAAAATTGAATAAAAAAAAGTAAAAGGGAAACTGCGACCAATATTGGTCGATCTAGCAAAGGAAAACAGTTTTTTTTTCTTTCTATGATTCCTAAGTCTCTATCATTTATTTCTGTTTTTTTTCAATTTATTTACTTACATTCATAGATTTTTTTTACATTAATTTATATTCATGTACTTACTATTAATTTTTTTCATTTAAGTCGAATCGTTATAATGTACAAATTTGAAAAAAAAATAGAAATAAAAAATAAATAAAGATAACATTCAAACATTTAAATGACATCGTTACATAAAACATGTAAATAACAATAACAACAAAAATCACTTACAGAATCAAGATGAAAACCCAGCATGAGCAGTTAATGCAAGGTATAGATTCTCTGAAAGTCTTTAATGCGGGCCTGTACGAGACAACGTCAAGAAAGGCACCCGAGCACCAGTATGACTCTACATTAAAGCCGCTGGCCGAACACCACTACGAGACAGCGAATCGGCCACTGGCCGAACATCAGTACCAGTACTCATCACTGGCGGTAGACAGTGGCGACCCCTATCAGGTCATCCCAGCGGACGAGAAAAAGGTTTGTAGTTTTACAAATTTGAATTTGCCGTATATTTGTTCTTTTTTATTTATTTATTTCTAATTTTGAATATAAATGTAGATGTCCTCGTTTTGAAAATCTGTGTTTACGCGTCTCCTTCAGTCCGTGATAAATTATAAAAGGACAAGGATTTATCGCGGTTCCCGGTTACTTGATTATTAGTACATGATCCCGATTGTCCCACATTTATAAAAAATCATATCCCGACTGTCCTACATTTCATTTCTGAATAAACACATGCATAATTTATTTACAAACACTCAGTTTACAGTCTGTTTTATTCTATCAGTGATAAAAATGATAATGATAAACATTATAGATTATGATAAAAATAATTTTCATCTGTATACATGTATCTTCATTTTATTTGTTTGATTTTTTATGACTTACGCAAACAATGCACCCCCTCCCAGCTTCATAGAATTTTTTTTTTATTTAATTTGATTAAGTTGTCTGATATACACATGAAATAAACTTAAAATATTTCAAATGTTTACTTTATGATATCATGACAATGTACAGGGAAATATCAGTCTTTTTTGTGTTTGTTTTCCTTTCTCCAAACATGTCATCTAACGTGAAAGTATTGATTTATTCCTGAAAATATATACATGTATCTCCTATCGATAAAAATAATGCGAAGCTCAAGTGAGCTAAATCGTCATAGCGCGCCGTCCGTCCGTCTTTCCGTGTCCGTTAGGCGTAAACTTTTACATATTGGACAACTCACCAACTTCCCGATGCACAGAATATCACGAAACCTTACAGGAAGTAAGTACTCGGGTTCAACTACCAAAATAGGGTGTGTGTGTGTGTGTGTGGGGGGGGGGGGTTGTCGATCGGTTAACAAATATCAACAAAAAATTGATGGCTTTGATTGGCTGACGCATTTTGACATCTCCTCTGCAACCGTGAATACATCTTAAAGAGATACAAACCAAATTCGAGTTTGGATTTGATTGACCTATTTTTGCAGGAGTAATAATTACCCTTACAAACATATTTCATGAAATTTTCAGTTTTCCTGACTTGAAGTTATTTTTCGTATTTGAATATATCGTTAAGTGATACACTGTCAGATCAAGTTGGATTTTGATTGACATATTTTTGTGCCGATTGCGAAGCATTGCGACACTTAGGGATAACTTTTTATCAAAGTTATTACCCTTTGATTTAGCAAATTTTATGAAATTGTCATTTTCCAAACTGTTTCTAACACATATACTGATGTTTGTGTGGTCAGAGGTTAAGTTGAATTCATATTCATTTAAAGCGTTCTATGCAGAGTTATTTATGCCCAAGCGCGGATCCAGAGGGGGGGGGGGGGGGGTCGGGGGGTTCCGGACCCCCCCCCCTGGAATTTTCGAAGCATAGCTTAATTTTGTTATTAATATACATATTTCATAAGATTAAGTCCAAATTCCCCTTTTGTTGTCATAATCTTTGAAAAATGTATCATGAATTTGTATTAGACATCTTTCATTTTGACGACAGGCTCAGCATTTCCAAAATTTTCTCTGGCTCGCTCCCGCTCGCTCGAATTTATTACATACATGTGCATGTGCGTTATTTTCAAACGCTGCTGCACATATATAAAACACATATACATTACATCTTGATCAATAAACAAGGGCACTAAGAAGACGAAAAGAAACTGGAAAAGACACGAATAGTGGATTTTATTCCATTCTTGGAAAAATTTTCGCTGGCTCGCTATCGCTCGCCCTTTGTTGTACATGTATTTACGAATAAGTACAAGAACAATGTTGCGATAATTCAAGATTTTAAGCTTCTTGCACACCATTGCTCTCTAGACTAGTCACCTGTTCTATTGATAATTGGAATCAGAACTGACAATCATCAATCAATTACTTAATTTTCCAGCGTTTGCGTTTTTCTTTTTTTTCTTTTTTTCTTTTCTTCTCTTTTCTTTTTTTTTTTTTTTTTGCTCTTCAAAGTATTCGGACTTTAGGACCCCACCTGAAAGAAATTTCTGGATCCGCCCATGATGCCGGTAGTGACCTTATATCGCTCGGCAATCAGAATATTTTCATCAATGTTTTGTTTTCTAACTTTTCAATGCAAAATTTGAGAATGCATTTAAAATTTAGCTTTTGTATTTTGAAAGAGGTTCTGAAATGTCCCTTTTTCTGAAATTTACATTAATAATAACGTACACGTTGCATACATTTTCAGTCAACATGTTTAAAATTTCAAAAAAAAAAAATTATGAATCAGACTTTAACTTAAACTCTTTGATCTTTCGAAGAAATAATTGCCGCAATTACCTAATTATAACTTGCACACCATATCCCGATTGTCCCACATGACTTTTATACTATTTTTTATAAATGTGGAACAATCGGGATAACAAGCGCTGTAAATCCCTGTGGATAACAGTAATACTTTTATCTTTCGTTATGGACTGTCCAAAGGAGTTTTTAGCGTCAATACACATACTGTCATGACAGGAAGACATAGTCTTTGAATGGGTTGTTTGTTTCGCAACACTTTCCAAGAAGGATAAATTTGAAGAAAAAAAATCGAACACTCGCTTTTTGTATTATTATACCATATCTTACATCGAATTTCCGCTCCTTCCCATGTGCGCCTTGAGTATAATATATATTGAGATTCGCTTGGAACCCTTGGATAGTGTCCTAAGATATAACATATTAAAAAAAATAAAATAAATATTCAGTAATGACGACTTTGATAATATCTAATTATAGTTCCCCATCTCACAATCCTTGGGCACGGTCCATTGGTCCATTTATTAGGGGGGGGGGGGGGGGGGGGGGGGTGGGGCTTATTATTTTTTTTTTTTTCGAAAAAAAATAATTTTGCTCTGAATTTTGATGAAAAAAAAATTGCTTATGGTGTGTCAGAAAAAATTATCTTGCTCTTACAAGTAATCTAAATTTGAAGAATTACCTTAAAATTGCAACAAAATTCCTGAAAATTTTCTGAAGAATGCATATTAATGGAAAAAAAAACGCTTCCTTAAAGGCTTTTAAAATACAGATAATAAATATAATGCATTACTATTTATAGATGCATGTATCACTATAGAGTCTAAGAACTTCTATTTTCACCGATTTATATATATAAATTATAAATTTGAAAATTTGTCAAGAAAACCCTCCCCTCAGGCCCTTTTACCTGTACCTAACATAACTTTTGTTTACTGAGAATTATATTGTAAAATCCTTTAATCTCTCTGTTTAGAAGTGAATTAAATATTTGCATAAAAAAAGCAATATTTTAGAGTCTTGAGTAAAATTAAAGAATTTCGAAAAAAGTTCGACAAAACATATTCAGATTTCTTCATATATCGTACATCACTTGTTAGAGAAAAAAAAATTCTTGCTCCAACTTTGCAAGAATTTTTTTTTTTTTGCTCCAGTCCAGGGCGAAAAAAAATCTTGCTCTTACAAAAAACCCAAGCCCCCCCCCCCCCCCCCCCCCCCCAATATCAAATGGACGGTGCCTTAGTCACGGTCCATCTCAAAGTTCATTGTGCAATGATGCAATTGCAAGCGCAGATCTCGGAGAAGGTTAAGGTTAAGGTGACCTTGATATTCAAAAAAAAAAAAAAAAACCACAAGATTTTGTTATCCTGTTTGTATGCAAAACTTTAAATACCAATGGCCGGAACCCCCCCCCCCCCCCCCCCCCCTCCACACGTACTTTTACGTCTTGGAACCTTTTATCTAGATCCACAAGTTACTGTAAACATGCGCATACATATTACCTTACCGATGCCGGCTGAAGCGACCTTGACCTCAAATATGATGATCAGAATAATTCTCCACCAAAATATCGCCAACATATAGATAAATCATTTATCCCCATATTAAAAGACGAACGGACAGTCAAAAGGCAAATACAGTATTAAAATATACACGACCTCTTTGGCATCCACAAGTCATGTTCTGTCTCATTTGCTAGGAAAGGCATTGATTAATTCAATTTTACAAAACTTAAGCTCAGCATCATCTAGGATTTTCTTATAGATACATAATTTAATAAAATAATTCCATCTATGATATAAACATTTCCAAATATGTCATAGAACACGTCATTAGATTACCGTGATAGGGCATCGGCGAATCCTCTGTAGCAAGTAGTTTTACTTCAGGCGTTACTCGATTGGTAAAACGGATATTTCTGACAAGCGATTCGCCGACACCCTGTCAGTTTTAAAATTTGTAAAAAAATATCGGTATAGTAACCCAACCCTATCCTCCATGTAATGCGTTTGTCAGTAATGAGCTAGAATGACGCAAGACGTCACAGCAAAAGCTACAGTGAAACGTGAATCCTCTTGAAGATTTTTAATCGCTCAACGAATCAGAATGCGCAATTACAAACGAATTGCATTAGAATAAAGGATAATTTAAAAGCTGCTTTTATGTTTTTCAAATAGTTTATGACGATTTATCAATACTCATTCAGAGAGAGCTTTTTATACCCCCGCAAAAAAGTTTGGGGGTATATAGGAATCACAATGTCTGTCCGTCTGTCTGTCTGTCTGTCAATCCGTCCGTCCGTCCGTCCGTCAATTTTGTCTGGAGCATAACTTCTTCCCCTGTGAATGGATTTCAATAATATTTCACAGAAATGTTCCTTGGGACCGAAGAGTGTGCCATGTGCTTGAATCAAGGCCATAGGTCAAAGGTCAAGGTCACAATAAATATTATTAGTAAAACCTTGTTCTAAGCATAACTCCTCCCCCTGTGGATGGATTTTAATAATATTTCACAGGATTGTTTCTTAGGACCTAAGGGTGTGTCATGGCCTTAAATCAAGGTGATAGATCAAAGGTCAAGGTTACAATATACATTATATACATAATTAGTGAAACATTGTCCAGAGCATAACTCCTCCCCCTGTGAACGAATTTCAAAAATATTTCACAGAAATGTTCCTTCGGACTAAAGAGTGTGTCATGACCTTAGACCAAGATCATAGATCAAAGGAAAATGTCACAATATACATCATTAGTAAAACCTTGTCTAGAGAGCATAACTCCCCCCGTGGATGGATTTCAATAATATTTCACAGGATTGAATCTTAGGACCTAAGAGTGTGTCATGACCTGGAACCAAGGTTTTAGGTCAAAGGTAAAAGAAACCATAGACATCATTACTAAAAACGTGTCCAGAGCATTACTCCCCCCCGTGGATGGGTTTCAATAATATTTCACAGGATTGAATCTTAGGACCTAAGAGTGTGTCATGACCTGGAACCAAGGTTTTAGGTCAAAGGTAAAAGAAACCATAGACATCATTACTAAAAACGTGTCCAGAGCATTACTCCCCCCCCGTGGATGGGTTTCAATAATATTTCACAGGATTGAATCTTAGGACCTAAGAGTGTGTCATGACCTGGAACCAAGGTTTTAGGTCAAAGGTAAAAGAAACCATAGACATCATTACTAAAAACGTGTCCAGAGCATTACTCCCCCCCCGTGGATGGGTTTCAATAATATTTCACAGGATTGAATCTTAGGACCTAAGAGTGTGTCATGACCTGGAACCAAGGTTTTAGGTCAAAGGTAAAAGAAACCATAGACATCATTACTAAAAACGTGTCCAGAGCATTACTCCCCCCCCCGTGGATGGGTTTCAATAATATTTCACAGGATTGAATCTTAGGACCTAAGAGTGTGTCATGACCTGGAACCAAGGTTTTAGGTCAAAGGTAAAAGAAACCATAGACATCATTACTAAAAACGTGTCCAGAGCATTACTCCCCCCCCCCGTGGATGGGTTTCAATAATATTTCACAGGATTGAATCTTAGGACCTAAGAGTGTGTCATGACCTGGAACCAAGGTTTTAGGTCAAAGGTAAAAGAAACCATAGACATCATTACTAAAAACGTGTCCAGAGCATTACTCCCCCCCCCCCGTGGATGGATTTCAATAATATTTCACAGGATTGAATCTTAGGACCTAAGAGTGTGTCATGACCTGGAACCAAGGTTTTAGGTCAAAGGTAAAAGAAACCATAGACATCATTACTAAAAACGTGTCCAGAGCATTACTCCCCCCCCGTGGATGGATTTCAATAATATTTCACAGGATTGAATCTTAGGACCTAAGAGTGTGTCATGACCTAGAACCAAGGTTTTAGGTCAAAGGTAAAAGAAACCATAGACATCATTACTAAAAACGTGTCCAGAGCATTACTCCCCCCCCCGTGGATGGATTTCAATAATATTTCACAGGATTGAATCTTAGGACCTAAGAGTGTGTCATGACCTGGAACCAAGGTTTTAGGTCAAAGGTAAAAGAAACCATAGACATCATTACTAAAAACGTGTCCAGAGCATTACTCCCCCCCCCGTGGATGGATTTCAATAATATTTCACAGGATTGAATCTTAGGACCTAAGAGTGTGTCATGACCTGGAACCAAGGTTTTAGGTCAAAGGTAAAAGAAACCATAGACATCATTACTAAAAACGTGTCCAGAGCATTACTCCCCCCCCCGTGGATGGATTTCAATAATATTTCACAGGATTGAATCTTAGGACCTAAGAGTGTGTCATGACCTGGAACCAAGGTTTTAGGTCAAAGGTAAAAGAAACCATAGACATCATTACTAAAAACGTGTCCAGAGCATAACTCCTCCCCCTGTGGATGGATTTCAATAATATTTCACAGAACTGTTCTTTAGGACTTAAGAGTGTGTCTGGACCTTAGTTCAGGGTCGTAGGTTAAAGGTCAATGTCACAATAGACATTATTAGTAAAACCCTGTCCAGAGCATATTTCCCTTCTCTGTGGAAGGATTTCAATAATATTTCACAGAAATGTTTGTTAGGACCTGAAGGTGTTTCATAACCTTGAATCAAAGTCTAAGGTCAAGGGTCAAGGTCACAATATACTTAATTAGTTATACCTTGTCCAGAGCATAATTATTTCCCATGTAGATGGATTTCAATAATATTTCACCGAAATGTTTCTTTAGACCTACAGGTATGTCATGACCTTAAACTAAGGTCATAGGTCAAAGTTCAAGGTCACAATTGATGCTTGACCTTGATTACAAGATAACTATTCAAAAAGTATTACTGCGTGGGTATTTTCGTCCCGTTAGGGGCAAATTTTTATTAAACTTGATGATGATTATTTTCTATTTTCTCAGGTCTATCTGAGCATCTGATTTTAGCTTTAATAGATATACTTATAATGTGATTTAATATCGATTATTATATATTTACCACAGATTAAAACATAGGAAACTATCATCAAGGAAGGGAAATCAATGAAGCTATAATGAAATACATTGTAATCATTATCGAGAACATGGAGAAAGGATTTTCCAATTGAAAACGTAAGAGTGTGAACCATGGAACCAGGAAATGTATTTTCAAATTTATATTTGTGAAAATTAATGCTTTAATGAACTGGTACAAATAATTAATTGTATACTATGCAGTTGTATAGAAACATTCTGAATTGTAAATAGCACAACTTTTATTTATTACATATTGATTGGCATTCTCTCTGAGTCTTACCATATCCTTATAATATGTATATGTTTATCTAATTAGCTAGGTCATAACAAGGAAGTATTTTGTGTCACGTTTGACGGACGAGTGAAACTGAGGTAGAAAATATCTGCATAGTCACATGTAGACCGAAATTAAAAGACAAAAACCATTTTGCTAAATCACCAGGAATTGTTCAAAAATTTGAAGAGATCTTTTTAAAGCACTTTCATCGAAGATCAGAGGAAATATTTTGACTGTCTTAACTGAGTCTTTATCCGTATCTATATTGTACCTATCTGCCCGTGCCGCTGGAACTTTGACTTAGCCCGTAACATTAAGCATATCTACGTGCACTTCAAGAAAATTAGCAAGAGTATTTTTCAAATCAGTCCTTCAGTCAAGGGGGGGGAGGGGGTTGGTTCGGGGATCACTTTGTTGACCCCTTGTGGGGATGTAAGGGGCAAAACCCCTGAATCTAATGTATTTTGAATAAACATATACAGGGCAATATTCCACGTTTAAATGACCCTTTTACTCTTTTTTTGCAAAACGACAGTAACGCACCTGAATAAAGTAACATCTACATAATCTTTCAAGATAGGATCTTCTTTCTTACGAAAAGAAAATAATTTGAATTCCATGATTTATGACTCAATGACCTTGACATTGAGTGACCTCCAGTTAAGAATTCTCAAAAGCATATCTTCTCACTTATATATATATATATCACAAGTATATTCTCGCTAGAGGTCGTTGTACAATAAGGTTTCAATGTTGTAAATACATGCACAATTATGTTTATGAATGTACAAAATTAATGCTTCCAGTGATTTGATTTAAAGTTTCAAGCCTTGTCTTTTGCTTTAAGACTGAGAACTCTGAAAGACGTAATTAAATATATTTTTTTTCCAAAGGAAATTCTTGTAAAGAAATCTTGCTTTATTTTGGAAATAATGAAAAATCAAACAGATAAAGAACTACACATGTACTATACAAAATGTATCTTCATTCAGAAAGTGTCTTTTTACTTTCAGTTATAGAGGTTTTATGATTTCCTATTTAAAAAGAGGGGCAAAATGATAATGAACACGATTTTATATTGTAATATATTTGTGGCTTTTATATTTTCGATTTATTAAAACCAATTTAAACTAGTATTTTGTATGTTGATACGTGAAGTAGTCTCTGATCTGCAGCAATTAAACTTATGGTACATCTGTACATGTAGACATGTAGATCAAGGTGGAACACTTACATATACGTATTTAAGACGACAAAAAAAAAAAAAAAAAAAAGAAAAGATGGCCGTCCTAAGTCGGCACCGGTTTCCCATTGGTCTCGTTGGTTTATGTGTTGTCTTTTATGTTTAGTATTTTGATGTCGTGTTTGGTGTCCATCGTCCTTTTCGCGGTTTTTTCTAAGTATGCCTTCTGTGTGTTTTCACTTTGAGTGTTTTGATGGCGTGTTTGATGTTCATTGTCATTTTCACGTTTTTTCTAAGTTTGTCATCTGTGTGTTTTCACTTTGAGTGTTTTGATGGCGTGTTTGATGTTCATTGTCCTTTTTCTCGTTTTTTCTAAGTATGACTTCTGTGTGTTTTCACTTTGAGTGTTTTGGTGTTTTGCAGTGGGGTGCTGCAGCCGAGTCTTGTTGGAGATTCACTCCTTTCTTTCTGGATCCCTGTGTTTTACTGTCTAGTTCGTGTTGTCATTTGACAATGAGGATGTTACATGTATTATACACCACAATTGTGTTAGCTTACAGATATCGTAGTAGCAAGAGCATTTCAATTGGCAAAACAAGGAACACAGACAATTTGTCAAATGAAAGACAAAATTAGGTAATTTGTTCACAGGCAATACAAAATAACTTCTTTTTTATTCTGAAGTTGGTACAGAATTTGAAGCGGTTTGAAAATCAGAACTATAATGAGAAAACATAAAAAATCTTCGTAAAGAATCACAACATCATACGTTTCGATCCCACGCGGTGGTTTAACGAATGCTAAATGACCTGGTTACAAACGTTATTACTGAGGAATACAAGTCAACTGCAACTGAGCCACATAAATGACAACCTGACAGTTCTAACCAGCCAGGCCAAATATACTTCACGTTGGTTCCTTAATTGATGCACACAAAACAATGACGTCACTAGAAAATGCAAACAAGGTAAGATAACCGTATGTGATTAATTCCTCGTATATGAACATCCTTTTCAAATTCTAGAATATTTTCATGTCAAAGACAAGGTACTTTAACTTCAATAATACGCATTTCACTGATGTTACATTGTTTATTGAAATGCGCATATGACGGTCTGAATATCAACGATACAACATATATTTCAATACAATAACATGTAGGTCATTCAATACAATAATAACCTAAGACCTATGTCTTGTACAGTACATGTAATTCAGTCAAAATTGCAGCATGGATTTGGCAGTTTTTGAAATCTGGCACTATTCGCACGTCTTACAGTTGGCATAATTTGTACGTCTTTCGTTGTGAAATTGGAAAAGTGGAAAGCGTTTCTATAGAATGTTTCCCATCCACGGAAGAGAAAAAACCCAAAGCATCATCAGATTGGTCTATTTTATACATTCTTAGATCATCCTGAAATGCATTATACTTAAAAATTTATTACAACAGGAAGAGGTAACATTTACAGAAATACCGCGGTCACCGTTTCAACGTCAACTCGCTTAATTGATTACAAGTGAGATAAAGAAGATCCTGAAGATAATCTCAACATCACTCCAAATAGAGTACCAAACTAAGCATCGACGAACCCCTAGCAAGCTAGAGGTGGGACCAGGTGCCCAGGAGGAGTAAGCATCCCCTGTTGGCTAGCCGCACCCACTGTCGATGTTTACGCACGAAAATACTAAAGAGTTAAAGAAGATCCTGACGATAATCTCAACAGCACTCACAATAGAGCACAAAATTAAACATCGACAGACCCCTAGCAAGCTAGAGGTGGGACCAGGTGCCCGGGAGGAGTAAGCATCCCCTGCTGGCTAGCCGCACCCGGCGTCGATGTTTATGAAGCATGGAAATGAAAATATATAAAATTCATGAACTGTCTGACGTTATGTCTATATAGAAAGTGCTTTGGCGACAATGTCAGGGAAGTATATTCAAAACACTTACTGTCAAACACCTCGCGGGGAACCTTTTTACGAGCTCCACACGGCAAAGGGCATAAGTGTGACACAAATGAGTTAAAGAAGATCCTGACGATAAAAGATAATCTATGAACTGAAAATTTCAGCATCGGCGGTGCCTTTGACAACCATACAGGTATATTTACCTTAAACACACCTGGTACTTACATTTTCACATGGTCCACTATATTTACCTGTAACACATCTGGTACTTACGTCTGCACGTTGTCCACTATATTTACCTGTAACACACCTGGTACTTACGTCTTCACGTGGTCCACTATATTTACCTGTAACACACCTGGTTCTTACGTCTGCACATGGTCCACTATATTTACCTGTAACACACCTGGTACTTACGTCTTTTCGTGGTCCACAATATATACTTGTAACACACATGGTTATTACGTTATCACGTGGTCCACTGTATTTACCTGTTAAACACCTGGTACTAACGTCTTTACATGGCCCACTATATTTACCTTAAACACACCTGGTACTTACGTCTTCACTTGGTCCACTATATTTACCTGTAACACACCTGGTACTTACGTCTTCACGTAGTCAACTATATTTACCTGTAACACACCTGGTACTAACGTCTTCACGTGGTCCACTGTATTTACCTGTAACACACCTGGTACTAACCTCTGCATGTGGTCCACTGTATTTACCTGTAATACACTTGGTACTTACGTCTTCACGTGGTCCAATATATTTACCTGTAACACACCTGGTACTTACGTCTTCACATGGCCCCCTATTTTTACCTGTAACACACCTGGTACTTACGTCTTCACATGGCCCCCTATTTTTACCTGTAACACACCTGGTACTTACGTCTTCACGTGGTCCACTATATTTACCTGTAACACACCTGGTACTTATGTCTTTACTTGGCCCACTGTATTTACCTATAACACACCTGGTACTTACGTCTTCACGTGGTCCACAATGTTTACCTGTAACACACCTGGTACTTACGTCTTCACATGACCCACTATATTTACCTGTAACACACCTGGTACTTACGTCATCACGTGATCCACTATATTTACCTGTTACACACCTGGTACTTACCTATTCACTTGGTCCACAATATTTACCTTTCTATATAGACGTGGCATCAGACAGTGCATGTATTTTTTATATTCTTTTCATTTTCGTGCGTGAACATCGACGGCGGGTGCGGCTAGCCGACAGGGGATGCTTACTCCTCCCGGGCACCTGGTTCCACCTCTAGCTTGCTGGGGGTCCGTCGATGCTCAATTTGGTGTTCTATTGTGAGTGCTGTTGAGATTATCGTCAGGGTCTTCTTTAACTTACCTACTTACGTCTTCACGTGGTTCACTTTGTCCAATTCTGACGAAGAACCATGCGTTACTTACATTTACCATAACGGGGAAGACTGGTGGAGTTAGTGAGCTACGAAGGTAAAGGCGTATTCAATTAGGTAGCCAGTAACACTATAGTGATGTTGCTTACATTTAGTGACCGAGATAGATGGTGGGTAGAGACATCAATAGGAAAATACTGCTATGGATATCCATATACTAACTTCTCCGGGTGGAAAATATAAAGAAGCAGTACAACTACGTTTAGTTTGAATATAATTGTTCTTGTGATTACCATTTTCAGATGACAATAGATTTCATTTGATTCTTTAATTTTGGCTCCTTAGTTTTTATTTGATTCTTAAATATTTGATTGCAAAGGTTGAGCTGAATATGAAAGGATTTTATCCATAAGCTTAGGAACAATATGGATTCTTAGACAGGATACTTATAATGAACCCTTTAGGACAAAATATATGATCTGTATTTATTATTTCTTACAGATGTTTCACAGAGAGATTCCTACCAGTGTGATTGATGAAAATTATGAATTTTGTTTTAGTATTTGACATTATCCCTGGCTTGACGGATATGTTTCAAGCCTGTTGTCATACGGTATTTTCATATCAAAGCTTATCCTACGCTAGAGTATGTAGTCTAATGTTTTGGATTTTCGAAGAATTTTACAAATCACCAAGAAACTTTGAGGTGAAGGTTTTCGCTTCCATTAACTAAATAAAACATTCTGAGGGTATTACGATTGTTAAACATCTTCAAATTAATTAGCATAATTTAAAAGCAGATACATTTACAGCACGGATAAGACATGCACGTTTCGGGTATTTAACCCTCGTCAGTGATCCTCAATCTTAACAATGAAATATTGCCAAAATCTGTGAAAATGATGTCCAAAATATACCAAAATAACTCTCAGCTGTCATTCTTTTGAAACTTAAACTTATACATGCAAAAGAGTGTATTATATAACATTAAGATCACTGACTAGGGTTCTATATCCGAAATTGCATGTCTGGTCCATTCTGTAAGCTTGACCTATTTTGATAAATGATGCGGGAGGTGATCATTATCGGCAAAATACTTTACTAATAATGCGGAAAGGTGTCAACTCTATACCTTCTTGAAGAAAATGTCAAACCATTTTATAGTGCACCAGACACGTGTTTCGAATATCAAATTCTCATCAGTAAAGTGCTTTTCATAAGAATTCCAAATTAATTTCACTAGCGCCTTTTTGCGTTATTTCTAGAACTTAAATTTCTGCACGACTTTACTTTGTCTGGTGCATGGAAATTGGTTTGGAATTTTCTTCAAGAAGGTATCGAGTTGGAGCCCTTCGACATTATTGCAGAGAATGTACAGATTTGTATCAGCATACTTTAAGTAAAGGGAACGAGGCGACTCCATGACGAGCCCTGACCATATTTTACCGGAGAAGACTGGGCTTCTACCAACTATTCTCTCTGAATATCCCTTGTTTTTAATGTATATTTACATATTCAATTGTGTGTTGTTTTGCCCCTCTATTTTGCTGTTTTGTTTGTGTCATCTTACAGATATGAAGTTATTATACACTCACATCAATTGTGCGTTCTTTGATACGTTTGGGTAGACAGAAAACACAAGAATTACTCCATATGTTTATAAGGCAATTAATGATTCTGAAGCATTTTCGATGAGGATCCGGTCTACCTTTAGTCCTCATAATCTTAAAGTTTACATCTTCAAATTTATAGCATCATTTAAGAAGGGATAAACTTACAGCACGGACCAGATTTCACGTCTTAGGTATTTAACCCTTGTCAGTGATCCTCAATCCAAACAATGAAATACGGCTAAAGACTGTGCAAGTTATGTAAAAAGAAATACCAAAAGACGTAGCAGGATGGTTGGGATATGATGCTTCAAGACCCACTTTTGAGAAATTTCAAGATAGTGTTGTGAACAGTAATTTTCGGATGCTTTTGAAGAAACAATCAACGCCCAAGACACGCTTGAAGAAGCGAAAATGAAAACAAAGTATACGCTGTTGCAGGTTTATGCTATACACTCTAATGTAGAAAGAAAAGGGTATGATCTCAAGCATGACCACGCTGCATTCGAAACAAACCCACAAGAAAGTAACACATAAATGACATCATGACTCCAAATCGCAAAAAAGACACAACAATATTTACTAGAACATCATAAAAAAACAATCGTAACAGAAGAACAGAAACATTAAACATTTATGAGAACTCTCCCTTAGAAACACGAATTCAAAGACAGTGACCAAGCTTCAGTGGATCGTTGAGTATGGTTCGTACTAATTTAATGAAATTTTGCCCAAAGTTGAAGAAATTTAGAACTTTATAGATGAATTTCCAAGAAATTGAATCAAATGCTTTTTCAAAGTCCAGGAATATTTTCTTCTTCTGTAATATGCATTATATCATAGAGTAATCGAGAGTTCTCTCCTATGAACCTACCAGGGAGAAAGCCTTTGATTTTCATGTATAAAATTAACCAGTACTGATTTTAAGCGATGCGCAATAATTCCAGAAAAAAATTTATATGTTGAATTTAATAAGGATATAGGTCTCCAGTTCTTTAAATATTCACGAGATTTATTGCCCTTGGGTAAAATTGAGATTATTCCGAGTTTTTGAGAATTTGAAAGTTCACCTACTTTATAGGTATAAGAAAACGATCTAAATATAAATGTACCTAGGCCCTTCTACTGGGGTTTTCTCCATTTTCGATCCAATTTGATCTGGTTCTGACTAAAAGACCTTCAAGTTCAGTTTTACGAAATTCTTGATGTTCATTAGGTAATGTTTGCAGCAATTCTTCTGTATGTTCATTAGTAGCATTTCCATTGTGCTCTAACAAAATTTTCATCTTTTTCTGTAAAATGTGTATCTTGAATACAAACAATTGACGCTTTTTCGTCACGTAAAACCCCAAAACATCTTTTCTCTTTTTATAATCTTGTAAACCTGTGCAATTGGCACATAAATTAACCCTTAACAAGGCAAACCTTTCAAATACAGAAACACCCTTTTTGGACCTAAATATAAAAATAATAAACGGAAAGATTCATACAAGTGTATATGACAAAAGGGATGATTTTGGATTCAGCATAGTAACTTTCCCTTATCTTGACGGGGTGATGTTCCAAGATTACCGTCATACGGTATTTACATATCACAGCTCATCCGTTACGCTAGAGCATGTACTGACATTTTGGATTTTCACGGCAGAAATTTACAAATTACCAAAAAACTTTTAGGTCAAGGTTTCCGCTTTCATAAACTAGTTAAGACTTTCTGGAAATTTTACAAAAATTACAGTCAACTTCTTTTAAAATTCGGATCTATACATGCAACAGAGTACATTTCTATGGGTATTACACAACCTGTCTTTTATGGTGATATGATAAACAAAATAAAAAGGATCAAAGGTAGGCAGCATAACCATCGAAAATGCGTCAGAATCATCAGACGCCTTTTATACCGTGGATATGATCCTAATGTCACCAGACGGACACTAGGCTTGGTACTTGACCAATCTACAGTCTTGTACCAGCGCATCCTTGAGACTTGCACTCTGACTGACTGTGACGACGGGACTCCATGACGGGCCCTGTCCAAACCTCTTTAGAGAAGACAGGGCCCCGACCACCTGTCCTCTCTGAATGTCAGTCGGACTCCTCGGATGATTACATACATGAGCTCGCTACAGCCGGCAGAGCACGGACTGTATTACGCATGCCCTCTTTTTATATCCATTTACATATTCATCTGTGTCTCTGGGGCCTCTGCGTTTCGCGGTCTTGTTTGTGTGATGTCATCTTACAGTGAGGAGGTTGTTTTACACCACAATTGTACGTTCTTCGAGACCTCTGGGTAGTTGGAGAAGTGAGAGGGTTGTGCGCACGTAATCCAGGATAACCAAACCATTTGCTACTTGCGTGACAGATGGCCGTCCAAAGTCGGCACCGGTTACCCATTGGTCTCGTCGCTTTATGTTTTCATGTCGTGTGTCTCTTTTCCGTCTCGTGCTGTACTCGTCTTTTGTGTTTTTGCATCGGGTGTTTTGGTGTTTTACCGTTGGTGCTGCAACGGGGTCTCGTTGGAGATCTCCTCCCTTCTTTTTAAAATTTTGAAACTGCTTATGTAGGAAAAATAAATGTATGTTTGTAATATGGGATAGCTAATTCATCATGCTTAAGATAATACATGCATAAATCTTTCAACTCACATTCACATAAGATATGCAGTACAAATGCAGACATGGAAGGACACAAAAACATAAACAGATTCACACACACATACATACAAAGACACAAAAAGAAAAACATGTAAAAAAAATATACCGAGATTCTATGAATGCAACAAACGTTCTCGTACACTCTTGAGAAACTTTTTGGATTCTAGGCATATTTTCATGATTAACATGATGTCTACTCGACCGGATATTCAAATAATCATTGAATTCTTCAATAATAAAGGAGTGCACACTGTCAATGTTATTCCTTAGTCAGTGGGAGGGGGGGGGGCTTACTTTCTTTCTTTTGAATTCTTAATTCTATCTTCAACCAACCCTCGTACCTGTCAAGTCATCCGGCGGTCTCGAGCAAAATTGTTGTGTATAATAACGCTCACATTGTATAATGACGACACAAACAAGGCGGGGTAAAGCAAGATTATGATGAAATATTGTACTTTTTTGGAGTCCTTCGTTCATACTAAAGAAATGTGAAACGAACAAATAATTAAGTATAGGTCCACGTAAGAATCAGGCGGGGGTGATACATCAATAATTTTAGCAAAACTTTTTATTTCTGTTTTGAGACATATATGTGGTACAAATGAAACATATGATATTAATTTCTCAAAGTAGTGATGGTGAAGTGAGATATTCACCTCATGATTTATAAAGAATTATGAAGGGAATAAAATGGCGGAAAAATTTTCTCTATATAATTCAACCACATTTGCTACCCCTATAACTTTTTTCACCATCCAAGTATATGGAAAATTCCTTCAGAACATTCATTTGGAGGCTTATCTAAACATTTCCAGAAAGTCTTCAGATAACAACAATTGCAAACACAAAGCATTTTTCCGGTATTACAATCGCGTTCTGTTGGATATTCTCTCCTCACATATGTTACACATAAAGTATTAGACTAAGTATATTTTGGTCTTTTTAACCCTTAGTTCTCTCTTATATTCAAAACGGCATACCGCAAATCGTTAAGTAATCTTTACAATTCAATCTGTATATTGAGATTGTTTCCAAAATCAGATCGAAAGCACTGCAAGTCGAGTTGTATTCTTAGTGTGTTCTCTTTCATCAGTCGGCCATTTCCAAAGAGGAAATCTAGAACGATAAACAAAACGTTTGAATTTGGGGTTTTTGAGGCTTATTCGTTCATGCCTTCGTATTAGCAGTAACATGAAATCTTTAAAAATGGAATACTAGTCGAGAACTAACGGTTTGTGTTGACGAATTGTTTGCGAGAATCTCATGCGTGCTCCACGATTGATTTCTCAACGGCAATCTCTTGAACCTTGATTCCACTTTCGTACGTTTACAATCTCGAACTAGAAAGTTTTACACGAAAACTTTCAAGTTTACAATCTTGAACTAGGGCGTTTCAGAATAAAACAGACTTTCAGTCATTCAGTCGTATATATATGTGACTCAGGTAAAATTTAATTAAAAAATCAATTGACAGTTGATAGCGAATGTATAAATTTACTAACCTTTGAAATATAGATATATCTATCAACTAATTTTATCTTCGTAACTACAGAATTATGTGCTGTATTACTTGTTGATCTAAAATATCTACGTCGGACTCATTCATGCATATACGTATATTTTTTGTCGTATTAAGACATAGGTATTTCCACTGATGTACAATTCTTAAATCAAAATGTCCGGTTACAACTTTTTACTCAGTGTAATTCTTGTAACAAAGGTTACGGCAATCAACGTAACCAATAGTGGAAATCAACAGGAGATCAAGGACATTAAGAAGGACTTAACAATGCTACGAAGTCTGGTGACAAGTTTGAATACTTCCTTACAACACAAGGATGACGAAATAAGAGAAATGAATGCTACAATTCAAGCCCAACAGCAGGAAATTGAATTGCTAAGAGAAGAGAATGAGAAAGGGATCCAGAACAATGCAGCGTTCCAATTTATTATACAAGACATGGTGACAAAGGTGAACACATGGAAGAATACAAATCAACTACAAATGGGCCGTATGAATGATAACCTGACGTCACTAGCCAGTCAGATCCACTATATGTCACTTTCTTTCCTTGATGCACAAAAAAACGTTGGCGATATTAGAAAAAACAACAGAAGGTAAAATTGTGTTCTCATTAAAATAAAAGTACAATGTAATTTGAAAGAATTTATGCATAATAATGATAATAAAAATATGGAACGAAACAAATATGAAATAAACTTGTATTTCAAATATCATAGTCACCTTTAAAGGTACAAATAGTCTAACAGGGATTAAATTGTCAATAATGAAGTTTTACCGTAAATAGTCTTAAGTACTACCATTTGAACATCTATATATTACTTACATAAAATATCTCTCACATTTTTGTTATATTGACGTTTTTACTCTGGTACACATGATTTCGGTAAACTTCGGAAATTGTTATTTGCATATACAGTATGTAGAAATATGTCACGTTTACCAATGTCAAAGTGAACACGCTACCACGATCAGCAAATCGCTTGAATGAACTTCACATCGTGGCATTACTACGAAACATGTTATAAATCACGTATACAGTCTTTTTGAAATTCTCTCTAAAGAAAAACTAACTTACTAATATTTCATTAATTGCAAATACAAGGTTGATATCATGTATAGTTATCATGTTCCATTCAAATCACCATTTTGAACGTGGATAATCGAACACTTTAAAATGACTAATAACGTGTAATAGTGTATGACGGCTTGAATGGGCGGCAGATGTAGTCTGCTATACACATGTGCGTTTGTTTACCAAATCCTGAATATTTAGTTATGATTTTTTGTTCGTTTTTTTAATATTTGATTTAGACTGTGAATATATATATTATATATACACATATCAAAATCACTGTGGATATACATTTATGTAAGATTTGGTGAGAATCTCTACAAGCAGGTTGTAGGGATCCCTATGGGTACTAATTGTGCGCCTCTTGTTGCAGATTTATTTTTATTCACGTATGAAAAAGAATTTATCCAAAATCTTCAAAAACAAAGAAAACATGATGATGTGAAATGTTTCAATGGTACTTCTAGGTACCTGGATGATATCCTTGCTATCGACAATCCTGTTTTTGAAAAGTATAAAAATGTCATTTATCCACAGGAACTGACTCTAAACAAGGCGAACGTCACAAACACAGAAACACAATTTTTGGACCTGAATATCAAAATTATTAATGGAGAGATTCATACAAGGGTGTATGACAAAAGAGATGACTTTGGATTCAATATAGTAAATTTTCCCTGGCTTGACGGTGATGTTCCTAGATTACCGTCTTATGGTATCTACATTTCGCAGCTCATCCGGTATGCTAGAGCATGTACTGATGTTTTGGATTTTCATGATAGAAATTTACAAATAACAAAGAAACTTTTAGGTCAAGGTTTTCGCTTTCACAAACTTGTCAAGACATTCTGGAAATTTTACAAAAATTATTGTCAACTACGTTTGAAATTCGGACTCATACAAGCAACAGAGTATATTACTTTGGGTATTTCGCAACCTGCATTTTATGGTGACATGATCAACAAAATTAGAAGGATCAAAGGTAGACAGAATTACTATCGAAAATGCGTCAGAATCATCAAACGCCTCATATACCGTGGATATGATCCTAATGTCACCAGACGGACACTAGGCTTGGTACTTGACCAATCTACAGTCTTGTACCAGCGCATCCTTAATACTTGCACGCTGACTGACTGTGACGACGGGACTCCATGACGGGCCCTGTCCAAACCTCTTTAGAGAAGACAGGGCCCCGACCACCTGTCCTCTCTGAATGTCGGTCGGACTCCTCGGGTGATAACATACATTAGCTCGCTACAGCCGGCAGAGCACAGGTCGTATTACGCATGCCCTCTTTTTATATCAATTTACATATTCATCTGTGTTGCTTGGGCCCCTGCGTCTTGCGGTCTTGTTTGTGTGTGGTCATCTGACAGTGAGGAGGTTGTTTTACACCACAATTGTACGTTCTTCGAGACCTCTGGGTAATCGGAATAGTGGGAGGGTTGTGCGCACGTAATCCAGGATAACCACACCGTCTGCTACTGACGAGGCAGATGGCCGTCCTAAGTCGGCACCGTTTGCCCATTGGTCTCGTTGGTTTATGTGTAGTCATTTGTGTTTTATGTTTTTCTGTGATTTGACGTTCATTGTACTACTGCGTCTCTTTCTGTGCGTGTCATTTTTGTGTTTTACAGTGGGTGTTTTGGGAGGTTGCTGTTGATGCTGCAACTAGGTGTTGTTGGAGATCCCCTCCTTTCTTATATACACGTCAAACTTATATAAAGATACTTCTCAAAGATAAAATTAAACGAGAACTATACATGTACATGTACACTATAGATCCCTTCGGCTAATTTTAAAATTTTAAACGTTTTCAAATGATAATGGTGTTGTTGGCTGCTTTATCAGCTGGTGCAAAGACATATTTTTCATGTAATGAGAACTATACATGTACATGTACACTGTAGATCCCTTCGGCTAATTTTCCCCCAGACTTGTCAGAGTTTTAATTTCACGATCGTCCTCTAAGCTAGGTCTTTATAACGTTCAATACCAAGCCAATACTATTTGTTCATTACATTTCTCTTTTTAAATTTTGATAACACTGATTGTCGATTCATTTTCGTCCCACGTGTTATCCGTCAGCCATGTTGTTTTGTTTTGATACAGCACTAGCCTTATGCAAATAAGTGCTTACACGTGTTCGCAATCGGTCTTCTACGGAGAAAAGAAGGTTATATTAGGGTACCCATTTTATAAGCAATAATTGATCATAGCTCGGTAGTGCGGGCATATGTGACTATTGTAACCAGCCATTTTCTAATTTCTAAGCATGATAGACTCGTTTGCGTTAAAATTTTGACAAAAATAGTTGATTAATGGTTTGATCTTGACGAGACCTTTTGTACCTTTAAACTAATTCATCTTTTATCTATTTCAAAATTTTTCTTCAGTTTGCATGAAATTTCGCAATTGATACGACACTGCATATCTTCAACTTCGGTTGATCATTTCTTTAAACGCATTCGAAAACTACTGTTCACAAAATTGTCCCAAAATTCTGAAAAGTCGGTCCTGTAGCTTGATATCCCATGCATCCTACTACGTCGTTTCGGTATTTTTTGGACATTCACATTCATTGTTTGGATTGAGGATCTTTGATGATGATGAAGTACCCGAAACCTGCATGTCTGGTCAATGCTGCAAATTCTTTTCTTATCAAATAACTTATCCTAGAAGTCCTACCGAAATTTATTTGCAGTAAACATCAAAGAAGTACTCATTAGTTATTCAGTCTTAAAATCGAGAAGATATGGCAAAATTGTTATAATTTCAATTGAAACAGTTGCGAACACCATAATAAACAATATTACGAAGTGAGATAAGGTGTCCAGAGAGTTTCAGCGTCTTATGTTTGCATACAATGTCCGTCACAAAAGCTCCAATTTGATTCCAACTTGTTTCCCATATTAATCTATGATTCTATTTTCAGAAACAAACAAAAATCTGAACTCACAAGAAAAAGAGCTGAACAATCTGAGATCAGGTACTGTAATTTTCTTGAGCTTTATTAAGAAAAGAAGGGAGGAGATCTCCAACAAGACCCCTTTGCAGCATCAACAGTTAAACACCAAAAACACCCGATGCAAAAACACAAAAGACGAGTACAGCATGAGACGGAAAAGAGACATACGACATGTAAACATCAAACACAAAAGACTACACATAAACCGACGAGACCAATGGGTAACCGGTGCCGACTTTGGACGAGTCCAAATTGTTCCTATTTTTCTGAAGATGTCCTCAAAAATGGAAAATATGTTAATCTGATAAGGTATTATGCGTTAAAGTGCAAAATTGTTTCAAATCATAGAATTTCATATTTTGTCATGTACAGTGTAATTCTTCTTCAATCCTATTTCATTTTTAGCAAGATGACTGATATAGTAACAGTGTTTAAGACTTCGTTTTTCTTAATATATTACAATGGTAGTTTAGTTATATCGTATATCAAATTTATTATTTCCATTTGTTAAAAAAGAAGGGAGGAGATCTCCAACAAGACTCCGTTGCAGCATCAACAGTAAAACACCAAAACACCCGATGCAAAAACACAAAAGACGAGTACAGCACGAGAAGGAAAAGAGACACACGACATGTAAACATCAAACACAAAAGACTACACATAAACCGACGAGACCAATGGGTAACCGGTGCCGACTTTGGACGGCCATTTGTCACGCAAGTAGCAAATGGTGTGGTTATCCTGGATTACGTGCGCACAACCCTCTCACTTCTCCAATTACCCAGAGGTTTCGAAGAACGTACAATTGTGGTGTAAAACAACCTCCTCATTGTAAGATGACATAACACAAACACGCCCGCGAAACGCAGAGGCCCCAGAGACACCGATGAATATGTAAATGGATATAAAAAGAGGGCATGCTTAATACAGTCCGTGCTCTACCGGCTGTAGCGAGCTCATGTATGTAATCACCCGAGGAGTCCGACTGACATTCAGAGAGGACAGGTGGTCGGGGCCCTGTCTTCTCTAAAGAGGTTTGGACAGGGCCCGTCATGGAGTCCCGTCGTCACAGTCAGTCAGAGTGCAAGTCTCAAGTATGCGCTTGTACAAGACTGTAGATTGGTCAAGTACCAATTTAGTTAACATTTCTAATGACAAATATGGATAATGACCATATCCCTGTCTACAGTACAAAATCGATAATTCAGAAAATCAGAAACCGAAGGCATACAAAATCAGGATAAAACAGGAACCAAAGCAAACAAAAACAAAAACCTCCACCATATGAAAAGAAGCGAACTCCCGATATGAGAGTGAGACCAGGTGTCCAGGAAGAGTAAGCATCTCCTGCTTGCATGCAACACCCGTCGCTTCAATTCGGTAGAACTGTCACATCCGGTTACTTCCATTTTGGAAGATATAGAGTACAATCTTTGGTTGGATGGTTCAAATGGTCTATGACAGAATATCATCCACCATTCTGGATAGTGGGACATCATAGTGTATGACGAGTTCCCCATATCGACCGTAGAACTTCCTCAGTGACGATGTTAGTCGGTCACAAACATATCCCTGACTGAGAAGCTTATCTGAAAGACGCCATATCCGCCTCAGTATCTAGACATTCCAGGGCCTCGATGATACTTTCAATGTTAAACGTCACAGTTCACTGTACAAACATATAATAAATGTGCTCTAAACATGCATGTTCTTCATGTTATGAAGATTGTATTGCTTTGGCTGTTCATAGAATAATCTACTGTAAGTATGATTAAGAAATATGACTATCTTACTTTTGGTGTTCATTGGTGTATAATTCTGGTTGTTCTCGTGCAAATTCTGTGAATCACTAGTCATGTAAATATTGTGTTATATCAATCTTGCTTCTTTATTATGAATATGTTGGTTTTACAGAAACGAACAGAACAGTGTCATTCATAATGAGTAATCAGAAATCCCAAGTGCATGAAATAAATAATCTGAGTTCAGGTAACGTTTTTTGTATACTTATATGTTAATGAATAATGCATACACTTGGGAACTTTCTCTATATAATTTTTTATGTTGTGATTTTCGTTTATCATTTGGAGAGGAAATAATATATTAGCATCATATAAACTATAGAAATCATATGTAAAGAAAAGTGCATCAGAGAAGTTCATAATGGCTGACAAAATGACAAATAATGTCCGAGGTTGGCAACTTTAGCGCATTTTTTCATTGTTACGTTTCAATAAGTTGCGTCTTTTAGCAGTGACGTCAAAATGATAAACAACGCCAAAAGATTTTGACCCGGACAATGGTGAGTTTTAATGAATTTGAAGACGTTAAACATTTCAAACAAGATTGGAAATGGTCTATTGAAGACCGTCCAAGACATTATTGGTATTCTTTATTAAGAATTTTCAGAAAATGGCTGATTTGAAATCAATGAAGTTACATAAATTTTGATACTGTTATATTTCAGAAACATGAAAAATGTCTGTTATAATAGATAATCAGAAATCTCAAGAGAAAGAAATAACGCATAATTATGCGTTTACATTGGTCTCGTTGGTTTATGTGTAGTCCTTTGCGTTTGATGTTTCTGTGTTGTGCGTTGACGTTCCTTGTCCCTTACGCGTCTCTTTCTGTGCTTGTCTGCTTTGTGTTTCTGCATTGGATGTTTTGGGGTTTTGCTGTGGGTGCTACAACCTGGTGTTGTTGGAGATCCCCTCCTTTGTTTTAGGTAAATAGATAAAACCTTTTTTTCTGAGACAAGAGCATGTATTAAATAAATAAAGTAGGCAGCATAACCATCGACAATGCGTCAGAGTCATCGAACGCCTTTTATACCTACATATGATCCTTATGTCACCAGACGGACACTAGGCGTGGTACTTGACCAATCTACAGTCTTGTACCAGCGCATCCTTGAGACTTGCACACTGACTGACTGTGACTACGGGACTCCATGACGGTCCCTGTCCAAACTCTTTAGAGAAGACACAGGGCCCCGACCACCTGTTCTCTCTGAATGTCAATCGGACTCCTCGGGTGATTACATACATGAGCTCACTACAGCCGGCAGAGCACGGACTGTATTACGCACGCCTTCTTTTTATATCCATTTACATATTCATCTGTGTTGCTGGGGCCTCTACGTCTTGTTTGTGTGATGTCATCTTACAGTGAGGAGGTTGTTTTACACCACAATTTTAACTCCTTCGAGACCTCTGGGTAACTGGAGAAGTGAGAGGGTTGCGCGCATGTAATCCAGGATAACCACACCATTTGCTACTTGCGTGGCAAGTGGCCGTCCAAAGTCGGCACCGGTTGCCCATCGGTTTCGTCTGTGTATGTGTAGTCTTTTGTGTTAGTTTTCATGTCGTATGTCTCTTTTTCGTCTCATAATGTGCTCGTCTTTTACGTTTTTGCATCGGATGTTTTGGTGTTTTTCTGTTGGTGCTGCAACAGGGTCTTGTTGGAGATCCCCTCCCTTCTTTGGTATGATATTTCAGAACTCTATTCAAATCGGAAGTTTGTTCAGACAATAAATAATAGGCATACTATTTACTTTCTAAACAAGCTACAACAGTATCCAAAATATTTTCATAAATTACTTACTCATGTAAATAAACAGCTTCTGTTGAGTGTCACTGCTGGTAGACCAAGAGTCACCGAGGGCACATGTAGCCAAGTTCGTTCAATTTCGGTTGATCGTTTCTTCAACGCATTTTTAAATTTCTGTTATCAAAATTTCATGAAATTTCTATAAAGTGGGTCCTGCTGCATCATATCCCACTCATCCTGCTACGTCTTTCGGTACGCTTTTTCGACATAGTAACTTTCATACTTTTTTTGCAGATTACATTGTTTAGATTTGAGCATCACTGACGAGGGTTAAGTACCCGAAACGTGCATGTTTGGTCCATGCTGCCAATTTATCTGTTGTTAAATGATGCTATTCAATTTGGAGACGTTTAACATTCTAACTGGTTTCAAAGATTATAATACAATCGCATGTCATTATAAACGAACGCGTTCCAAAACAGTATAATACCGCTTTTAATAGTAGCGTTATCTATTATCCAAGTTCGATCGATTTCGGTTGATCGTTTCTTCAACGCATTTTAAAATTTCTGTTATCAAAATTTCTTGAAATTTCTAAAACGTGGGTCCTGTAACATCATATCCCACCCATCTTGATACGTCTTTCGGTACGACATTGTAACTTTCATACTTGTTTGGCATATTGCATTGTTTAGATTTAAGGATCACTGACGAGGGTCAAGTACCCGATACGTGCATGTCTGGTCCATGCTGCCAATTTATCTGTTCTTAAATGATGCTATTCAATTTGAAGACGTTTAAAGTATTAGTCCATAAACATGCTGGTGACATAATCGGTACAAATTTACAATTACCAAGAAACATTTAGGACAAAGATTTCGCTTTCACAAACTAGTAAAGACTTTCTGGAAATTTTACAAAAATTATTGTCAACATCTTCTGAAATTCGGACCAATACAGGCAATAGAGCGTATTACTTTGGGTATTTCACAACCTGCATTTTATGGTGACATTATTAACAAGATAAGAAGGATCAAAGATAGACAACATCACTATCGAAAATGCGTCAGAATCATCAAACGCCTGTTATACCGTGGATATGATCCTAATGTCAACAGACGGACATAAGGCTTGGTATTTGACCAATCTACAGTCTTGTACAAGCGCATTCTTAAACCTTGCACTCTGCCTGACTGTGACGACGGGACTCCATGACGGACCCTGTCCAAACCTCTTTAGAGAAGACAGCGCCCCGAACACCTGTCCTCTCTTAATGTCAGTCGGACTCCTCGGGTGATAACATACATGAGCTCGCGGCGGCAGAGCACGGATTGTATTACGTACGCCCTCTTTTTATATCCATTTAAATATCATCTGTGTTGCTTGGGCCCCTGCGTTTTGCGGTCTTGTTTGTGTGTGGTCATCTGACAGTGAGGAGGTTGTTTTTACACCACAATTGTACGTTCTTCGAGACCTCTGGGTAATCGGAAAAGTGGATGGGTTGTGCGCACGTTATGCAGGATAACCACACCTTCTGCTATTTCCTTGGCAGATGGCCGTCCCAAGTCGGCACCGGTTGCCCATTGGTCTCGTTGGTTTATGTGTAGTCCTTTGTGTTTGATGTTTCTGTGTTGTGCGTTGACGTTCCTTGTCCCTTTTGCGTCTCTTTCTGTGCTTGTCTGCCCTGTGTTTTTGCATTTGGTGTTTTATGGTTTTGCTGTGGGTGCTGCAACCTGGTGTTGTTGGAGATCCCCTCCTTTGTTGAATTCAAGGTCATAACCAGTATAAACGTTTAATTAATAAGTCGCTAATACAGAGGATATGGTATTTTCTTTTAGGTAACTTTGGGTAGTTTATGTTTCAGTAACAACGAAACAAAATAACAACAGCAGAAAAACCTTCCTGCCTATCTACATAAAATTATATGTCGCAGGATACTTATTCGTATTCAAGCTAGCGGTCACTTCTTCTTACTGGCCTAGGTCTATTGATTTGTTAATCAATCCATTTATTCGTGTTGTCAAAAAAATTTGAATCCGTCTTTACAACTAAAAATGCGGGGTTTTTTTTCGCTCCTTTTCTATGATTTTTTTTTAATTATCGATTTTATATTGTACTATGTTTTTGGATATGATCATTATACACAGTACAAATTTCAACACCTTGAAGTATGAAAACTAAAACTGATATTCTTTGTCGTAGTGAATACACGTGCATGTACATTGTATACTTTGCAAAGAAAAGATTATGTTGAATATTGCAGACTATTTCTTCAGAAATTCTGGTGAAACTTATAAAAATGATTACTGTCCATTCTATCTATTTTACATCAAATTGATTCATATTGTATCCTCTCCAATATCTGGTATCATTTGCCATCTCGACTTTGAAACTGAATAAGTCTTCTTTGATGTTTATCTTTATTAAAGAAAATAATGTGATTGTTTTCAGAGGTCAACAGATCAATTGGATTTTCTGTATCTAGTTCATCTACCTTAATAAATTATAACCATAAAGTAATCATCTATGACAAGGTGATTACCAACATAGGAGCCGCCTACAACAGTAAAACAGGTATGTTTACCTGTAACTCACCTGGTACATATGTCTTCACGTGGTCTACCATGTCTAGGGATCACACACAAACATGTGATACTTTCATCTATTATAACAGTAACAGGGTGTTTGAGTCATTCAGTTATGAAGGTAACGGTGGTTACAATGAGGTAGCTAGTAATACCATACTGCTAACACTAATTGTTGGTGACCGCGTGTGGATAGAGACAGGGAGTGGTTACTACTGCTATGGGTATCCTTACACTGGCTTCTCTGGATGGAAAATATGAGGAAGCAGTTAAAGATGCCAATACAGAGATTGTAAAATATGAGTTCATTTAGCCTTGATATACGATCAACGAATATTTTATAAGATTGATTTTATCTTTGATTTTGTGAGTTCATTTAGCCTTGATATCAGATCAACGAATATTCTATAAGATTAAATTTTGATTTTGTGAGTTCATTTAGCCTTGATATCAGATCAACGAATATTCTATAAGATTAAATTTTGATTTTGTGAGTTCATTTAGCCTTGATATCAGATCAACGAATATTCTATAAGATTAAATTTTGATTTTGTGAGTTCATTTAGCCTTGATATCCGATCAACGAATTTTATATAAGATTGATTTTATCTTTGATTTTATGAGTAATATTGCATAAGAATTGATATATTTGTATGCTTTGTCGATATATAGAAATTATATAGAGATTACAAAAAAGGAGGTTGTAAAATACCTGAAGTAATACGCTAAATTGTTTGTAAAGGTTCGAATTTGAAATGAAGCTTTTTTTTTTAAATGAAGCTAACCCTAACCCATCCTGTCACGTCTTTCGTTCGATTTTCGGACATGATAACTTTCAATTTTTTTGGTTATATTAAATTGTTTAGATTGAGGATCACTGACGAGGGATAAGTACCCGATACGTGTATGTCTGGACCATGCTAAAAACTAATCTGTTCCAAAATGATGCTTTTGAATTTGAAGTTGTTTAACATTACAGACTTTTAGTAGTCAATGAAAGCGGAAATATTGACATAAAATTTGTAAATTTCGACTTCGAAAATCCAAAACATTAGTACATACTCACAATTTTTGTTCCGGCAACGGTTGTTACAAAACATGGATGTTTCAGACGAATACAGACTTTATCTAGTACAGTCATATACATATACATCATTGTATGTTACAAGCACCAGATTCCTAGAAAGAAAAATTAAAACCCTATCTTAAACGCCCATTTGTCTTCCCATTACTCTCTCCTTAAGGCAAGACAGCTTCCATGTTTAAACACCTCTTTACCCTCTCAATATTGCAAGGTTCAACAGGATTTCTGCATAAAACTGCATATCAGTATTTTCTACAGATATTATTCTTCACTATCGTAACTTATCATTGATTATTCGTGCATTTAATAGCAATAAATCCAAATGAAACATTGAAGCGAAATGTAAAGAAAAGAGAAGAGGGCGTTTAAGATTAAGTTTTAATTTTTTTTTCTAGGAATCTGGTGCCTGTGATGTATATGACTCAAGTAAACTTCAATCTTTATCTGTGAATCAACTGATACCGTAGTTGATAGACTATTGATAAATCGACGAACCTTTGAAATATAGATTGATCTATTGATCTTTCCTTCTTAACTACAGAACTATGTGCTGTATAACATGTTGATATAGAATCGTTACGTCGGAACTTAACCTTGCAGAGACGTATATTTTTTGTCGCATTAAGAAATAAAATTTGCTACTGTTGTGTCAAATCTTACATCATTCAAAATGTCCGGTTACATCTTTTAACCTAGTGTTATTATTGTAACAAAAGTTACCGAAATCAACGTAACCAATACTGAGAAGCAACAGGAGATCAAGGACATAAAGAAGGATTTACAAATTCTACGAAGTCTGGTGACAATAATATGGACATGAGTCTAAAAAAGGTTAAGTTTGGGTTATTATTATACAAGATTTGGTGACCAACGTCAACACATACGGAATACAAGTCAACTACAAATGAGTCAGGTGAATAGTAACCCAATACCCAATGTAATTTTCCCTGTTGCGTGTATGGGTCCGAATTTCAATAGAAGATATAACAACAATTCCCGCAAAACTCGTAGGAAGTCTTAATTAGTTTGTGAAAGCGAAAACCCTGACCTAAAAGTTTCTTGGTAATTTGTAAATTTCTACTATGAAAATCCAAAACATCTGTCATGCTCTAGCATTCTGGATGAGCTGTGAAATGTAGATACCATATGACGGTAATATCGGATCATTACCATCAAGCCAGGGAAATTTACTATGTTGAATCCAAACTCATCTCTCTTGTGATACACACTTGTATAAATATCTCCATTGACAATTTTGGTATCTAGATTCAGAAATGGCGTCTCTGTGTTTTTAACATTGGCCTTGTCCAGAGTCAAGTCCCATGGATAAATAGCATTGTTCTACTTTTCAAAAATAGGATTGTCGATACCAATGAAACCTTTCTTTGCCTCGGAAGATTATGGATAAATTCTTTTTCATATGTGTATAAAAATAAATCTGCACCAAGAGGCGCACAATCAGTACCCTAGGGATCCCTACAACCTGCCTGTAGAGATTCTCACCAAATCTTACATAAATGTTGTCAATGAGGAAGGACAAGGCAATACACAGGTCACTATATGTCAATGATTTGTAAGATTTGCGTTTTGTAGATGAAAAGAAATCACTTGATTCAAATGTTCAAATATATCAAAATTTCTTGAAATTTCTAAAACGTGGGTCCTGTAGCATCATATCCCACCCATCCTGCTACGTCTTTCGGTACGCTTTTTCGACATAGTAACTTATATATACCCTAAACGTGCATGTCTGGTCCATGCTGTAAATTTATTATCAGGTTTGAAATGATGCTATTGAATTTAAAGACGTTTAACATTTGAACTACTTGGTGAGTGTCACTGCTGGTGGACCAAGAGTCCCCGAGGGCACATGTAGCCAAGTTCGATCAACTTCGGTTGATCGTCTGTGTCTTCAACGCATTTGAAATTTTCTGTTACAAAATTTCTTGAAATTTCTAAAACGTGGGTCCTGTAGCATCATATCCCACCCATTCTGCTACGTCTTTTGGTACATTTTTGGACATAATAATTTTCATACTTTTTGGCCATATTACATTGTTTAGACTGAGGATCACTGACGAGGGTTTAGTACCCGAAACGTGCATGTCTGGTCCATGCTGTAAATTTATTATCAGGTTTGAAATGATGCTATTGAATTTAAAGACGTTTAACATTTGAACTACTTGGTGAGTGTCACTGCTGGTGGACCAAGAGTCCCCGAGGGCACATGTAGCCAAGTTCGATCAACTTCGGTTGATCGTCTGTGTCTTCAACGCATTTGAAATTTTCTGTTACAAAATTTCTTGAAATTTCTAAAACGTGGGTCCTGTAGCATCATATCCCACCCATTCTGCTACGTCTTTTGGTACATTTTTGGACATAATAATTTTCATACTTTTTGGCCATATTACATTGTTTAGACTGAGGATCACTGACGAGGGTTTAGTACCCGAAACGTGCATGTCTGGTCCATGCTGTAAATTTATTATCAGGTTTGAAATGATGCTATTGAATTTAAAGACGTTTAACATTTGAACTACTTGGTGAGTGTCACTGCTGGTGGACCAAGAGTCCCCGAGGGCACATGTAGCCAAGTTCGATCAACTTCGGTTGATCGTCTGTGTCTTCAACGCATTTGAAATTTTCTGTTACAAAATTTCTTGAAATTTCTAAAACGTGGGTCCTGTAGCATCATATCCCACCCATTCTGCTACGTCTTTTGGTACATTTTTGGACATAATAATTTTCATACTTTTTGGCCATATTACATTGTTAAGACTGAGGATCACTGACGAGGGTTTAGTACCCGAAACGTGCATGTCTGGTCCATGCTGTAAATTTATTATCAGGTTTGAAATGATGCTATTGAATTTAAAGACGTTTAACATTTGAACTACTTGGTGAGTGTCACTGCTGGTGGACCAAGAGTCCCCGAGGGCACATGTAGCCAAGTTCGATCAACTTCGGTTGATCGTCTGTGTCTTCAACGCATTTGAAATTTTCTGTTACAAAATTTCTTGAAATTTCTAAAACGTGGGTCCTGTAGCATCATATCCCACCCATTCTGCTACGTCTTTTGGTACATTTTTGGACATAATAATTTTCATACTTTTTGGCCATATTACATTGTTTAGACTGAGGATCACTGACGAGGGTTTAGTACCCGAAACGTGCATGTCTGGTCCATGCTGTAAATTTATTATCAGGTTTGAAATGATGCTATTGAATTTAAAGACGTTTAACATTTGAACTACTTGGTGAGTGTCACTGCTGGTGGACCAAGAGTCCCCGAGGGCACATGTAGCCAAGTTCGATCAACTTCGGTTGATCGTCTGTGTCTTCAACGCATTTGAAATTTTCTGTTACAAAATTTCTTGAAATTTCTAAAACGTGGGTCCTGTAGCATCATATCCCACCCATTCTGCTACGTCTTTTGGTACATTTTTGGACATAATAATTTTCATACTTTTTGGCCATATTACATTGTTTAGACTGAGGATCACTGACGAGGGTTTAGTACCCGAAACGTGCATGTCTGGTCCATGCTGTAAATTTATTATCAGGTTTGAAATGATGCTATTGAATTTAAAGACGTTTAACATTTGAACTACTTGGTGAGTGTCACTGCTGGTGGACCAAGAGTCCCCGAGGGCACATGTAGCCAAGTTCGATCAACTTCGGTTGATCGTCTGTGTCTTCAACGCATTTGAAATTTTCTGTTACAAAATTTCTTGAAATTTCTAAAACGTGGGTCCTGTAGCATCATATCCCACCCATTCTGCTACGTCTTTTGGTACATTTTTGGACATAATAATTTTCATACTTTTTGGCCATATTACATTGTTTAGACTGAGGATCACTGACGAGGGTTTAGTACCCGAAACGTGCATGTCTGGTCCATGCTGTAAATTTATTATCAGGTTTGAAATGATGCTATTGAATTTAAAGACGTTTAACATTTGAACTACTTGGTGAGTGTCACTGCTGGTGGACCAAGAGTCCCCGAGGGCACATGTAGCCAAGTTCGATCAACTTCGGTTGATCGTCTGTGTCTTCAACGCATTTGAAATTTTCTGTTACAAAATTTCTTGAAATTTCTAAAACGTGGGTCCTGTAGCATCATATCCCACCCATTCTGCTACGTCTTTTGGTACATTTTTGGACATAATAATTTTCATACTTTTTGGCCATATTACATTGTTTAGACTGAGGATCACTGACGAGGGTTTAGTACCCGAAACGTGCATGTCTGGTCCATGCTGTAAATTTATTATCAGGTTTGAAATGATGCTATTGAATTTAAAGACGTTTAACATTTGAACTACTTGGTGAGTGTCACTGCTGGTGGACCAAGAGTCCCCGAGGGCACATGTAGCCAAGTTCGATCAACTTCGGTTGATCGTCTGTGTCTTCAACGCATTTGAAATTTTCTGTTACAAAATTTCTTGAAATTTCTAAAACGTGGGTCCTGTAGCATCATATCCCACCCATTCTGCTACGTCTTTTGGTACATTTTTGGACATAATAATTTTCATACTTTTTGGCCATATTACATTGTTTAGACTGAGGATCACTGACGAGGGTTTAGTACCCGAAACGTGCATGTCTGGTCCATGCTGTAAATTTATTATCAGGTTTGAAATGATGCTATTGAATTTAAAGACGTTTAACATTTGAACTACTTGGTGAGTGTCACTGCTGGTGGACCAAGAGTCCCCGAGGGCACATGTAGCCAAGTTCGATCAACTTCGGTTGATCGTCTGTGTCTTCAACGCATTTGAAATTTTCTGTTACAAAATTTCTTGAAATTTCTAAAACGTGGGTCCTGTAGCATCATATCCCACCCATTCTGCTACGTCTTTTGGTACATTTTTGGACATAATAATTTTCATACTTTTTGGCCATATTACATTGTTTAGACTGAGGATCACTGACGAGGGTTTAGTACCCGAAACGTGCATGTCTGGTCCATGCTGTAAATTTATTATCAGGTTTGAAATGATGCTATTGAATTTAAAGACGTTTAACATTTGAACTACTTGGTGAGTGTCACTGCTGGTGGACCAAGAGTCCCCGAGGGCACATGTAGCCAAGTTCGATCAACTTCGGTTGATCGTCTGTGTCTTCAACGCATTTGAAATTTTCTGTTACAAAATTTCTTGAAATTTCTAAAACGTGGGTCCTGTAGCATCATATCCCACCCATTCTGCTACGTCTTTTGGTACATTTTTGGACATAATAATTTTCATACTTTTTGGCCATATTACATTGTTTAGACTGAGGATCACTGACGAGGGTTTAGTACCCGAAACGTGCATGTCTGGTCCATGCTGTAAATTTATTATCAGGTTTGAAATGATGCTATTGAATTTAAAGACGTTTAACATTTGAACTACTTGGTGAGTGTCACTGCTGGTGGACCAAGAGTCCCCGAGGGCACATGTAGCCAAGTTCGATCAACTTCGGTTGATCGTCTGTGTCTTCAACGCATTTGAAATTTTCTGTTACAAAATTTCTTGAAATTTCTAAAACGTGGGTCCTGTAGCATCATATCCCACCCATTCTGCTACGTCTTTTGGTACATTTTTGGACATAATAATTTTCATACTTTTTGGCCATATTACATTGTTTAGACTGAGGATCACTGACGAGGGTTTAGTACCCGAAACGTGCATGTCTGGGCCATGCTGTAAATTTATTATCAGGTTTGAAATGATGCTATTGAATTTAAAGACGTTTAACATTTGAACTACTTGGTGAGTGTCACTGCTGGTGGACCAAGAGTCCCCGAGGGCACATGTAGCCAAGTTCGATCAACTTCGGTTGATCGTCTGTGTCTTCAACGCATTTGAAATTTTCTGTTACAAAATTTCTTGAAATTTCTAAAACGTGGGTCCTGTAGCATCATATACCACCCATTCTGCTACGTCTTTTGGTACATTTTTGGACATAATAATTTTCATACTTTTTGGCCATATTACATTGTTTAGACTGAGGATCACTGACGAGGGTTTAGTACCCGAAACGTGCATGTCTGGTCCATGCTGTAAATTTATTATCAGGTTTGAAATGATGCTATTGAATTTAAAGACGTTTAACATTTGAACTACTTGGTGAGTGTCACTGCTGGTGGACCAAGAGTCCCCGAGGGCACATGTAGCCAAGTTCGATCAACTTCGGTTGATCGTCTGTGTCTTCAACGCATTTGAAATTTTCTGTTACAAAATTTCTTGAAATTTCTAAAACGTGGGTCCTGTAGCATCATATCCCACCCATTCTGCTACGTCTTTTGGTACATTTTTGGACATAATAATTTTCATACTTTTTGGCCATATTACATTGTTTAGACTGAGGATCACTGGCGAGGGTTTAGTACCCGAAACGTGCATGTCTGGTCCATGCTGTAAATTTATTATCAGGTTTGAAATGATGCTATTGAATTTAAAGACGTTTAACATTTGAACTACTTGGTGAGTGTCACTGCTGGTGGACCAAGAGTCCCCGAGGGCACATGTAGCCAAGTTCGATCAACTTCGGTTGATCGTCTGTGTCTTCAACGCATTTGAAATTTTCTGTTACAAAATTTCTTGAAATTTCTAAAACGTGGGTCCTGTAGCATCATATCCCACCCATTCTGCTACGTCTTTTGGTACATTTTTGGACATAATAATTTTCATACTTTTTGGCCATATTACATTGTTTAGACTGAGGATCACTGACGAGGGTTTAGTACCCGAAACGTGCATGTCTGGTCCATGCTGTAAATTTATTATCAGGTTTGAAATGATGCTATTGAATTTAAAGACGTTTAACATTTGAACTACTTGGTGAGTGTCACTGCTGGTGGACCAAGAGTCCCCGAGGGCACATGTAGCCAAGTTCGATATCAACTTCGGTTGATCGCCTGTGTCTTCAACGCATTTGAAATTTTCTGTTACAAAATTTCTTGAAATTTCTAAAACGTGGGTCCTGTAGCATCATATCCCACCCATTCTGCTACGTCTTTTGGTACATTTTTGGACATAATAATTTTCATACTTTTTGGCCATATTACATTGTTTAGACTAAGGATCACTGACGAGGGTTTAGTACCCGAAACGTGCATGTCTGGTCCATGCTGTAAATTTATTATCAGGTTTGAAATGATGCTATTGAATTTAAAGACGTTTAACATTTCATACTTTTAGGCATATTACATTGTTTAGATTTGAGGATCACTGACGAGGGTTAAGTACCCGAAACGTACATGTCTGGTCCATGTTGCCAATTCATCTGTTCTTGAATGATGCTATTCAATTTGAAGCCTTTACATATAAGTTTAACACCATTTAATGAGTTGGACAATCAATCATTAACTTTGTTGTGAGGAAGCGTTGTGAAGTCGTATGAAGGAATCGTATCTAATTGAAAAGGAGAAGGTACATTAAGACCCCATATGGGCCCTGTTGTTTCCCTGAAAAATTTGAATCGCGAAAATTATTATGTGTTTATTTTATTAACTTAGTATACAAAACAAAGGAAGGAATCTCCAACAACACCAGGCTGCAGCACACATAGGAAAACCCCAAAACACCTTTTGCAAAAACACAGAGCAAAAAATGCGCTTTTCATATGATGTACCTCTACGAAATTATAGCTCATTAAACCAAGGAAGGATTAACAAATCCGGATTTTTCTCTAGAAAGAAAAGGGGATGATCTCCAACATGACCACCCTGCACCCACCAAGCGAAACAAACTCAGAAGAAAGTGATATGTAAATGACGTCAACTACAAACCGCAAAAAATACACGACAAAAATCACTAGAACATTATACAAATCAATCGAAACCGACGTACGGAAACATCAAAAATTAATGACAACACATAAAATGACAAATATGGATAATGACCATATCCCTGTCTACAGTACAAAATCGATAATTCAGAAAATGAGAAACCGAAGGCATACAAAATCAGGATAAAACAGGAACCAAAGCAAACAAAAACAAAAACCTCCACCATATGAAAAGAAGCGAACTCCAGATATGAGAGTGAGACCAGGTGCCCAGGAAGAGTAAGCATCTCCTGCTTGCATGCAACACCCGTCGCGTCAATTCGGTAGAACTGTCACATCCGGTTACTTCCATTTCGGAAGACATAGAGTACAATCTTTGGTTGGATGGTTCAAATGGTCTATTACAGAATATCATCCACCATTCTGGATAGTGGGACATCATAGTGTATGACGAGTTCCCCATATCGACCGAAGAACTTCCTCAGTGACGATGTTAGTCGGTCACAAACATATCCCTGACTGAGAAGCTTATCTGAAAGACGCCTAGCTCTCAGAACAAAATCCGTATATTTGGTACTTGCTTTGGCATAGCGTATCAACAGAGATATGAACACGCCATAAGCAGGCGATGAAGGGATGTTGCTACTCAGAAAAGGAAAGTTCGTAATGCTGAAATTGAAGTCGTCACGTTTGTCATAGAGAGAGGTGTTCATGTGACCATCAGTGTCGTAGGACAACATTATGTCCAAATAGGATGCTGAATTATTTGTCTCTGTAGTTTCTTTGACTTCAAGCTCCGAAGGATAGATACTGCTCAGGTAATCCGCGAATTTTGGATTATTGATGGACAACACATCGTCTATGTATCTGTAAGTGAAGTTGAAGTCAGAAGCTAAGTATCTTTTCCCTTCAGAGACCAAAGATTGAATGAATTCAGCTTCGTACGAGTAAAGGAAAATGTCGGAAGGAGATCACTGTGCAACCGGTGCCGACTTTGGACGGTCATCTGCTGTAAGCAAATTGTGTGGTAATTGGGATTAGGTGCGCACAACCCTCCCACTTATCCGGATACACAGAGGTCTCCATAGATGCACAAAATTGTATAAGCATAAAACTTCTCACTGTAAGGTGACGTCACAAACAAGACAGTAAAATGTCGCGGCCTTTTGTAACACAAATTCTATGTAAAAGGATCTAAAAAAATCTATGGAATGAGTATAACAGTCTGTGATCTGCTGGCGGAAGCGAGCTCAAGATCAATTCAAGTCTGATCAACTTTGAGATAGGACAGAGAACCAGGACCCAGTCTTCTCTGGCGAGATTTAAACAAGGCTCGTCATGGAGTCCCGACGTCACGGTTGGCCAGTGTGCAATGTTGGGAAAGACACTGGTACAAAACTGCAGATTGCTCCAGTACCATACCCAGTGTTCTTTTGATGACGCTGGGATCATATCGTCGGTAAATCAGGCGACCAACTATTTTCTTAAATTTGTGGTTGAAGTTTGATCTGCCTTTGATCCTTCTGATTTGTTTTTTTCTTAGTCACCGTAAAATGAAGGTAATGAAATTGTTTTGGGTCAGAATACCCCAGAACGCCAGCAAAAATCAGACAAAGACAGAATATAAATTTACAAGTTTAATTATGTACAAAATATATATATTTAAAATGATTACAACTTACAATACAATGTCCGGATCAAAGTGTCCGTTACGGTCCACAGAGTCTATCGAATGTATGGTTTCCGGTAATCACGAACGTTCTCGAAATATCGATGTCCAAACGTTGTTAAATGGATTAAAGTCTCAAGAAATAAAGTATCCCAGTATATCAGAATAGATGAATGAATCGTGTCTACGAATGTGTACGAATGCCCCCTCAACACAGTTCCTCAGAGGTATTTATACTTAATACCAATGAATTTACCAGAAGCTTCTAGAACAATGACTCATTACAAATAATTAACAATAGAGTAAATTCTAGAAATCACATTCATGTGATGATAATGATGTAACAAAGAACAAACTGGAATATTCTCTAATGAAATAAAAATGACATAGCAAAATCTAGAAAGAATTATTATGAAATCATAATATAACATGACTAAGTACATGTGTACCTACTCATAAAGTAAAACTAAAATAATACATGACCCACAACAAAATTCCCAATGATACATACTCTGATGCTGGACTTGTCCCAAATTTTGTAAGAAGTTCCGAATAGTTATTGTAAAATTTCCAAAAAGATTTTACAAGTTTATAAAATCTAAATCCTTGATAGATCAGTTTCTTTGTAAAAAAGGAGGGAATTTCCAACAAAACTAGGTTGTAGCACCAACAGCAACACACCAAACACCCAAAGTGAAAACACAGAGAAGACACATACAACAAGAGACAAGGAACAGCAAACGAAACATCAAACATCGAACATAAAAGACAACACATAAACCAACGAGACCTATTGGCAATCGGTGCCGACTTAGGACGGCGATTAGCCACCATAGTAACAGATGGTGTGGTTATCCTGGATTACGTGCGCACAACCCTCCCACTTTTCCGATTACCCAAAGGTCTCGAAGAACGCACAATTGTTGTGTAAATTAACCTCCTCACTGTACGATGACCATAGAAACAAGACAGCACAACGCAGGGGCCAAAGGAACACATATGAATATGTAAATATTTATAAAAATAGGGTAGGGGCGTACGAAATACAGTCCGTGCTCTGGCGGCTGTAGCGAGCCCATGCATGTTATCACCCGAGGAGTCCGACCGACATTCAGAGAAAGGAGGGGATCTCCAACAACACCTAGTTGCAGCATCAACAGCAACCTCCCAAAACACCCACTGTAAAACACAAAAATGACACGCACAGAAAGAGACGCAGTAGTACAATGAACGTCAAATCACAGAAAAACATAAAACAAAAATGACTACACATAAACCAACGAGACCAATGGGCAAACGGTGCTGACTTAGGACGGCCATCTGCCTCGTGAGTAGCAGACGGTGTGGTTATCCTGGATTACGTGCGCACAACCCTCCCACTATTCCGATTACCCAGAGGTCTCGAAGAACGTACAATTGTGGTGTAAAACAACCTCCTCACTGTCAGATGACCACACACAAACAAGACCAAACATCAGAGAGGACAGGTGTCGGGGGCCTGTCTTCTCTAAAGAGGTTTGGACATGGCCCGTCATGGAGTCCAGTCGTCACAGTCGGTCAGAGTGCAAGTCTTAATGATGCGCTGGTACAAGGCTGTAGATTGGCCCAATACCATGCCGAGTGTCCGTCTAGTGACATTAGAATCATATCCAAGGTATAAAAGGCGTTTGATGATTCTAACGCATTTTCGATGGCAATGCTGTGTGCCTTTTATCCTTCTAATTTTGTTTATTATGACACCATAAAATGCAGGCTGTGAAATACCCAAAGTAATATACTCTTTTGCTTGTATAGGTCCGAACTTTAAAAGAAACTGACTGTAATTTCTGTTACATTTCCAAAAAGTCTTTACAAGTTTATGAAAGCGGAAACCTTGACCTAAAAGTTTCTTGGTTACATGTACATTTCTACTATGAAAATCCAAAACATTAGTGCACGCTCTAGCGTACCGGGTGAGCTGTGATATGTATGTAAATGCCGTATGACGGTAGTCTTGGAACGTCACCGTCAAGTCAAGGGAATTTTACTATGTTGTTCAAAATCATCTTTTCAGTCATAAATACTGGTATGAATCTCTTCGTTTGTAATTTCGATATTTAGGTCCAAAAATGGTGATTCTGTATTTTTAACATTTGACTCGTTGAGTGTCAACTCCTATGGATAAATTTCAATCTTATATGTATCAAAACAGGATTGTCAATAGTGAGAATATCATCCAGGTATCTAGACGTATAAGTAAAGCGATTCAAATCATCAAATGTTCTGTTCTTTTAAAGATTTTTGATATAACAAAGGAGGGGATCTCCAACAACACCTGGTTGCAGCACCCACAGCAAAACCCCAAAACACCCAATGCAAACACACAAAGCAGACAAGCACGGAAAGAGACGCATAAGGGACAAGGAACGTCAACACACAACACAGAAACATCAAACACAAAGGACTACACAAAAACCAACGAGAACAATGGGCAACCGGTGCCGACTTAGGACGGTCATCTGCTACGGAAATAGCAGAAGGTGTGGTTATCCTGGATTACGTGCGCACAACTCTCCCACTTTTCCGATTACCCAGAGGTCTCGAAGAACGTACAATTGTGATGTAAAACAAGACTGTAGATTGGTCCAATACCATGCCGAGTGTCATGAGGATCATATCCACGGTATAAAAGGCATTGATGATTCTGACGCATTTTCGATGCCTATGCTGTCTGCCTTTGATCCTTCTTATTTTGTTTCTTTTCATAAGTGTATAAAAATAAATGTGCAACAAGAGGCGCACAGTTGGTACCCATAGGGATCCCTACAACCTGTTTGTAAATATCCCCAACAAATCTGACATAAATGACAAATATGAATAATGACCATATCCCTGTATACAGCACAAAATCGATAATTCAGAAAATCAGAAACCGAAGGCAGACAAAATCAGGATAAAACAGGAACCAAAGCAAATAAACAAAAACCTCCACCACATGAAAAGAAGCGAACTTCCGATATGGGAGTGAGACCAGGAATATTGTCCAAGAGGAAGGACAAAGTATTGCACAGGTCGCTACATGTCCATAATTTGAATGATTTGTATTCTGTTTAGGAAAAGAAACCCTTTGATTCAGATGTACAAATGTAAGTTTTCCCCTCTCGATCTAAACACAATTTAATTAGTTTTGACAAACGATCATTAATTTTGTCGTGAGGAAGCGTGGTGTAAATATTAGAGAAGTCGTATGAAGAAATGGTTTTGGCTTGGAAATTTTTAGTTTTCATTTGTCAATCACATCCCCTGAATTTTTAATAGACGAAAGAAATTAACATTGTTCCTGTTAAGAACAGTTTCACAATATTTTCTTACATGTTCCCTTATCGCTGTAAGTGCTGATGTAAGATTTCTAGACAAAACTGTAGTGGAACAGTTGCTACAATTAGCAATGAATCGAAATTTGTAAAGAGACTTGACGTGCAGTTTAGGTATGCAATACATGGTCGGAAGATCCAACGTTGAAATATATATGTTGGATGAAGAAAGTTCACTGTTATGCTTATGCAAAATATAAAATACACTTTCATTGCTTTTGATATAGGTATTTGCAGAAGAAAGTTCCGAAACTAAAGTTGATATGTAGTAACGTTTTCAAATGATAACATACACGAGCTCGCGGCGGCAGAGCACGGATTGTATTACGTACGCCCTCTTTTTATATCCATTTACATATTCATCTGTGTTGCTTTGGCCCCTGCGTTTTGCGGTCTTGTTTGTGTGTGGTCATCTGATAGTGAGGAGGTTGTTTTACACCACAATTGTACGTTCTTCGAGACCTCTTGGTAATCGGAAAAGTGGGAGGGTTGTGTGCACGTGATCCAGGATAACTACACCTTCTGCTATTTCCGTGGCAGATGGCCGTCCTAAATCGGCACCGGTTGCCCGTGGGTCTCGTTGGTTTATGTGTAGTCCTTTGTGTTTGATGTTTCTGTGTTGTGCGTTGACGTTCCTTGTCCCGTATGTGTCTCTTTCCGTGCTTGTCTGCTTTGTGTTTTTGCATTGAGTGTTTTGGGGTTTTGCTGTGGGTGCTACAACCTGGTGTTGTTGGAGATCCCCTCCTTTGTTGTGTTGTTGGCTGCTTTATCAGCAAGTGCAAAAACATGCTTTTCATGTCACTTACTGAACTCCGATTTAAAGAATCTTTCAGATTTGGATCGTGGATTTTGAAACAGATGAGGGTTTATATGAAATGTAAACGTCTTCATATATGAAAGTTATCTAAACGAATATCCGTTATATCTAAAATGAGTTTTTTTTTCAGTCATTCAGAGCATGCGATTCGACTCCTTCCGATTTATACCATCTTTTGGTATAGTAATCTAAAGCTTCATTCAGCACTTCGCGGCATTTAATGAAATCTATCTTGGATGGGATTCTATACTTTTCTGAGAAGACCACGGAGCTGTTTGTCTTTGATAATTGAAGAGTCACCTGTAACAATATGACCAGCTGGTTTGTATAAATAATTAGAAGTTGCACATTCTCAGGAAGCAGGACATGACTCGAGTACTTTAGGATTTGATGTAACTTTATTGCAGTTAAAATGAAATTACGAACAAGTTTCTTATACTTATAACAAACAAAGGAGGGGATCTCCAACAACACCAGGTTGTAGCAGCCACAGCAAAACCCCAAAACACCCAATGCAAAAACACAAAGCAGACAAGCACAAAAAGTGACGCGTAAGGGACAAGGAACGTCAACGCACAACACAGAAACATCAAACACAAAGGACTACACATAAACCAACGAGACAAATGCATGTAAGAGGAGGTTCCAGATTCTCAAAATATTGAGGAATTGTACTTTGCACGCGGTGATCCCTGAAAATGTTAGAGATATTAGAAGATCAAAACCTTTGTTAATAAACTGAATTTTGATGAATCGTTTTTAAGGGGAGGTGTTTTTTACAATGGGATAAAGTTTATTTTGTGCGAATGATACAATAACATTAAGTTTAAATCAGTCAGTGTTTCTTAAGAATGCAACCTCTACTTCATCCAAGATTGATTTTAGTTGAACCACTGGAATGGTCGACAGAGCATGTAATAGTTGGTGTCTGCCGCCATTGCGACCTGCGTTTGCGTTTGGCGTTAGGGCGGATTGAAAATACGTTGATGTAGTTGGAGGCGGAGGAAATATTTCCTTGTCCATAGATATGATCATAAAGACCAAGGGGAATCGGAGTCTGGAGTTAAGTTATCCAGGCAAGTTCAGCTCGTAGTCTGCGCTTTTTAGTGACAAATATGGAAAATGACCATATCCCTGTATACAGCACAAAATCGATAATTCAGAAAATCAGAATCCGAAGGCATACAAAACCAGGATAAAACAGGAACCAAAGCAAAAATACAAAAACCTCCACCATATGAAAAGAAGCGAACTCCCGATATGGGATCGAGACCAGGTGCCCATGAAGACTAACCATCTCCTGCTTGCATGCAACACCCGCCGCTTCATTGATTTATGACATAGTTGTTAAAATTGATGAAATATTTTCGGGTTTTATCTTGCTTGATATGAAAAAAGGTTCATGCTTGACTGTCTTGGCGCTCTGTTGTTAAAGCCACTTTCTTTTGAATAACTGTTTCATTCTCAATATATTTCAACTTAATTTTTAATCAATCAGCGCAATGTCATAAGAAGGCATGTTATTTCATCATCACCCAAAATATGTTGATACAATTATTGAAGCTTACTTTAGCTTATAAAATGTTATCTGTATTAATAAAAGTACATTTTAGACAATTGTTCGTTCAAGTTCAATGTTATGTTGCCATGGAACTTCACCAACGGATGAGTTGCTGTATGCCTTGAGATACTCTCTTTGTTGTTGGGCAGCCCGTTTTGCCACATTTCCTCTCTGGTTGATCCCGAGATCGTGCATGACGGCACTTTTTCTCCATTCACCTGTGATGATGTTATCGTTGCCATCTGCCCGATCCAATATAGCTGACTGGACTCCTGGATACCGAATCCTCTTTAAATTGTAAAGACAACAACATGCCAGTGCGATAATTTGCACCGGCTCTGGCTTTTGGCGCATTGTGGTGAGGAGGCACTGAAATCGATTAGCGAGAATACCGAAAGCATTTTCGACCACTCTCCTCGAACGTGAAAGTCTGTAGTTGAAAATACGTTCATCAGGTGATAGGTTACGTTTAGAGTATGGTTTCATCATCCATGTCCGTAACGCAAAGGCATCATCGCCTACTAAGAAGTAGGGCATGACCTCATTATCATGTGGAAGTGGTTCAGGGGGTGGAAAATTCATCCCTGCATTGTCGATGGATTGTTTCAGCTCGCAGGAATTGAATGCTTGTGTATCGGATGCTGATCCATTGGCACCGACATCAACCCACAAAAATTTGTAGCCTGCATCGACAACAGCAAGCATAACTATAGAGAAAAATCCCTTGTAATTATAGTATAAGGACCCACTATTCTTCGGGGCTTTGATGGCGATGTTCCGATCTATGGCACCAAGGGCATGGTGGAAGTTCCATCGAGTTCCAAATTGTTCTGCAACGTTTCACCATTCTTCTTGGGTCTTTGGACAAGCTAGGACTTTATCTCCATATTCAAGAATAATTGCCTGACAAACCTCTGGTATCATCATTGATATCGCATTGTGAGGCACTCTAAAGCCATACATTTTTTTTGTAACTGTCGCCAGAAGCCATGTGTCGGACAGCAATGGCTAATTTCAGACCAGGTCTTATTGCTTCTCAGAACCATGTGTCCTTCTTGGTTAACTTCACAGACATCCTCTGTTCTATTTCTCGCAACACCTCGAGTTGAATCCTCAGAAAATTCACGAAGGACGACCGATCTTCATTTTCAAGTTCATACATAAGACGTTCATAATGTCGGAATTCAGTTCGTCTTTGGATCCAGGGACTAATCAAGAATCTTCTTGGGGGTCCAACGTTTTCTTTTTTGTCGATTTTGAGCCGACTGAGCAAAGACAAGATCTTCCTCGAATACATCTTTTTTCCATATGTGCAAGTACTTCTAGTCTATTGTACATTTCTATATGACATTCAGAGTCACAATGACCTTTTTAATACAGGAAAAACGACATTTATACCAAAAATCGCAACAAAAAAATCCTCTCTCGTACAGTACTCGGGGTCAACACTTCATAACTCGTCTTTAACTCGTACAGAAGTTGCGGCATCTCGTATAAACTCGCCTTTGACTCGTAAGTTGTCGTACAAAAGTCGTCATTTGTCGAGAGGATGTCATGCATAGATCGCACAGACGTTACATGAACTCGTGCTTGTTAGGCGATTATCGTACTACTCTCGTACGAATCGTAATCATCAAAAAGTATGACCAACTCGCCTAACTTTTGGCGAGTTATAACTCGTACATTCTCGTAGTAAACTCGTAGCTCAAATTCGCAACAGTGTGACAGGGGCTTAAATGAGATTCTGTTTAGATCAGTCAATCTCGTAATCAACCTCAATGTTGTAAGTCTCACAATAACGCTAGTTTGTAATTTGACTATTTTTATCATGGAAGTTCTAAAATTCACATTTATTTTCAAGAATTTCATATAAAGCCAAATGATCTGCTAAAAATAAAAGTAGGAAAAACGACTAAATAACCTCCATATCTGTCGATTAAAGTTGAAAAATTAGTAGGAGACGCTTTTACTCAAGTTGAATGATTTGTCTTGTGTAGAATGTATATAAAAAGTCATGGACCATGTCGGCACGGCATAATGAAGTCATTTCAGTGACGTCATTAACTTGACACCACAGGTGCATGCACTGGCGTGCAATATTCAAATCAAGTTTCAAATCAGGAATTGATTTGAAAAAATGGCTAAACTTTAACATTGATATCTTTCAGCAAAGCCGCCAAACAGAAATTCCGGTACTAAGAAAATTGTAGTGATAAAATCAGAATAGCAACTTAAGCAATAACATTTTTAGAGTATACTGTTCAAACACTTCGATTATTCGATTGGAAATAGTGGGTTTAAGAAAAGATGAAGTATAATACACCTGTTCGATATGGAGCAACATCATATGGCCAGCATGGACTTGCGTCTGATATCTGCTGAACACAGTAAAAATAAAAAACTCTTGACAAAGTTAATCAGAAATTACTGTCCGCACAACTCACTTCAGAAATCGGAAAATAGAAGTCTTCTTTGTCGGCAGGTTTTGCAATTAAATTCATATAGGGGATAGATCTCGAACTCTCATAACTAACGATGTATGATATATGCACCTATGATTAATACAACGCTCACAATGAAAGAAGATAGTTTTAGATAGGGAGTTTTCTATGTTAATTTTAGCGCGACGTCGCCGATGTTAATCACTGAGTCTATGGAGAACGTCGACGACGTCACGCTAAAATAAACATAGAAATAACAATAAGCATAGTATGGGCCGTACAGACATATATCATACACCGTTAGTTATGAGAGTTCGAACTCTACCCGCATATAAATTTTAATCGGAAAATATGCCGACAAAGTTGAGAAAACTTTCCGATTTCTGAAGTGAGCTGCGCGGAAAGTAAATTAGTTGACGTCAAGGATCACGAATCTACAATTACTGTGAGGGATGTAAGAAATGCAGTCGCAGATCGTGGATCTCGATGGTGACATGCAAGACCAAAGAATATTTGAGAATTCTTCCTATTTTACTTTTTGAAGAACCATTTGTTCGTTTATTAAAAAACAAATCTCTGTTCCGTCATATCCCCTTGACCCTATTTCCTCATACAGAATATAATTGTAGTTGTACTTCAGTCTAACAATTGTTCTCCGACTGATATTGCTATCAACTATATTGTATTCTACATAATATTTCTGAACGCTTACATCACCATATGTATTCATGCTTTATAAATGTGTTTTATCTCTATTTGCCTTTTTGTTCATTGAGAAATAAATGAATCTGAATCTAAGAAAAAAAGGTCAATAAACTCTACAGTGCGCAAAAAATCAAATAACATAGAACACTATCCAATGTTAAACCTCTTCAATTTCAATAACATCATTTAAGAACAGATAAATTGGTAGCATGGACCAGACATGCACGTTTTCGGGTACTTAACCCTCTTCAGTGATCCTGAATCTAAACAATGTAATATGGCCAAGGAGTGTGAAAATTATTATGTTCAAAATGTATCGAAAGACGTAGCAGGATGGGTGGGATATAATGCTACAGGACCAACGTTTTAGAAATTTCAAGACATTTAAAACACGTGTTTGTTGCAGGAAAATTTTGTTTTGGAATTTTCTTCATGAATGTATAGAGTTGAAACACTTCCTTATTATTGGTAACATAAATTCTCGAACGCATTGAAGAGACAGACGATCTGACGAATGACGTGCAACGAAATATCGGATTCTCAAAATATAAACCGATTTACATTCTGTTAATCTTGTATTTTCATTGTACAAGATTTGCTTCACTTTTCAGGTAGGGCCGGTTTTGGCCCATAACGTACCTTCTCCTTTCTAGATTTCATTTTGTAATTCACATCCCCTGAATTTTTATTTTTTTAAGCTTATCTGAAAGACGCCTAGCCCTCAGAACAAAAGCCGTATATTTGGTACTTGCCTTAGCATAGCGTATCAACTTAGATATGAACACGCCATAAGCAGGCGATGAAGGGATGTTGCTACTCAGAAAAGGAAAGTTTGTAATGCTGAAATTGAGGTCGTCACGTTTGTCTTAGAGTGAGGTGTTCATGTGACCATCAGCGTCGTAGGACAACATTATGTCCAAGTAGGATGCTGAATGACTTGTCTCTATAGTTTCTTTGACTTCAAGCTCCGATGGATGCATACTGCTGAGGTAATACCTACTTATCTTTTCTTCGTAACTACAAAACTACGTGCTGTAAAACGCGTTGATTTAAAGACGTTAGGTCGGAACTGGCGGTATATTTTTCTTCGTCCTATGAAAACGAAGAGTATATTTTCTACTGTTTTCTACTGAAATGACAAATATGGATAGTGACCATATCCCTGTCTACAGTACAAAATCGATAATTCAGAAAATCAGAAACCGAAGGCATACAAAATCAGGATAAAACAAGAACCAAAGCAAACAAAAACAAAAACCTCCACCATATGAAAAGAAGCGAAATATGAAAACATGAAAACATTCAATCTTTGGTCTCTGAAGGGAAAAGATACTTAGTTTCTGACCTCAATTTCACTTACAGATACATACACGATGTGTTGTCCCTCAATAATCCAAAATTCGCGGATTACCTCAGCAGTAGCTATCCTTCGAATTCTTCAAATCTTCGCATCATTGCTTCAATTCTTCGCATCATTTCTCCAATTCTTTAATTCTTCCCATCATTTCTTCCAATCTTCGCATCAGAGGGCGTTAGTGAACTGAACTATGGTAGCGTTTGAAAGCATTTGGCTGGAAGCATCACTGATGAGAATTTTATATTCAGAACACGTGTCTGGTGCATGAAAATTGGTGTGAAATTTTCAAGAAGGTATAGATTTGGAACACTTCCGTATTATAAATATAAGCACTTATTTCTTGTTACAGTGTAGATCAATTTAAATCGTTCTCCGTGACTTAATGTTCGTTAAGTGTATTGATTACTTCTTACCAGCTCTGTCGCTTGACAGAAGCTTTGTTTGGTCCTTTATCGATTTGACATCATACATATTTTCTTGCGTACTCGGAAACTTGTCATTTCATCGTAAAATATCATCGAAATTGAAGGAGGCAAACATCGTAGCACCATCCCTCCAATGCTATTTTGAACATAGATTTTATTTGGATATGCTACTGAATCGACCCTACAGGAAATTTGGAGCCGCGCACTCTCTGTAAAGTAAATGCAGAAATTTTAATTCTAAAAATAAAACCAGAGGGCGCTAGTGAAATGAATTTGGTTGGCGTATGAAACGCACTTTGGCTGGAAGCATCGCTGATGAGAATTTGATATGCGAAACACGTGTCTGGTGCATGAAAATTGGTTTGAAATTTTCATCAAGAAGGTATAGAGTTGGAACACATCCGTATTATTCAAATCTTCAAATCTTCGCATCATTACTTAAATCCTTCAATTCTTCAGTTCTTCGATCTTTGTCAGAAATACTCATTTTTGCACCTTATCTTTCAATAACTCAACAAATATATGATTTTATGAACTGAATTACTGCATATTAATCATTTAAGTAACTTAATGCTTAAATTAGATAGCGGTATATATTGCATGCTAGAATATTATTCATTTTGAATCTGAATGAGTTATTTTCTTATGTAAAAATGGATGTGGTGATTTTCATATATTTTCAGCTTCTTTTCCACAACCACTCGGAAGGGCGGGGGGGGGGGGGCACAGAATTCTTATTGCATCACATGTACAATAAATTGTTGTAAGTCGATGCTTTTCAGTAAAGTATAATTATTTTTAAAATTGAGATATGTTCGAAATGTTTAACCCATAAAGTCTTTGTTTTTTTTTAAATATCCGAGTGTTTTTGTATTGTTATTTTCATTCTTTTTGATAGCTTTTTCTTCTTTTATTATATATGGGACATAAATATAGAAATCTTTTACACTAGAAATTCAATATTTTTTTCTGTTCATGAGTTTTGAGTCGGGTATATATGCATATGGACGTGTCACACTCCTTGATAAATTTGTAAATTGAAAATCACCCCCTCCATTTTTGCATAAGGAAATAATTCATTAAGATTCAAAATGAATAACATTCTAGCATAAAATATAAAGCACTAAGCATGAAGCATTAAGTTACCTTCAAAAGATATATATATATATATATATATATATAGTAAATCAGTTCATAAAATCATATATTTATTGAGTAATTGAAAAATATAGTGCAAAATGAGTATTTCTGACAAAGTCAAAATGCGAAGAATTAAGGATTTAAAGTAACGATGCGAAGAATTGAAGATTTGAAGTAATGATGCAAAGAATTGAAGATTTGAAGTAATGAGGCGAAGATTTGAAGTAATGAGGCGAAGATTTGAAGAAATGAAACGAAGATTTGAAGAATTGAAGAAATGGTGCGAAGATTTGAAGAAAAGATGAGAAGAATTGAAATAATGATGCGAAGATTAGAAGATATTTTGCGAAGATTTCAAGTAAGATTCATTTCTTTGCATCATTGCTTCAATTCTTCGCATCATTACTTCAAATCTTCGCGTCATTACTTCAATTTTTCTATTCTTCGACTGTTGATATATAGTAGGGCGAAGATTTGAAAAAGCGATGTCCCCTAACGAACACCGTAAATGCCCCTTTCATACATCCAAAGATATACTGAAAATCGTTTTATTCGCGAGCCTTTTATTTTCGCGATATTAGCGAGGTCATTTGATTTGCGAATATAATACGCCGCAAACATGTCCTTACACATGCGTAGTAAGGTACGAACATACGATGTCGCGAAAATAAAACGCCGCGAACCATTCACTTCACTCGTGTTCGCGAACTTAGGACGCTGCAAATAAAAGACGGTTTACAGTATGCTATATATATGAACCAGAAATAACAACAATTATCATATACTCTGATTTACGTTATCGTTTATAAGCTTTCCCATTGGCCAAAACGCGGTCACGTGAAATGCGATTAATCGTCGTATTGAACCGGTCATATTGACGCGTTTCTGGTCTTGTGTATTAGAGGAAAATGGTAGTCGGCAGCAAACTGTGTCTTTCTGACATGACTGAGTATGCTATTTGGCAGCTTTTTCTAATGAAAAAAATAATAATGAAATATGAAGTGTAAAACATTTTACTAGAATACAAATGTTTATTTGAAAGAAAAAAAAATGTGAAAGCGATTAGTGCAAGGTAAACAAAACATTATGAATACCATTTTCTTTTCCAGTTTTCGTGTATATGATTGAACAGTTATAGCACAGATGATTCGGTCGATATAATGATTTATGGAGTGATAAAACCAATATCAACCTCGGCCTTCGGCCTCGGTCGATATTGGTTTTATCACTCCATAAATCATCATATCGACCTCATCACTGTGCAATAATTGTATAATATACTACGGAATATATACATTTTATTACAAAAGAAGGGAGGGGATCTCCAATAAGACCCTGTTGCAGCATCAACAGCAAAACACAAATACAACCGATGCAAAAACACAAAAGACGAGCATAGTAAGAGACAAAAAAGAGACATACAACATGTCGACACAGTATCTCTTCATAATCACACAATATTGATAATATCATGAAAACAAAATAAATCTATTTTAAAGTATTTTCATTATGAAATTCATATATTGAAGTACAAATTGTTTCGATCCGTAGAATGTCCTATGTGTATAACTCGTAATGATTGGCCAAAGGCTTCTCCCTAGAAGAAGGTTAGCAATGTCAAATATGGATAATGACCACATTCCAATATGATCAATAATTAAGAAAATCATAAACCGAAGTCATACAAATATTATACGTCTTCAAATTCAATAGCATCATTTAAGAACAGGTCAATTTACAGCATGGACCAGACATGCACGTTTCTCTTACTTAAAAACCCTCGTCAGGTGATCCTCAATCTAAACAATGTAATATGGCCAAAGAGTGTGAAAGTTATTATGTCCAAAAATGTCCAGAAAGACGTAAAAGGATGGATGGATATGATGCAACAGAAATCTAAGAGTTTTCAAGAAACTTGGATATCATCAATTTCCGAAGCAAATGTAAACGTCTTCAAATTGAATAGCATCATTTAAGAACAAATAAATTGGCAACGTGGACCAGACATGCACGTTTCGGGTACTTAACCCTCATCAGTGATCCTAAATCCTAAATCTAAACAATGTAATATGCCAAAAAGTATGAAAGTTACTATGTCGAAAAAGGGTACCGAAAGACGTAGCAGGATGGGTGGGATATGATGCTACAGGACCCACTTTTTAGAAATTTCAAGAAATTTTGATAACAGAAATTTAGATTGCGTTGAAGAAACGATCAACCGAAATTGATCGAACTTGGCTTCATGTGCCCTCGGGGACTCCTGGTCCACCAGCAGTGACACTCACCAAGTGGTATAAATGTAAACGTCTTCAAATTGAATAGCATCATTTAAGAACAAATAAATTGGCAACGTGGACCAGACATGCACATTTCGGGTACTTAACCCTCATCAGTGATCCTAAATCCTAAATTTAAACAATGTAATATGCCAAAAAGTATGAAAGTTACTATGTCGAAAAAGAGTACCGAAAGACGTAGCAGGATGGGTGGGATATGATGCTACAGGACCCACTTTTTAGAAATTTCAAGAAATTTTGATAACAGAAATTTAGATTGCGTTGAAGGAACGATCAACCGAAATTGATCGAACTTGGCTTCATGTGCCCTCGGGGACTCCTGGTCCACCAGCAGTGACACTCACCAAGTGGTATAAATGTAAACGTCTTCAAATTGAATAGCATCATTTAAGAACAAATAAATTGGCAACGTGGACCAGACATGCACGTTTCGGGTACTTAACCCTCATCAGTGATCCTAAATCCTAAATCTAAACAATGTAATATGCCAAAAAGTATGAAAGTTACTATGTCGAAAAAGGGTACCGACAGACGTAGCAGGATGGGTGGGATATGATGCTACAGGACCCACTTTTTAGAAATTTCAAGAAATTTTGATAACAGAAATTTAGATTGCGTTGAAGAAACGATCAACCGAAATTGATCGAACTTGGCTTCATGTGCCCTTAGGGACTCCTGGTCCACAAGCAGTGACACTCACCAAGTGATGTAAATGTAAACGTCTTCAAATTGAATAGCATCATTTAAGAACAAATAAATTGGTAACGTGGACCAGACATGCACGTTTCGGGTACTTAACCCTCATCAGTGATCCTAAATCCTAAATCTAAACAATGTAATATGCCAAAAAGTATGAAAGTTACTATGTCGAAAAAGGGAACCGAAAGACGTAGCAGGATGGGTGGGATATGATGCTACAGGACCCACTTTTTAGAAATTTCAAGAAATTTTGATAACAGAAATTTAGATTGCGTTGAAGAAACGATCAACCGAAATTGATCGAACTTGGCTTCATGTGGCCTCGGGGACTCCTGGTCCACCAGCAGTGACACTCACCAAGTGGTATAAATGTAAACGTCTTCAAATTGAATAGCATCATTTAAGAACAAATAAATTGGCAACGTGGACCAGACATGCACATTTCGGGTACTTAACCCTCATCAGTGATCCTAAATCCTAAATTTAAACAATGTAATATGCCAAAAAGTATGAAAGTAACTATGTCGAAAAAGGGTACCGAAAGACGTAGCAGGATGGGTGGGATATGATGCTACAGGACCCACTTTTTAGAAATTTCAAGAAATTTTGATAACAGAAATTTAGATTGCGTTGAAGGAACGATCAACCGAAATTGATCGAACTTGGCTTCATGTGCCCTCGGGGACTCCTGGTCCACCAGCAGTGACACTCACCAAGTGGTATAAATGTAAAAGTCTTCAAATTGAATAGCATCATTTAAGAACAAATAAATTGGCAACGTGGACCAGACATGCACGTTTCGGGTACTTAACCCTCATCAGTGATCCTAAATCCTAAATCTAAACAATGTAATATGCCAAAAAGTATGAAAGTTACTATGTCGAAAAAGGGTACCGAAAGACGTAGCAGGATGGGTGGGATATGATGCTACAGGACCCACTTTTTAGAAATTTCAAGAAATTTTGATAACAGAAATTTAGATTGCGTTGAAGAAACGATCAACCGAAATTGATCGAACTTGGCTTCATGTGGCCTCGGGGACTCCTGGTCCACCAGCAGTGACACTCACCAAGTGGTATAAATGTAAACGTCTTCAAATTGAATAGCATCATTTAAGAACAAATAAATTGGCAACGTGGACCAGACATGCACATTTCGGGTACTTAACCCTCATCAGTGATCCTAAATCCTAAATTTAAACAATGTAATATGCCAAAAAGTATGAAAGTTACTATGTCGAAAAAGGGTACCGAAAGACGTAGCAGGATGGGTGGGATATGATGCTACAGGACCCACTTTTTAGAAATTTCAAGAAATTGTGATAACAGAAATTTAGATTGCGTTGAAGGAACGATCAACCGAAATTGATCGAACTTGGCTTCATGTGCCCTCGGGGACTCCTGGTCCACCAGCAGTGACACTCACCAAGTGGTATAAATGTAAACGTCTTCAAATTGAATAGCATCATTTAAGAACAAATAAATTGGCAACGTGGACCAGACATGCACGTTTCGGGTACTTAACCCTCATCAGTGATCCTAAATCCTAAATCTAAACAATGTAATATGCCAAAAAGTATGAAAGTTACTATGTCGAAAAAGGGTACCGAAAGACGTAGCAGGATGGGTGGGATATGATGCTACAGGACCCACTTTTTAGAAATTTCAAGAAATTTTGATAACAGAAATTTAGATTGCGTTGAAGAAACGATCAACCGAAATTGATCGAACTTGGCTTCATGTGCCCTTAGGGACTCCTGGTCCACAAGCAGTGACACTCCCCAAGTGATGTAAATGTAAACGTCTTCAAATTGAATAGCATCATTTAAGAACAAATAAATTGGCAACGTGGACCAGACATGCACGTTTCGGGTACTTAACCCTCATCAGTGATCCTAAATCCTAAATCTAAACAATGTAATATGCCAAAAAGTATGAAAGTTACTATGTCGAAAAAGGGAACCGAAAGACGTAGCAGGATGGGTGGGATATGATGCTACAGGACCCACTTTTTAGAAATTTCAAGAAATTTTGATAACAGAAATTTAGATTGCGTTGAAGAAACGATCAACCGAAATTGATCGAACTTGGCTTCATGTGGCCTCGGGGACTCCTGGTCCACCAGCAGTGACACTCACCAAGTGGTATAAATGTAAACGTCTTCAAATTGAATAGCATCATTTAAGAACAAATAAATTGGCAACGTGGACCAGACATGCACATTTCGGGTACTTAACCCTCATCAGTGATCCTAAATCCTAAATTTAAACAATGTAATATGCCAAAAAGTATGAAAGTAACTATGTCGAAAAAGGGTACCGAAAGACGTAGCAGGATGGGTGGGATATGATGCTACAGGACCCACTTTTTAGAAATTTCAAGAAATTTTGATAACAGAAATTTAGATTGCGTTGAAGGAACGATCAACCGAAATTGATCGAACTTGGCTTCATGTGCCCTCGGGGACTCCTGGTCCACCAGCAGTGACACTCACCAAGTGGTATAAATGTAAAAGTCTTCAAATTGAATAGCATCATTTAAGAACAAATAAATTGGCAACGTGGACCAGACATGCACGTTTCGGGTACTTAACCCTCATCAGTGATCCTAAATCCTAAATCTAAACAATGTAATATGCCAAAAAGTATGAAAGTTACTATGTCGAAAAAGGGTACCGACAGACGTAGCAGGATGGGTGGGATATGATGCTACAGGACCCACTTTTTAGAAATTTCAAGAAATTTTGATAACAGAAATTTAGATTGCGTTGAAGAAACGATCAACCGAAATTGATCGAACTTGGCTTCATGTGCCCTCGGGGACGTAGCAGGATGGGTGGGATATGATGCTACAGGATGGGTGGGATATGATGCTACAAGCTGATCGAACTTGGCTATATCTAATAATACGGAAGTGTTCCAACTCTATACCTTCATGACGAAAATGTCAAACCTATTTTTCCTGCACTAGACACCAGCTTCGAATTTTAAATTCTCATCATTGATGCTTCCAGCGGAGCTACCAACATCCATTTCAGTAGCGCCCTCTTTAATTTTTGAATTTAGTTTTGTTCATTTACTTTACAGAGAGTGCGCGGCTCCAAATCTCTTGTAGGATCGATTAAATAGCATATCCAAATAAAATATTTCTTCAAAATAGCATTGGAGGGATGGTGCTAAGATGTTAGCCTCCTTTAATTTCGATGATAGTTTAAATAATATTTATGATGTCAAATCGATAAAGGGCCAAAGCAAAGCTTCTTTCAGGCGACAGAGCTGGAAAGACGTCATTAATACACTTCTAAACATCACGTCACTGGGAACGATTTTAATGAGTTAAAGAAGATCCAGACGATAATCTCAACATCACTCACAATAGAGCACTAACTTGAGCATCGACGGACCCCTAAAGATGGGACCAGGTGCCCGGGAGGAGTAAGCATCCCCTGTAGGCTAGCCGCACCCGCCGTCGATGTTCGCGCATGAAAATGAAAACAATATCTAAAATATATGCACTGTCTGAGGTTATGTCTATAAAGAAAGTGCTATGGCGACAATGTCAGGTAAAAATATTCAAAACACTTACTGTCAAATCCCTCGCGGGGAACTTTTTTACGGGCTCCACACGGCAAAGGGCATAAGTGTGACACAAATGAGTTAAAGAAGATCCTGACGATAATCTCAACGGCACACACAATAGAGCACTAACTTGAGCATCGACGGACTCCTGCTCCACACGTAAATCACGATAAAACAGGATAACTGCTCCACACGTAAATCATGATTAAACAGGAACAAAAGTAAACGAACAAAAACCTCTACCAAACCAAAGTAAACGAACAAAATCACGATAACTGCTCCACACGTAAATCATGATAAAACAGGAACCAAAGTAAACGAACGAAAACCTCTACCACATAAAAAGAAGCGAACATCCAATATGGCGGTGGCTTTACCTAGTTGCACAGAACTAAACAGCGTGTTATCCTTAAATGGGTCTTTTAATTAGTGACTCTGTTGAAAAGAAACATCATCATCATGTAGAATACATATAGTTTTGCAAGCGCATTTCTGATCCTGTATCTTTAACTTACTTGCAATATTTATTTTACAGAGACGAACAAAACCATCGTACTGTATTCACAACCTCGGGATTACAAAATTACAAAAACGAAAAGACAAAGTTATTACAAACATAGGAGGCGCGTACGGCAGTAACACAGGCATATTTACCTGTCCCTCACCTGGTGCATAAGTTTTCACGTGGTCTTCCATGTCTTGGAGAGATTCTGAAGAATGTGCTGTGTACATCGTTCATAACGGTGTCCAACTAATGGTGTCAGATAGTGAAAATGAAGGCAATCATCAGTTTGAAGTAGCCAGTAACACTATAACGCTTGTTTTGGCTAAAGGGGACCGTGTGTGGATACAGACTTCCAAGGGTGATTACTGTTATGGTTATCCGTTTACCGGTTTCTCTGGATGGAAGATATAAGTAAAACAATACGAGATATGCTCTACGAAAACGAACAGTTCAATCAAGCAGTGAACCCAACACTTCATAAAATAATTCTTTATTTGATTGATATCTAATTCAATTTTAGTTCATTAAACGTTCGATAACGTGTCCTTGGTTCGCTTTCTAGTTTTCCTTGTGTTAAAGTAATTTGTTGTCGTATCATCTTTAGATGAAAATTTGTGTAGTTTATCTCTGTGTGATGTCCGTTGTATATGGCGATATTGTGCTTATGTGTTCAGCACCGTTCTTTGTTATGATTTGAGTTAATATGTATTCATTTGGTTCATAGTTCAATTATTCCCGTGTTTACTTCTTAGCAACATCCTTCCAATGCTTTTTCGACCATAGATGTTATTACACTATATGCTACTGAATAACTCTCTGCAAGATAAAAGCTCAATTACGTCTGTCCTTTTCATATTCATCTGTGTTGTTGAGCGCCTGTGTTTTGCAGTCTTGTTTTGTGTGGTAATCTAACAGTGAGGAGGTGGTTTTACACCAAACTTGTACGTTCTTGGAGACCTCTGGGTAACAGGAGAAGTGAGATGGTTGTGCGCACACGATTAAGGATGACCACACCATTTGCTACTTACGTGGCAAATGGCCGTCCTAAGTCGGCACCGGTTACCCATTGGTCTTGTTGGTTTATCTGTAGTTGTTTGTGTTTCATGTTTTTATGTCGTATGTCTCTTTTCCGTCTATTTGTATGCTCGTCTTTAGTGTTTTCGCACCGGGCGTTTTCGTGTTTTGCTGTTGGTGCTGCAATAAGGTCTTGTCGGAGATCCCCTCCCTTCTATCAAATATAAATTCAAAAAAGAAAACCAGAATGTTTTTCTGAAAATTAATATATTTGGCTGTGTCAGACAATCACTTGGGTATTTAAAAAAGTACCACTGATGATGTCTGGATGGAGACAACCCAAGATTACTGTGTAGAATATCCATACAAAGGTTTCTCAGGGTGGAAAATATGAGTAAAGCAGTACCAGATACGGGCTTAGAAAATGTACAGATTTCAGCGAGCAGTCAACCAAAAGAATAATATCATTCATATCAACTTAATTAACTCGTTAGAATTTAAATGTGCTTTCTTCATTTTGTGTCTGTTGAATATAAGCTTATGTGGATTATAAAAAAAAAAATGCAAATTAACTTGTTTTTAAATGACATTATTGATATTTGGTCATCGTAATCTTTTTATCACGCTGTGCATTCATTTAAAAACCAACAAGACCAATGCACAATATTTGCATCAGTTCAATTTATAACATTATAAAGTCAAGTATCATCTTTCTTTCATCGTGAGGACAATTAGAGTATAATGTGCACTTTGAAAAAAACAAATATGGAAAGTCTATCTGTTACATTGTTCATCCATTTAGAATGTCACAAAGGGTTTAGTACTCTATTTTTTTAAATTGACTTCATTTACAAACATTCTGATATATACATGTATACCCTGTTCTTATTTATAAAATCAATGTGATTTTTATCATTATCTTAATGGAAAGTGATTTGTCAAACATATATCAATAGCTTCATATAGCAAGTTGGTGTTCATTATAAATTCTTTTTTTCTCACTTCTCAATTTTTTTTATGAAATCGGAGGATCCTCACATTAAAAAGCATAGTTTTAATGTCTCAGTCCTGTCCACTCTAATGCACTGTATGATAGAGTGATCTCTCAGTTCGTCCGATCTTCAATACAAGTAGCTTGACCACACTAAGACAGCCTATAGTAATAGTATTTCCTGTTATAGATGTTGATATATCCTTGATCAGCAGTACCACTTTAAGATCATGTATCCTTAAATTATTTCAAGCGCGGATCTAAAAGGGAATTATAGGAGGGAGAGTAAGGACTCCCAGCCCTTGAATTTGCCAAAAATGTTTTGTTTTTTGTTTTTGTAATTGTATTTTTTGTTCTTATACAATCATCGACTTGAACCGTCCTGACGGGCTGGAACCCCCCCCCCCCCCATCCCCTCGGGAAACATTTCCTATATCCACCCATGCATTTCTATATTTATGTATCCATTTCGGAGCATTTTACTCAGAATTATCATACGAGCTATGTCTAAGGATTCAATCTTTACACATGGGAAATTTTATCGATGGTATGTTCTTAACTTTATCCTTTTTAGAGGTAATATTTTAAATTGTGGGGTTTTTTTTACCTTTTTGGAAATCATAGTGCTTCGATAGCTTGTACGTTCTAATTTTCTATGTTTTAATGATGTATGGAGTAAAAGAAAATGTCTAGATGGTTCGAATTGGAAACTTCAGGGTATATTATGGCGTAAACACCCCCCCCCCCAAAAAAAAAAAACGTTTGTAAAACAAAATAAACAAATTAAAGAAAGGAATTAAAAAATATAATAATACAATTTAAAAACATAAAGGGTAAGGGTATGTTACATGTAAAACCCAGCATACAGTGTGATGCATCTTGGGGGTACTAGTATTTGATAAAAACGCCAATAAACTTTTATTTTTCATTGTACATATTTATCATAAATTGGTTACTTCATAATTTTACAAATCAGTTGTTTTCGTGTCGATATCTTGAAGATTTATTTGTACATGATTGCGTGGCATGCGTGAAGGTAATTTTACCTGATACTGCTTTTTTTATTTCATCTTTATTATTTCATTTTATTTTATCTTAATTGACTATTTATTAATTTACATAATATTTAGTGGCGGATCTAGGATTTCAGAAGGGGGGAGGGCAGTTTCAACTCGAAGAAAATTGTTCACAGAAAAACTGACAAGAAAAAAATAAAAATAATAAAAAAAAAAAGGTCGAAGACGGAAAAAGAACGTGAATATCAAGACTGATAAACTCAATTGAGAAGTTTTTTTTATTGGGGGGGGGGATGTCATTCCTACTGCATTTTGCATGTACAAGAAAGACTTTCTTGATTCTTTTACTTTAGTTTATAGGAAGACTGGCGAGCGAAGCGAGCGGAAAATTTTAAGATTCAAAGTTTTCATTCTATTTTAGTTCAGTCATCCATACATGTACATGTATATACCTACATGTATATATATTATTTATAACATTTTAAAGTCAAGTATTATCTTCCTTTCATCGTGTGGACAACCAGAGTCTAATGTGCATTTTGAAAAAAAACAATATCAAAAGTTGATCTGTTACATTGTCATCCATTTAGAATGTCAAAAAGAAAAAAAGTGCTCTATTTTTTTTAAATTGACTTCCTTTATAAACTTTCTGATATGTACATGTACATGTATATCCTGTTCTTATTTATAAAATCAATGTGATTTTTATCATTATCTTGATGGAGAGTGATTTGTCAAAGATATATTGATAACTACATATAGTAAGTTGGTGTTCGTTATAAATTCTTTTTTTTTTTTCTCACTACTCATTATCTGATTTTGATATAGATCGGAGGATCCTTACATTAAATAGCATAGTTTTTATACGCCCTTTCATTTGACGGGTCGTTCACAAAATGTATTATGGTATGGCGAAGTCCGTCCGTCTGTCCGTCCGTCCGTCCGTCTGTCCGTCCGTCCGTCTGTCCGTCCGCCTATGGAACACAATAACTTGATTATGCGACAACGGATTTTCACGAAATTCATACATTATGATTGGACTGTGGAGAGGAAGCCGCCTTTCAATTTTCAGGTTCATCCGATTTGTCGTTACAGAGTTATGGGACTTAGATTTTTAAAATACAGTGAAAATATACTAAAATAGTTAAAAATTATTTAAAAATCTATTTCTAGTCGAAATGTTTTGAAATTTTGTATACTTTAAGTAGAAAAGGATGTTCTTTGACATATGTAACGGGTTTTTAATTTTTTGTCGCATAATCGAGATATTGTGTGTAATGGGAAAGGGGGGGGGGGGGGTTTATGCACATACATGTTAAGCTAAGGGCAAAATATAGGCGCATGGAACGCAATAACTTGAATATGCGTCGACAGATTCTCATGATATTCATACATTATGTTTGGATTTTGGAGAGGAAGCCGCCTTTCGATTTTCAGGTTCATTCGATTTGTCGTTACGGAGTTATGGGACTTAGATATTTTAAAATACAGTGAAAATATACTAAAATAGTTAAAAATTATTTAGAAATCTATTTTTGATCGAAATGTTCTGAAATTTTGTATTCTTCAAGTAGAAAGGATGTTCTTTGACATATGTAACGGGTTTTCAATTTTTTTGTCGCAAAACCGAGATATTTGTAATGGGAAGGGGGATGGGTGATATGCACATACATGTTAAGCTATGGGAAAATATAGGCGCATGGAACGCAATAACTTGAATATGCGTCGACAGATTTTCATGATATTCATACATTATGTTTGGATTTTGGAGAGGAAGCCGCCTTTCGATTTTCAGGTTCATTCGATTTGTCGTTACGGAGTTATGGGACTTAGATATTTTAAAATACAGTGAAAATATACTAAAATAGTTAAAAATTATTTAGAAATCTATTTTTGATCGAAATGTTCTGAAATTTTGTATTCTTCAAGTAGAAAGGATGTTCTTTGACATATGTAACGGGTTTTTAATTTTTTGTCGCAAAACCGAGATATTTGTAATGGGAAGGGGGATGAGTGATATGCACAAACATGTTAAGCTAAGGGAAAATATAGGCGCATGGAACGCAATAACTTGAATATGCGTCAACGGATTTACATGATATTTCTACATTGTGATCAGACTTTGAAGAAAAAGCCGCCTTTCGATTTTCAGGTTCATCCGATTTGTCGTTGCGGAGTTATGGGACTTAGATATTTTAGATACAATGTAAAAATATACTAAACTAGTTAAAAATTCTTATAAAATCTATTTCTGGTCAAAATGTTTTGAAATTTTGTATACTTCAAGTAGAAAAGAAAGGAGGGGATGTTCTTTCACATACATAACGGATTCTTAAATTTTTTGTCACATTATCCAGAAATTATGTGTAATGGGGGGGGGGGGGGTATATGCACATATATGTTAAGCTTAGGGCAAAATATAGGTGCATGGAACGCAATAACTTGAATATGCGTCAACAGATTTTCATGATATTTCTACATTGTGATCAGACTTTGAAGAGGAAGCCGCCTTTCGATTTTCAGGTTCATCTGATTTGTCCTTATGGAGTTATGGGACTTAGATATTTTGGTGTTGTGAAAAAAATATCAACGGGCGTATCTTGCTGCATGAGCGTAGGCTTTATTATGTCTCAGTCCTGTCCACTCTAATGCACTGTATGATAGAGTGATCTCTCAGTTCGTCCGATCTTCAATACAAGTAGCTTGACCACACTAAGACAGCCTATAGTAATAGTATTTCCTGTTATAGATGTTGATATATCCTTGATCAGCAGTACCACTTTAAGATCATGTATCCTTAAATTATTTCAAGCGCGGATCTAAAGGCGGATTATAGGAGGGAGAGTAAGGACTCCCAGCCCTTGAATTTGACAAAAATGTTTTTTTTTATTTTCCATATTGTAATTGTATATTTTGTTATACAATTATGGACTTGAACCGTCCTGACGGGCTGGACCCCCCCCCCCCCCCTCCCCCTCGGGAAACATTTCCTAGATCCACCCATGCATTTTTATATTACTTTATGTATCCATTTCGGAGCATTTTACTCAGAATTATCATACGAGCTATGTCTAAGGATTCAATCTTTACACATGGGAAATTTTATCGATGGTATGTACTTTAATTTATCCTTTTTTGCAGTAATATTATTAATTGCGGGTTTTTTTCTATTTTTGGAAATCTTCGATAGCTTGTACGTTGTATTTTTCTATGTTTTACTGATGCATGGAGTAAAAGAAAATGTCTAGATGGTTCGAATTGGAAACTTCAGGGTATATTAAGGCGTACCCCCCCCCCCCCCCTAGAAAAAACCGCGTGTAAAACAAAAGAAACAAATTAAAGAGAGAAATTAATAAAATTATAATAATGCAATTCAAAAAATCAACATAGGATAAGGGTATGTTACATGTAAAACCACAGTGTGATGCATCTTAACAGACACTAGTATTAGGTGAAAACGCCAATAAATTATCCATATAAGGCTTTCTTTTATTTTTCATAATACATAGTCATCATAATTTTATAACCTTTAAATTTTGCAAATCAGTTTTATTTTCGTGTCGATTTCTTGAATATTTATTTGTACATGTACATGATTGCGTGGCATACCACGGGCAGGAACACGTTACGTCGCCTTACAGTACCGTTGTCAGAAGTATTTAAAGTTCTGCACTTTAAACCGTCTTTTGACATTATGCCACAGGTAAGATTATGAAGGAAACCATCCGTTGTCGTGACAATGAGCATGAGTGGAAAGTATGATTTTCTAATAAACGTTGAAATTTTAGTAGTAATACATTCGAAAATTCAATGGGGGGTAGTCATAACACGAAGCTATTGGTTTATATGCTTTTCTGGTACTGATATACAGTTTGAAAAGAGGAGATCGAGTTGGCGTCCTTTGATCACCACGTCCTGCACATGTGTTTTTCTTCCTTTTTCTTGAAATCTTTGATTATTCAGGTTATCTTATTCCAGAAATATACTACTAATAAATATCAAGTCTATATAATGCTCCTCTGGTAGTGTCATCATGACGAATTCAATTTTGGACCACTTTTTGGGACTTTTCTAAAATTAGTCCGTTGTCAATCCATGTTGCGAAAGTTCTGTCCGTTGTCAGATGTCCGTTGTCTGCTTTTATATTTTATTGAATGGAATGATACTATGATACCTGTACTAATCATTAAAACTCATTAATTAATACGCACAGTTTAATTTTCAACCAATTAAGAATGGAGACTGTATATATATATACATATTGCACACATGTCTCCTCTTTACCCACCAATAGTCTCTATCACTCTTGAAAAGTTGACTTTATAATTTGATTTTCATGATCGGTTCTGCAGAAGGAACGCGACATTTTGAAAAGTTTACAGTCCGGAAGACAGATGGTGTGCTGTAATAAAAAAGTCACAAAACTTCAACAGAGCAGGATATAATTACTCGTCCCGGACACTTGACCCTATATCGACGCTGACATAAAAAACACACGAACTTACATACAGACACACACAAATGTGAATAACAAATCAACTACAATTTTCATCATCACCTGAGATAAACATGTAAGGTCTATATCAAACCCCCATCGAAGATCTCTATTGAATGCAAAATTATAAATTTAATAGCAAACAATCGGCACGCATGGTCTCCGATTTTCATGAAATTTCACACATAAGTAGGGACCAATAAAAAAAGGAAAACTTGACAAAAAATTTAATTCTAGGTCATCTGGTTACCATGGCAACGGCCTTTAAAGTTGAAAAATTGGCAAAATTGAGCTAATTTGAAGCTCTATAATTTGGTCTATATGTGACATCAATGGAAGATTTTTTATGCATCCTAAAGATTAGGACATGAAATGTTAAGTAAGCTCACTAGTAGTGTCTGATATTGTAGAAAAGGCTGGTCACCATGACAACATAATTAGCTAATTTTGATATATCGATTTCAAAATGTTGTTTGTATTTTCCAATTTTTCTTCTCTCTTGATGGGTATATAATAAGGAAATAGGATTAATTTTATGAAATGAGCTAATTCAAGATAAACCCACTTGTTGCTATGTACATAAGTTACCTTGGCAACGGTAAATATGGTCGTTAATATGACTTATTTTGCAACTTCAGAGTTATTTAAAAAAAATGCATCATGATGAACAAATAAAACTTGTTGGGAAATATCCAACACAAAGAGCTCTTTCAAAAACCGTGTAAAAGCTATGGGGAAAATATGTTACCATGGCAACTAGTTTTTATTATTTTCATAAAACAGTAATTATTAATCCCAGGAAGTTCAAATTTAATCACAATAAAGATCAAGTAAGACTCTATCAAAATATAATAAAAAAGTTTCAAATAATAAATGGTTGCTATAGTAATTTGGCCATACATTATAAAAATAAGCATTTTTGTTGTTTTTCGAAGCCTTTTCCTCAAAAAACGAAACAGGCTTACACAACCTTTTTTACATATACGATAAAGCAAAGTCTAAACTTTATTTAAGATTTAAAAAATCTCAGATTACTTAACTTTTGATGCCCGTATCCAAGGACTCAAAGTGGGCCTATGTGCAATTTTACACAATCGTTCCCATAGCAACGGGCTATTTCCTGAATATTTTTGAAAAATATTCTTTCGTGTAATGAAAGATCTACTTGAATACATAAATTAATTTTCATCACTCAAAATTCAATGATCTAGTAAAAAAATGACTCTAAATATTGTCCAAAATTGCTTTCATTTTTTGCGATTTGAGGTCATGTTGCCATAGCAACGAATAGAAACTTTGTCCCAATGTAAATGCTCATGTTTTATTTGCATAAAAACTAAAAAATGTAAGTAATTTATCGTTGAATTTTGAAAAAAATGCCAAAAAAACTATTTTTATAGGGTACTTGTGTTGTTGCTATGGAAACATATAGATGAGACCATAAACCCAACATTATTATTACTTAACTTGAAAGAGCAATGATAGGGTACTAATAATTCATTAGTGTTTGTTTTAGATTATGCTGCATAAATTAGGTATGTTACTTCCAAAACGCCCCGAAATGCATTTTTTCAATATTTAAAGCCCGTTACCATGGCAACCGGATGTGATATTAAGAAAAATGTTTAACAAATTTTTACTTTTGGGTCAGACTCAACCTTATGCACAAATTTTATCAAAATCTGAGACATGCCGTGCCATGCGTCCTTCATAAAAGTGCAAATGCTTACAGAGAATAGCTATTAATGTTTCAAAGAGAAAATCCAAATCCATTAAGGTAGGCGAGGGAAATCTGCTTTAGGGGACTTTAAGGTGGCTCCACAGAATATCCGAATATATTATACAATTATTGACTGGGAATTCGGGCAATATATGATTTGTTGGACCTGAAGATAAAATATTGCCCGAGGCCGAAAATTGTTTTGTTATACCTTACGTCAATACTGCAGCAACGCACCGATTGGCTCGGCATGTTTACGTTCATTTTCTTCTATAAGAGAAAGAGCGCGGAAAAATAGGTAGAGCTAATAGCGTCATCAATGACGTGACGTCACAAACGATGTACCGTTTATCGGTCAACATTTTTTTGAATATTGCCCTAGGGCCAATATTGATGTAAATATTGACCGCTTGGTCAAATATTCGAATTTATAGGCATTTTTCCTATGGGGATTTTATATAGAGATACTGACAAGGGTATAACAAAGTCTTTTCGGAGGCTTCCTTACCGAGGATATTGACGTCATTATGATTATGACGTCATGATAACGCGCAAAATAAATATTGTGAACTCGCCTATGAATAGTGTCCACAGCGCTCGGAATTTTCGGCGTTCAAACTCTTCTATCTCGCTTATTTCAGAACGGATTTCAGCAAGTTTGGTATCGATGAAAAAAAGTTAGATTCTAGAATTTGATAGTAATTTATTGTAGCTAGATTTATCGTTTGATCTATATACGTACAAAAATATCCATGAATGAGACCCCTGGCTATTGCTATAAATGTTTCCTTTTTATAACGTCATCATCGGAAATTCAACAACTTGTTACTTTGAAATAAAATCGAATAGGAGAATATTGGTTTAACTATCTAACAGGCTATTTCTTGGAGATTTTAGCGATATAATGGATAAGATATTTTAAGTATTGTATCTCTGATTATCTATGATCAGAAGAATTTTTCTGCAATTTTGTCAACTTTCCTACTTTGCAGCGAAATGTTATCGAACTAGTAAGTTCCTTTATTTGAAACCTTAAAGCGAACGAATTTAAGGATCATTCCTGCTTTGTTCAAAGATGTATCCATTATGCAGATAACTACACGCATTATCGAGAACGAGCGAGGTGAATGACGTCCATAAAAATAAGTTTTCGTTTACTTTTTCCCTTCTCTCAGATTCATACTGCTGTGTTTAAATTTTACACACGATTTTAAAATATTTTCAGCCATAGAAAATACCTTTTATATGGGGGAAATTTCTCTGACAGGAGGGGAAAATATATATTCCAGGGAGGGGGAATTCGTTTGAAAAAAAAACACCGAAAAAAGAATAAGGGCGTCCTATTTTGAATTTGAGCAAATAAAAGAAAACAAATCCATCTCTCTCTCTCAACTTCATGTGAAGCCCCTGTCAGGAAATCATTCATTGCATTTCCCTGCGTAATAAATTAGATTATCACGCCTCAGACAAAAATGTTGGAATCTGATTGGTCAGATCATGGTCACATGACGCCGTGAAAAAAGCCGTATCAGGCTTGCAAATCCGTATCAGGCGAGTAGTTTATTATGACGTCGTGAATTATATGATACAGAGACTCCCACACATACAGTAAGAGGTCTTCGACGTGATAAATTAGTTACACGGTTAGTTAGTGATCTGATACGGAAAAATACATGGTGTGAAAAGAACACCCGTATCGGGCGAGGCGAAAGCTTGTTTTGATTTTTAGCTCACCTCGACGAAGTTGAGATGAGCTTATGCTATAACACCGGCGTCCGCGTCCCCGTCCGCGTCCCCGTCCGCGTCCGCGTCCCCGTCCGCGTCCCCGTCCCCGTCCGCGTCCGGTTAAAGTTTTTGGGCAACTCAGTATCTGACAAAGTACTGATGCTACAGTAACCAAACTTGCACAAGTGATTCATCTTGGGATGCTGAGGTGAACCCATGCATCGGATGCAGCATCTGACCTACATTTTCCGGTTGAATGACTTTGTCAATGTCTGGTTAAAGTTTTTGGGGTAGTTCAGTATCTGACAAAGTACTGATGCTACAGTAACCAAACTTGCACAAGTGATTCATCTTGAGATGCTGAGGTGAACCCATGCATCGGATGCAGCATCTGACCTACTTTTTCCGCTTGAGTGATTTTGCCTTATAAGGCCAATAGTGAGCAAAGTATAAGTGCTACATGTACCAAACTTGCATATTGGATGTATCTTTGATCAAACTTTCATAAAATGACCTTGACCTACTTTTTCCGCTTGAGTGATTTTGCCTTATAAGGCCAATATTGAGTAAAGTATAAGTGCTACATGTACCAAACTTGCATATTGGATGTATCTTTGATCAAACTTTCATAAAATGACCTTGACCTACTTTTTCCACTTGAGCGATTCTGCCTTTAAAGGCTTATATTGAGCAAAGTATAAGTGCTACATTTACCAAACTTGCATATTGGATGTATCTTTGATCAAACTTTCATAAAATGACTTTGACCAACTTTTTCCGCTTGAGCGATTCTGCCTTTAAAGGCCAATATTGAGCAAAGTATAAGTGCTTCATGTACCAAACTTGCATATTGGATGTATCTTTGATCAAACTTTCATAAAATGACCTTGACCTACTTTTTTCACTTGAGTGATTTTGCCTTTAAAGGCCAATATTGAGCAAAGTATAAGTGCTACATGTACCAAACTTGCATATTGGATGTATCTTTGATCAAACTTTCATAAAATGACCTTGACCTACTTTTTCCCACTTGAGTGATTTTTCTTATTATACATGTACTTAGAGATATGTTTTAATTGAACTTTGCTGCCGCGAGGTGAGCTTCGTAATCTTTGATTACACTATGTTTTCCTAAGTTATTGGTATTTCTAGATGTTGCAATATGAGCTATATTATCCTTCAATGCCCTCAATCCTCCTAGTATCGTAAGTCATCCAATTAACAGTTATGTGCACACTGTAATTGAGTTTCTGGATACGCTTTTGAATCTGACTTTAACATATAGCCTGATCTTTTAAAATTTCTTATTCATAAAAGCCAGAGAAAATTATTTCTTCCCTGTCCCGAAACGTATACGAAACAGCGCCTAGCTCCCCCCTCACCATTTATAAGTCGGTACCCGATTATTTGTCACGACCTACTTTGAGAAAAAACTGACGCATACTTTCTTAGTAAAGGCACTCTGATTAATCGCAAAATCTCTTTCAGAATCGCCCCCTTCTTAAAAGATTATTGAGAACTCTACCCCTGCCTCACCAAATAAAAAAAAATCAGGCTGAGAGTGCATTAGTTCTTTAATTCTGAGTCTTTCTCCTTCTAGATTCGCGCTTTTTACTCTGTCTTTTCCTAAATTTCTTTGAGGGGTGGGGATGGCATTCTGTTGTTTAAACATATCAAGAATCTCGTATGTATGGACAAACACTACGAAAGCTTTGTAAGGTTTCCGTTTAGGCCGTTACCGTCCAGAATTCCTACACATTCATGTAGTCATACGCTGATTAACCCTTACCTTTGACGTCACTATAACGTCGAATGAATATGGATTGCAACGTAAAATTAAGGGGGCGGGGTTACAAAAATAGTCATAACTTCCGTTCGCTAGGTTCGATTTTGTTCATATTGCATAGAAATACTTCATATACAATACTTTATCATTTGATATTTGTTTAAAGAAAATTAAACGATAGAATTTCATGCAATAGGCATATAACGTCAAAAATGACGATCGAAACACGAGTTTTTAACCTCCTAGATGATCTAAAATTTGTAATAATTCCTCCATTTTCTTAGTTTATTTCAATATCTTTGTTTAAAGATGAAAAAATAGTTTGAATATAAAATTAAATCTTAAAAACATTCATAAATTCTGCAAAATATTTTATAAATCAGCATACTTTCTTCAAATTGGCAAAGTTGGCAAAAATAGAAGAGAAACCCCAAAACCGCCAAAATTCAAAGCGTCATGAAAACAGTTACGTAGGTTCGATTTTGTTCATACTTTGCAAAATTTAATCTTTTATACCAATTATCAAATTGCGAGAGTTTCAGAAAAATTAAACGAGAGGATCTTTTTGGGGGGTAGGTGTGTGGAGCCACCTTAAGACTACAATAAAGTTTTTTTTTTCGCCGGGGGGTCCCCAGTAAGTGTTTAGCAGTTATAGGGAGCTACTATGGGCAAAATTATAATGGCCATATATTACAAGTATGTTATTACTTTGTACGTTTATATTCATTTTTGTGCATTTGATATCATTTTGTCCCTTCGATAGAACGGTGCATAATAACCCATCTGTAGGTAAGAATCTTATTGTTTCTGGAAAAAAAGCATGCGAAAATTCTAGATCAAAGAGCGATTTCATGTTAAGAACGTTCGGAACAATTACGTGATAAAGGCTTAGGCTATCAAAATGTCTTCAATGACCGATATTTGATGTCTTTGTTTTTAACGCTATATATGACTTCAAAATCCCTTTAAGAATTATTGTTTAATTGATCAATGTATAAATTCATGAACTCATCCTATACCTCTTCAAATTCATGAATCATATTTCAATTTTAAATCTATTCTATACTATCTATGTTCACGTAACCTGAAAATTATATGAAATCTCCTTTACAGCTTTACAAAAAAAGAGATACTTTAAGGATTAACTAAGCTAATTTAATTGCTCTGCCTTAGATTCGAAATAAAGATTCAATTTCCCGTTCATACCCAAATACCATTAAGAGTCATGACAACGGACTATATCTTCTTGTCTTGTCATAACAACGGACATTCTTTATCAAATAATCAAAAGATACAATAAATATACAATGTAAAAGACGCTCATTCACATATATTGTTTGTATAATGTTGTCGATAATTTTCTACATAAAATTGGTATATAAAATCAAATAATTACGAGACAGGATAGTTTTCCTGTTCAAATTTCCGTTTTCGTTGCTGACAGTAGGTCATCGCCAATTAGATATCCTCATAACATAAAAGGAGTTTTATTCATTTCATGGTAATAATGTATTACTGAAGCGTGTGGCTACCCCCCGTTGTCTTTTTAAAAGAAATAACCGGTTACCTAATGATTTATTTGTGATTTTACTGAAATTTTGTCGATAATTTTCATGGCAACGGATGGTTTCCAACATATCCTCACCTGTTGCATAATGTCAACGGACGGTTTTAAGTGCAGAACTTTAAATACTTCTGACAACGGTACTGTAAGGCGACGTAACGTGTTCCTGTCCGTGCATACGTGAAGGCAATTGTACCTGATACTGCGTTTTTTATTTTACATTTATCATTTCATTTTATTTTATCTTAATTGTCTATAGATTATTTTACATAATATTCATTTATCTATTTGTGTGTGTGTGTGTTTTTTAAATCTATCTATTCATTATTTATTTGATTTTTCTTGTTTACCAAGAGTAGTGTTTAGTAATATACATGTATGATTACCGATTCGGTAAATTCTCTTAAATGGATTTATGACAGCAACATTTCTCAAGCAAGAGACAGGCCGTACTCTTGCTAAGTCTTTCATATCATAGTAACTTTAATTGTACATAATCAAGAATTAAATGTAATTTTCAATGAAAATCATTCGATATTTCCTCAGTCAATAACAAATGAAAAAAAAAAAAACACGCACACAAAACAATAAACAAAAACTAAAAAAACGCCGCATGTACATAAATGGAGTCAAATTAATGATAAAGTTTACTGCTTCATTGAATATATGCTGCATTTTGTATGGAGTACCATACTTGTATATGTATCATTTGATTTTAAAAATGATAACATTTCTTTCTGACTGTTATTTGTTTTTTCTCATGCAAATATAAAAACAAACAGAAATCATGTAAACTAATCTGAAATATAGGAAAATGTTAAAATAGAACTCTGACGTCATCAATTTTTGGTTTGTTTGATCAACAACATCTTGCATAAATCCTCATAAAATTCGTAAATCTGGTCCGATTTTGTTAAACTTTGCAGTGGTCATGACAGATAATAGTTTTAATGATATGGAAAGTTTAATATATAGTCGAGTATGCTTTCCTATTTTACTTAGCAATGTAACGAAAGGGATGGTTTCTTTTCAACAACTCAAATTTCACTGCTCCGTATCTTTTATCCTTCGTGTATAAAGGTGACAATTATGCCATTTATGTAAATGACTTAAAGCTGAACTTTTTTGTTTTCTGTTTCTGAATGAATAAATTTCATTTCTAGAAAATTTCATCCGCATACGACTTCAAATGTGATTTTAAGGCATGTGTCAACGAACTGTTTCTTCAAATTTGTTTCATTTGTTTTTCTTCATGGGCCAGTACCTGTTTCTGCTAGTTCTCATTTTAAAATGACAATGGTACAAATTAAATATGTGTAAAAATTACATAAACTAATTCGAAAGTACAGTAATATGCTCTGTTTTTGATGTCATTCCTTTTCCATTTCTAGTTAGGAACTGTCCTAATTTTACTCTAAATTTGATGTATTATATAAGCCAAACAGAATATTTTCATGAAATATTATTTTGTATGTATGAAGATGTCTTCTGATTTCAGGATATTTGTTTGTGCCGGCATCCTTACTGTACTGACGATTTACTTCACTGGTTTCGGAATGGAAGCGGTTAAACGTGCTTTTACAATACAAAGTATGGCCTATCCTGAGATATATTCAAATTATACCACGAAAAAAGATTATTCCTTCTGGAAACATAAACACGAAAATCCATCTACAAATCCCGATTTCCATTCTCGTGAAAATTTGACTACTAAATTGATACTATTATGGAGCCCTGTTTATCGGTCGGTGCCGGACCTCACTAAATATTACACCAAGGATTGTCCTGAATCCAACTGCAAAGTTACAGCGGATAAAAAGTTATTTTCCACAGCTGATGCAGTGCTTTTTGAAGCTGATTCCCTAGGAGCGCCTCCTACAAAGAGATCAAAACTTGGACAGGTTTGGGTATTAACCGACATGGAATCGCCTGCTTATAGGGGGAGACAGCTAACAAAGTTTAACAACGCTTTTAATTGGACGATAACATACAGGCGCGACTCGGACATTCCATTTTATTATGGGTATATTTCAAAAAATGCAAACAAAAGATATAATAACGAATCTCTGAATTCAATTAAAAGTAAAATGCCGAGAATGTTGTGGATGGTAAGTCATTGTACCACACCTAGTAAGCGGGAGGTTTATGTCAAAGAGTTACAGAAATATATCGGCGTAGACATTATAGGGAGATGCGGGACAAACAACTGTAACAGGGAACAAAACTGTCAGAAAAATATGCTGAATCGATACAAGTTTTATTTCGGTGCAGAAAATGCGGATTGTAGGGATTACATAACTGAGAAAGCTTACAGGACTTTGATGTATCCCATCCTTCCGGTCCTAAGAGGCGGTTATAACGATTCAGTTTTCCTCCCCCCGTCGTCATATTTGGATGCACACAAATTTTCTTCGGCAAAAGATTTAGCGAACTTCATGAAGGCATTAGACGGTAATGGTAAGTCAAGTGGTCAGTACTTCATGTGGAAGAAGGATTTTATCTCGTCAGATGCTCCAACTAAGACTGAGTCATTTTGTTTAATGTGCAAAAAACTTCAAAATCAGAACAAATTCCGTCGTTTGTATAGGAACATTGATGATTGGTGGAGCGGAAGTAAAAACAATTCTGGGAACTTTTGCTCGAACAAATAACTCATATTTTAGAGTTGTCGTTTAAAGGGTCAATTAATTGTTTAATGTAAACATATTTCATAAAATAAACGAATCTATGTATATAATCAGCATTTAAATTGTCTCCAAGAAGATGATCGATTTTGCTAAAATCAAATTAGAAATTCTAATTCATTTTGTTTGTTTCACGCATTCTTATTGGACCATAGGGTTTCTACAAACATGTATAACGACGATATACATGCCGCAAACCGACTCACTTGACATACTGTAAAATGTATTTCTACGTGAATTTGCACGTTACAATCTATAGCATACTTTTTACGTATGACATCACGATTTCCTGTGCTCTTTGCTCCAGTGACCTCATACTGTCACGTAAAACTATGTTGTGAGCTTGTAAACGGTGTTCTCCACTTATAAACAACAGGGCAAAGTTTATTCTTGATAACACTTTGATTTTTCGCCATTCTAAAAAACACGAAGCAGTTGTATTTTATATTTTGCAGCGCAATAATTTCTGTTGGTCATTGTTAGTCCTCCGTAGCAACGTCACCTCTAAAGCGATACGTGAGACCCTCTGAAAGTTATAAAGAGTTAAAATATGTCACATGAATTAGAATAGGGATGAACGTACTTTGTTTTGTGGTTCCGACAGGTATATGTTGGATAAACTATTGGAAACATACGTTATACCGTCGGGGGGGGGGGGGCAAGCCCCCCCCCCCCGAACCTGTCGGAACCACAAAACACAGTACGTTTATCCCATAATTAGGGAAATGGTTATTTTGTCTCATACGGTTTGCGACCTATAGATGCTGATTTAATGGTTGCAAACTGATGTTATTATGGTGACGACTTAAGAGCAAAAAGCTCTTTGAGTATTTATTATACAATCGTCAGATAAAGTCTGGTTATATGAATTATGGAAAAGCCCTTGAAGCGAAGCGAAGATGGTGCGGGAAGATTCCGACAACTTTTTTTTTTTTTTTTTAATTTTTTATTTTCATTTCATGATTTTTTTTACATTATTTATGCACACACATATAATTTTAGTACAGTATGTACACACAATAAATATGATGTTAGTTTCAATGAAAAAATAAAATTAATCTTTATAATTATCCATTTAGTTTGCGTTGATAGATTCTTCATTTAGGATTGATCTAGACCATAATTTTTCAAATGCATCACCCCTTAATTTGTTAAAGGCCAAAATCTTTTCTAACTTTATGTTTTCCTTTAATTCCTTTTTCATATGTTCAATAATAAGACCCTTTTCTTGCATTTTGCATCTGTATATATAAAATTTCATCCATAGGAATATCATATAGTTTGTCCTGCTCTGATAATTTATCTTTTTACCCAGTAAAAAATCTATCATGTTAACATTAATGAGGATTCCAAATTCTACATACAACCAATTACAAAAAAGTTCAATAAAATCATTCACAATTTCACACTGCCAAAATAAATGTATGATTGTTTCTGTTTCATTGTGACAAAAGGTGCACAAAGAGTCATTTCTTTCCCCCATAATATATAAAAGTTTATTTGTTCCTAAAATTCTTTTAATTATTCTATATTGAAATCATTTAAGTTTAGAAGATGCACAAGTGTTAAAAGGCAATTTATGTATATGTTTCCATTCAGATTTACTAATGTTAGTACTCAATTTGTCCTCCCATTTCAAATGACATGTTGGTACGACTTCTTTTAACATGGAACTATAAATATGTTTACATCTTGTTCTTGATTTAGTAATGATTTTAAGATTGAATGGTTTTAAAACATTGAATATTTTAGCATTGTTCATGTCTATTTGTTTAATAAAGAAATGAATTGCCTTAGTCACACCATAAAACTCTAAAAAGTTTGACCTGATTCCGACAACTTTTACATGGACCGTCGCACGTTGCAATTTTTATGTAGAATACGAATCTAAAGATTCAAACATGTTCATATAGGATACGAAACTAAGAGTTAAAAAAAAATTCAGTGTCCTGTTACATACATAGAAACTAACACTTTTCAACCATTTCACTACTTTTCATCCTAGCTTTATATATGGTGTCTTATTCAAGGGTATATCATATGCCATATGGTCCCTGAATATTTATAAAGAACGTGTTCACCTAGAAATACGAAAATACGATCCATCATCCGGGCATTTTCAAAATGGCGGCGCCCATCATAGGCAGCTTGGTTGGAGAATATTGAAAGCGTTAGTATGCATCTTTTCTTCTTTATTTTCAAAAATTTTCCCACTTCCTATATATATGTGTTATCATTAAAGTTTTCTCAGAGATAGCGGGCCCGATTTTTATCAGCATATTCAGTCATATGGTCAATAACTCTTAAAATTGGAATTATAACATTTCTTAATCAGTCTTTTATTTTAAATTCTTTGTTCCTCGTTTGTATGATCTATACTTTATTCATAGTATGCAAAATCAGTTGATGAAAGTCAATCACAAAACCTTTAATCAGATTTCAAAAATCTCAACTGAAAGGCTTTCATATATTTTGAAAAAAAAAAATAAAAAAAAAGAAATTTCTCGCGAGAAAAGAGAAAAGAAAAATAGGACAAAATGACGTAGAAAATTACACAGTTCTACAGAAATACGAAAGACAAAAGTATAAGATGAAAAAGGGTTTTATATATATACTCGTGCACTGAATCTCAGTACTTGCGGATAGAATGTAGACTTAATGAGGAGCATGTAGTAAAAATAAACTGAACAAATGATATGGAATAAGTCTATATCAAATATGACCATACGGTGCACGTCACGCTACTAAGTAAAACAGATTCAGACTATCGATTTACGTACCCTGCATCAACAAAAACACCATATTTAGTCAATAGAATGATAACCAATCACGTGTCTTTATGACTTATAAATCCATCAGGTCCTGTTTTGTTTTATTCTTTCTGTCGAAGGATGAACAGTTACTTTTTTGTCTTAGTGATTGTGCCTTTCGGTAAGATTGTTAACTTCTAGACTTCTAGTAAAGAAGGTATAGTCATTTCATATTTTTGTTCTGTTTTTACCATAAATTTAGTCATTTTCCCCAAGATTTTTCTCGCTTCTTACCATACGTTATTATCGTAGGGTACAATGTTTAACAATAAATACTAAATAAGGCCATCCTAAATAAATTATATGTTTAACGTCCACCTCGCGCGTAGATAAGATAAAGCATCTTTATTTTCTATGCTTTAATGTTAAACGTCTTCAAATTCATTAGCATCATCTAAAAGCAGATAAATTGACAGCATGGACAAGACATACACGTTTCGGGTATTTAACCCTCGTCAGTGATCCTCAATCTGAACAAAGAAATATAGCCAAAATCATGAAAATTATGTCCAAAATTTACCGAAAGACGTAGCAAGATGACTGGCATATGATGCTACAGGACCCAGGTTTCAGAAATTTGAGAATAATTTGTAAACAGAAATTTTCGAATTCGTTTGAAGAGATATTTTTTTCTAATTTTGCCATTAAATTTGTTCGTTTATTTACATTCTACGTATTTAACTCGTGTAAAAACACCTTCTACGCGAACTAGACCCACCAGTGTAGTGCAGAAGATTATGATTTTTTACGTCATTTGAATAGTGTAAATTTGCTCTTTGCTTATTTTCAACTCCAAATTTTAACCAATGAGTAAATGTTTATCAAGCTAAATTTGTAAGAGTTCAGAAATACACGTTCATAAATATTCTCTTTAGAAGTATTGTCACTTTATAAGAGGTCGATGATGATTATAAAAGAGTTTTAGTCTACAAAATCAAGCAGGGAGAGCTCGGAATTTTCTGGATAATATTCTATTGTTTATGTTAGAATATTGCTCATTTTTCATATATCTTTCTATTCTCCCGCCATCTTCGTCCCGGTCGCTCCTCCTTCCTCCCTCCCTCCCATTTCGTTTTTCCCTTCTATACGCCCTGTCAGTCCTTCATATTGTGTTTAGAATTGTAGTATCATGCTCAAGGTATTAGATTTCATATAGTGCGTCACTTTGATATTGTTTTTCAAATTCAACACATAAATTGAGGATTTTTTTAATCACTTTTTCAGCGCTGTGCTGTAACCATGGCAACATCCGATGCAGATCTGACTGGGTACCGTACAGATGTCATTGTTACAAATTCGCAAGTAACAAGGTTTCATGGTATCAGGCAAAGGTAAATCTGATATTCTTCAATGAGCCTATCAGTTATTTTGTCTCAAAGTCGAGAAGTCACGGCAAAATCATTATAATTTCCATTGGAACGGTTGCAAACCTCTGAATGAATAAAATTCCGATGTGAGACGAGGTGCCCGAGGAGAGTCAGCGTCTCCTGATAACATGGAACGCCGGTCGCAATTTCTATGTTTCATGAGTATGAATAAAAAATTACCCTTAATTATTAGGTACTAGTAGTATTTAAGTCTTCATTGAGCATATTGATCATTTACAAGCACAATAAAGTATCCAATACTGCTGCAAGAGAACAGTATCTAATAATGTCGACGTTTTCCAACTCTATGTCTTCTTGAAGAAAATTCCAAACCAATTTCCATGATCCAGAGGCGTATTGTAACCATATGGGCAATGATTATGCAAATTGAGTATTTTGATCTTTATTTAATTTCCATTTATTTTTGTTTATGGAATATTTCCAATCGTCTAGGAGAAGTTAACTCTAATTTCAAAAGTTAACTTTACGATCACGTGCTAAATTGATGTAATAGAAATGATTGTCATTCCCACCAATGTGTAACCCTATGTCTGTCAATATGAGGTGTTCTTGGGTCAATTGACAGCAACAGAAACTATAATGGTTCGCCTGTCATAGATCTGGTGCAATAGACGAAATGGCGAGGATTTGTTCTAAGTTTAGGCAACTTTGTTTAAACGTCTTAATTCCAATTTAGTCATCAATTTCGATGGCGATTTCCATCTGATTGTGAAATATCCCAAGCTCCTAATATATACTGCGCGCATGATTTTGTATGTAAGTTTCATTCTCATACTGCTATAACCAACATGTAATTTTCGTATGTTAATAAACGGTAAATAAACGGTAATCCCCTCCTTTGTTTTATATCTACACTTATTTCGTGTTGCAGTGTGGAGTTGGTAATACAATTCCCCGCGACCCGATGTATGAAGTGTTTTAATTCCATTACGTTCTCTAGCTTGACTGAGTTGGAGTGTCTTCTACGCAGGATTATACATACCTTCAGCTATTTCCGTGGGAGATGGCCGTCCTAAGTCGGCACCGGTTGCCCATTGGTCTCGTTGGTTTATGTGTAGTCCTTTGTGTTTGATGCTTCTATGTTGTGCGTTGACGTTCCTTGTCCCTTACGCGTCTCTTTCTGTGCTTGTCTGCTTTGTGTTTTTGCATTGGGTGTTTTGGGGTTTTGCTGTGGGTGCTGCAGCCTGGTGTTGTTGGAGATCCCCTCCTTTGTTTAATAAACGGTAAAACTTTACCAGGATTTTTATTCCAAGTTTGAAAATGACTAAGTAAAATACACAACGCGAAGTACAGGATTTGTAGACCCGAGAGGGCTACAGTATCTCGAATATAAAATTCTCATCAGTGATGCTTCGAGCCACCAAAAATCATTTCAGTAGCGCCCTCTTAAATCTTTTGAATTTTGATTTACAAGTACATTTATATTACAGAGAGTCCGCGACTCCCAATTTCCTGTAGGGTCGACTTAGTAGCATATCCAAATAAAATGTATGTTCAAAATAGCACTGGAAGGATAGTGCTAAGATGTTTAACTCCTTTCATTTCGATGATATTTATCGGTGAAATGGCTAGTTTTCGAAAAAGCAATATATATTTATATGATGTCACAATGATAAAAAGTAGGGAGGAGATCTCCAACAAGACCCCGTTGCAGCATCAACAGTAAAACACCAAAACACCCGATGCAAAAACACAAAAGGCGAGTACAGCACGAGACGGAAAAGAGACACACGACATGTAAACATCAAACACAAAAGAATACACTTTAAGAAAAGATTGATTTGCAGCATTGACCAGACATGCATATCTGGTCCATGCTGCATGTACTTAACTCTCGTCAGTGATCCTCAATCTAAACAAGGTAATGTAGCCCAAGAGTTTGGATGTTATTAAGTCCAAAAATGTATTGAAAGACATAGCTGGAAGGGTGCTTTAGAAATTTCAAGAAATTTTGATAACAGAAAATCAACCGAAGCTGAACTTGGCTAAAGGTACATACTAGTATGCGAAAAAGAAGTTACATGAAAATATAGACTGAGGATCACTGACGAGGGTTAAGTACCCAAAACGTGCATGTCTGGTCCATGCTGCTAATTTATCGGGTTTTAAATTATGCTCTCGAATTTGAAGACGTTTAACATTTGAACTACTTGGTAAGTGTCACTGCTGGTGGACCAGGACTTCCCGAGGGCATATGTAGCCAAGTTCGATCAACTTCGGTTGATCGTCTGTCTTTTAAACGCATTTGAAATTTTCTGTTACAAACTTTCTTGAAAACGTGGGTCCTGTGGCATCATATCCCACTCAACTCTGCTACGTCTTTCGGTACATTTTTGGACTTTATAATTTTTACACTTTTTGGCCATATTACATCGTTCAGACTGAGGATCACTGACGAGGGTTAAGTACACGAAACGTGTATGTCTCGTCCATGCTGCAAATTTATCTGGTTTTAAATGATGCTATCGAATTTGAAGACGTTTAACATAATATGTGCTTTATAAAGCAGCTAATTTTGACTTTCAAATTTTCAGAAAAACTGCAATACTCATGGTGGATACCTAGTGCGTATAGACACATGGCATGAACTTCATTGGTTAAAGCTACAGGCTACAGCGAACGACAATCATGGTGAGTAGAATTATATCGAACCATGATACGTGCAATAATTCTAATGGAATATAGTACAAATCTTCAATTTTTAAAAATATACTATATTAGAACCGAAAAAATGGAACCATGTCGTTGAAACACTAGATCGAAAGAATAAAAATATTTTTTTATAAACTAGATATTAAGCCGATAAGAAAAGTTACTTATCGCATTGTTTCGAAAAAAATTACATCATATATTCTACAAACGTAAAAGTTTGTCCGGCATATTGGGAAAAAACTCTTCTTTTTTCTCTTACAGCGAATTTTGGCTACTACATTGGAATAACCGATGCTAACTCTGAGCATCACTGGTTTTGGGAATCAAATGGTGAGAGGTTAGCTATTTGGGATTTCAAAAGACCAGAGCCCAATGGCACTAGGAGAGAGAACTGTGTCTTACTTCACACAGAAGGGAAGGATGCCAATCCACCATACAAATACCACGACGTAGGTTGTCAGAGGAAGGAAATGTACATATGCGAAAAAGATTATTATTAGATCGATTGTCCAACTCATTTTATTTTAGTATTGTTATAATACAAGTACCAATGGATCATAGCATCCTTTTCCTAGTGAATAAATAAACAATGCCAGAGATTATTTAATGACTCACTTTTATTCTTTCACTTAAAACATGAGACAAAACGATGTTGCAGCGAAAATAGGTCAAAGAATTATTTTTGTCAGTAGATATGATTGAACGAATAGAGACATTTTCAGCAAAGACATGGAAATGACAACTATTTTACCCTCAAGTAAATTCAAATGTTCGACAACAATGGATTTAAATTGAAGTTCATTAGAACATGAGACAAATGTTTTGACGACAATCTCATCAGCACTCACAATACCAAATTTTGTATTGACGGACCCCTAGCAAGCTAGAGGTGAGACCGAGTGCCTGAGAGGAGTAAGCATCCTCTGTCCGGCTAGCCGCACCCGCCGTCGATGTTGGCGCACAAAAAAAGTAATCGGACGTTTATATATTTTTTTAGCATAATGAAATGGCAAAACCTTTACCCTCAAGAAAAACAAGTATTAATGATGGTGATTTACGAAGGAGGAATTGCTTAATTTTTAATCAATGCACTTTTGACAATATTTAAGAAATTGTATGCTTCACAGCTTAATGTAAATTTGGCAGAAAATACATGATACATCCAAGAGAAATACAGCTTTACCTTATCTCAATGATAAAAATATCACAGAGTACGAATTGGACGGATTTGTCACTTTCTTACAAAAGACAATATTCAATTACATGAAGTTATAAGTAAATCTGTATGCTCATGTATAGGACAATAACATTATAAGACAACATACCTTACAACCACATAAAACTTGAAAGTAAGAAGAGTGATATAGAAATTAAATAGGAAATTATCTACAATAGGCAACTTGGCAGATTTAAGAAGTCATAGTTAATTTTGTTTTGGTTTTTCAAAGTATCAACGACAAAAAAGTAAAAAAACAATAAGGGGAATCTGTGTCAGGTTGCAGTGCGGTAAGCGTTATTCTCCCTCACATTTTTGTGTTGATACAAATGTACCTCGATCAACCAAAATATTTCACAATGATTACTTATCTTTTCATTTCTATGCTTACGTTAGATATAGAAGGAAGGAGGGAATCTCCAACAACACCTAGTTGCAGCATCAACAACAACCTCCTAAAACACCCAATGTAAAAACACAGGTCAAAGAAGACACACACAGAAAGAGACGCAGTGGTACAAGGACTGTCAAATCACAGAAAAACATAAAACATAAATGACTACAAATAAACCAACGAGACCAATGGGCAAACGATGCTGACTTAGGACGGCATATATGTTATGAATTTGCTAAAGCCTTTGTTTTTGACGTTGTTCAGCGCGTACTTGTGGTTTCTGTAGACATAAATAAATCAGCCCCATGCAATGAAAAGGACGTTTACATAATAACATGATAGTACAGCACGCGAAGATGAGAAGAAGCAAGAAAAAGTCAACTCAACAAATTTATGCAAAAATGAAAATATTGATAACTTAATTAATGAGTTCAATAAAAACAAAATGATCATTATATTGAAAATGCAAAGGTTAAGTTACAGCTTTTTAAATTGTTTTTACCATAAATGAAGGGGTTACGAATGTAATGCTAAGTTCCTTGCAAGGCACGTATACCGATAAAAGTAAAACAAAGTTGTTGGATAATGGATAAAGTCAGCCATTTTATTTGGAATTTCAATACGTTTTCATCTTTTTTAGATTAAATCATATAGAAGCTTTTGAATAACACAAGATATTTAAATAAGAAAAAATGATATATATTGTCATTCCAAGGCATTAAAAAGAACTTTTTCATTATTCTTATCATTGTTTTTATGAATTCCATTTTTATTTTCATATAAGCTAAGATCATAAAACATGCCTAAAGTCCTACATAAATTGACATCTAAAGTAAACTTTATATATTTGTTTTATAATATTGTCGTAGCAAAGTAGCCTGAATGGACGGAACTTATGAGAAGTGTCGATTTATTTTTAGTTTAGATGGAAAATGTAGTTTATGAATATTAAATAGACTAAATACTCATCACATGTAATTTGTCAATTATATTTTTCTTAGGTTGTTATGACAATATTGATACAAGTGCCGTAAATCTCAAACACATCCATATACATATATCCATATATCACAGTAAGCTTTCAATAAATTAGAACAATAAATAAATCAAATCAACAAACATCAACAAGCAACACATGTCTTCAACCAACAAATATTTTAGTCCGGTGACACAGCAGAATATTTCTTCTTAATCAGGATTGCCCCCGTTGTAATGGCCGCTACAGACAAGACCCCCGCTCCGCACCCGATCCCGATTTTCGCTGGTGTCGTCAACCAAGTGCTATTCTCCTCGGTTGACTGTAGAGAAAACATAAAGCATAGTTATTACTATTGTTTCTTACATTGCATCCAGATATCATTGAAAATCATTTAAACAGAAATTCAGCGTGCACATTTGAGAAGCATTTTCAACTTAAAACAGATTCTTCCTTTATTCTTAGTCATGAAAAACACAAAAAACCATGTTTAATAATTATGATGTTTATAATGATGTTTTATACTTATAAATAACATACAGATACCTAGACAATAGTGCCTCAATGTAAGGAAACAATCGGATGAGTATTGTCCATCAACATGAACAACAATGAATACGAACTAGTATTATGATTGTGTTTATAGAGTCTCGTATTAGATCCATTTATGCCCCCCTTCCAATAATCAAAAACAAAAACAAAACAACAACTTTATTTGGTCTAAAACTTGGACTTGCAATTGATAGCGTTCTCATATTTCACATGTATATTAGTTTTCAAATTTGAAACAAAATTGTTACGCAAATCAATAACGATAACATTGTTGTCATACGTACTATATCCATATTACTAAGGATGTTAATTTCTCAAAACACAAGTCTTTTATCCATACCATTTTTACATTTTCTGGAAGATTGAAAGAAAGGAGGGGATCTCCAGCAATACTCGGTTGCAACACCAACAGTTAAATTCCAATAAGAAGAAAATCAAACAAAACGAAACAATAACTCTTAGAAAATTATGTTTAAATGTGTTCATACCGTTGTGGTAGTGGCCCCAGTCGTGGTTGACCCAGTCTTTGTCGTGGTTGACGTGGCAGTGTTAGGCGTGGTGGTTGACGTGGTGGTAGTACTCGTGGTGGTGGAGGTTGACACCGTTGTTGTGCAACCTGTTGATGTCCAGGCATTGTTGACTGTTATATTACATTGTGTGGAATGACTTGCGAAGTCTATAACCGTCACATAGGCGTGTTTTCGACAACAATCCACTCTGAAAGAAATATACGTTTTCATTTTTAATTATGAACGATGATAAGCAATTAGTTTCCTTTTGTCTACGAAAATCTACTCTACAAGAAATTGCCTAATTTGGATAATTTTGGAATATAGCAAAGGAAAAGATCCGCTGTGGAACAACTAGTGAGGCAGATTCGTGCATATACTCTTCACCGTATTCACTCTTTTTTTTTAAATTGACGTAGCAATTCTGTATGACCTACTTCAAATGTGACTTGACTGTTCCCTGTGATTTTGTGATCCCCGGTGTGAAGCTGGCCGTAGTAAACACTGAGGTATTCCCTACGTTATTTGCAGTAATTTTATAAATGCCAAAACCCTCATCGGACGACTCAGTATCCGCCTCCACAAATTCAGTTTCACATCCACATAGCTTTGTGCAACTACCCGTTACGGATCCCACGAGCGTGCAAACAGGTGGCTTGGAATCTGTTGGCTGGAACAAATGTTCATGTTGTCAATTTACAGAAATGAGATAAAGACAAAGTAAGCGAAGACAGAATAATATGAGAAAGTATAATAATTCTGGGTACCTTCAGGTTGTTCTTCAATTCAATGGTTTCACACCGATAAAAACTAATTGAATCGGTATATCTGATTTAGAATTATTTTTACGTCACCAAACTCTATGTAAACGGTCCTTAAACTTTGGGAAACGACGGTATAAAATCGGCGTTACCATACCATTTTCATGATGTCATAATAATTTTACGCGAGATACCGTCTAAAATAGAAAATGACTCTGTATTCCGTAAAGACTCAATTGTTAATGTCTTCTTCATAATTAGAAATAAGATGTAATGACTTTTGTAAATCAGTTATAAATAAGACATATTTACGTTCTACAAACTTTATTACCTTATTGACTTTGTCCTCAGTAACTGTTCTTATGACGTCATATTGAAAGTTGCCGCTTGTCAGTGACACGGGCTGTGCTGATACAGTAATTGTTCTAAAATAAAATGTTAAATGAGATAAGGAGATCCTGACAAAAATCTCGATAGCGGTGGGACCAGGTGCCCGGGAGGAATAAGCATCCCCTGTTTGGCTAGCCGCACCTGCCGTCGATGTTCACGCACGAAAATGAAAACAAAATTTACAAAACATGCACTGTCTGAGGTTATGTCATTTACAGAAGGGTTGTTACCTTTTTTGCTCTTTGACAGTAGAAACAATACTAAAATATATTTGAGTTACTTCAATCTGAAATGTTATGAATAAAAGTAATACGTTAAACTCATTTTTGCAATGTATAACTCAGATAAATGAGTTCTTCGAACACTGCTGCTCATTACTGCTGTAGCCAAATTCCCATATTAAACTTGTACACCATGTATGTGTACTCTTATCTTCCGTGACTCATGTATATATTTTGTTGTTAATGTTTTATATTTTTCGGTCTATTAGTATTAATCCTTTGGAAATTTTGCCCCACTTATGTTGAGTTTAAGTTATCTTAATCGATTTTTATGCTTGCGTTCAATCAAACCGAAAGACAAAACCTAATGCAAATAGTTGGCTACTTTAAGATTTCATTTTACATAAGTATGTTTAACGTATCCAATGTACAAATGAAGATCTCGCGGACGTCTCGTCCATTTAAATACTGTTAAAATTATCTCAGTAATCTTCGGCAGTGTCTCGGTAGTTTCCGTGGCTTGAGTGACGGACGGCATGTTGACCTTTGATGATAGAAACCATTATTTTTGTTGTATTGGGTATATTTAGGTAAAAATATGCCATAATTCTAACTATATAATATACTTGTTATTTATTTGTACAACGGATACCTTAAGAATATTAATAAATCTTGATAAGCCGATACAATGATTTCTGAAATCGGAGGGGAGAGAGGTGTTTGGAATGATACTGTAGTACTCAATTGTACGTTCTTCAAGACCTCTTGGTAATCGGAAAAGTGGGAGGGTTGTGCGCCCGTAATCCAGGTTAACCACACCGTCTGCTATTTTTGTGGCAAATGGCCGTCCGAAGTCGGCACCGGTTGCTCATTGGTCTCGATGGTTTATGTTTGATGTTTCTGTGTTGTGCGTTGAAGTTCCTTGTCCCTTTTATGTCTTTTTGTGTGCGTGTCTGCTCTGTGTCTTTGCATTGGGTGATTTGGGGTTTTGTTGTGGGAGCTGTAACCTGTTGTTGGAGATCCCTTCCTTTGTTCTATAACCGTGACGATAACGATAAAATGTTATGTTAAAATTAGTATTGATTTCCTGCAGTTTCAGCCTGAATTGTTGCATGCTACGCTTATATCTAGTGGCGCTAGATCCACGGCACTACAATAATACAGTATATTGACATACTGCTCATATCAAACACGTTTTCATCCAGGTTCAGTAGTGTTTATATATAATAATACTCACGTCACAACTCCAGGATTGTTGAAAGCATGTATGATGAATTTATCCGTTACATTTTGGCCGGCTCCTAAGGTGTGGGTCTTTTCAGTAGGTGACAATGAGAATCCCTGATCGTCGTTTATCTTGACACTGATATCAGAAGTCCCTACTCCAGTATTTTTGACAATATATGTGATCTCTAAGTTCTCATTCGTGTAAAATGGACCTTCAAAATGTAAGGGTACAAAATAAAGTGGCGATTAAATGGCAAACTATGAAATAAACTGAAATTGTTTTACAGAAATCAAGAACTGCAGTGATTGCAAGTCAAATGCGATCTAAACTTGGAATCTCAAAATCAAAATCAATCGGCTTTATCTGAATTTAGAGACAAATATAGGGACAAAAAGTGAAAACATTTTGAGACAAATTAAAGAAATTTGAATGAAAAACTTTATTTTGAAAACAAATAAAACCTTTTGCAGAGATTTCGTTATAAACCTGTAATTTGTGTAATTAGTTATTTAACATCCGCGTATTTTTTCTACTTTCTGTCAGTTTGACGTGTCAAAAGCTGGAACCTAATGTACATGACATTACCTGGTAGTGGCAGTATAGTCAATTCCACAGCTACGGGAGTAATCATGGCGATCTCCTGTCTCCTATACTGGGCACCTTGCTTATCGTAACCCTCTACTACAAACTGGAATTTCTGTGTAAAATACAATCAGGTTTTGATGCATCAAAACAGGTATGTATTGTCTTTCATGAAGGATTAAACGCTGTGCTATGTCCTGAATTATTAGCGAGCGGTTTCCTTTTGCAATATTCGAGAGGTCACCGATTCGCAAAAAAAATTTCGCGAAAACGTTCTCCTTGTAAGGTATATACGTATGCATAAACATAGACTTTTCAAATCAATTCATATTGTTTACTATAAATGTAGATTTGGTCGATCACATGACCGTATTAGTACAGTGAGTTTTGCCACAATTTCGACAGCTCTCTTACATCTAGCATTTATCATTCAAAAACCATCGTGTTCGTAATACCATATGAGAAATCGTTCTGTAAGAATATGATTTACAGGCTATTTTCTCTCTTATTCTGATTATGCTAAATAATATTTTTCTTAAAGTTTTTTGCCATATTTTCAATGGATTCATTCCACTTACATTTAGTTGCATATATTTGAAAAAAAGGACTGTAAAAGTCCTACTTTGGGTTTAAATTGTCTTATTCGGGGTATGTATGATCTTGAAATTTAATCGTAGGATGTCTCATCGGTAGCATCATTTCTAAAGGTCACATGTAAAATTGTAATTCGCGGTGTTTAGAAAGAAAATAATTACCTAAAATTTTCATCTTTTGCAATGTTAGACGTCTTCAAATTCAATAATATCTGATCACAGCAAAGTTGGCATGAATAATGCGCATATTGGATGAAATAATGTTACAATTTTTGGAAATCCTCCTAATTTTAAAATGAACTGAAGTGATGTACATAAAACAATAGACCATAATTAAAGATTACCTCTTATGTTTCCGAAAGGCTGTTTATTATTGGTTTATAAAAAATCGACAAGTGTTGCATGCAAGCAGGAGATGTTGACTCTTCCTGGACACCTGTTCTCACTCCTATTTAGGAGTTCGCTTCTTTTCATATGGAGGAGGTTTTTGTTTGTTTGCTTTGGTTCAAATTTTATTATCCTGTTATCGTATGCATTTGGCATGTGTTTTCCTGAATTATCGATTTTGTATTCTGTATTGGAATATGATCACTGTCCATATTTGCCATTGACTTCAAATCTGCTTTACGGATTCTTTTGCAATGTAAAACAATATTTTATAAACCAATAATAAACCAAAACGACGTTGAAAAGAAATAGAAATTTACCTCATTTGGCACAATGATATCAGTATAATACACTCCGTGAACTCTTCCTCCAGTTTTAGCCGTTAGTTTGTAATGTGATATCTCTTGACCGTTATCATCCAGCACGTACAGGTTGTCCAAGGTGTTTATTCTTAATTCATCGTTCACCGTGATTACCGTTGTAAGCGTTTCCCCTGGAACATGTTATAAATTATGTATCAAATTTAATGTTTCTATATATCAATTAAAGTATCAAAAGAACTGTTTAGGGAGAGAGCTTGATAAAAGAGTTCTCTTGTAGCTCGATCCCGAGTATGTATTTCTTGTAATCATATATTATTTGCATAACATTTTCTTATGTTACAGTAATGGATTAATAAAATGAACCTTTTGTCTTTTGTTTGGCATTCTTAAATCAATTTGTTGAATTGTACCTTTACATATTATTATTCAATTTATTCTAAATGCAAGATTGGTAGAAATCTATATGAATCATGTGTAACTTAAAAATGAAATTTGGCTGTGACTAATATTCACGTTGAATGGAACATTACTGATGAGGATTTTTAAAATATCCGAAATACGTGTCTGGTGAATGATACTGTCTTCGGGTAGACATAGAGTGGAACACTTCTGTATTATTTTAAATCAAAGACTAAGAATTAGCATTTTTTGTCATACATTTCTCACTTGATTACATACCTATAACTGGTCTGCCTGTGATTTCATACTGGGTGTATCCATTGGACGCAGTTTTCAAAAATTTGGTTGTGAATTCCAGTGTACTTTGACCTTTGACCTCCAAATTCCAGGCTTTGTCATCCTGTCGCATTAAGCTCCACATTCCTATCTCAGGATCCTATTGAGTTCACAAGAAATAAATTGTGTTGAAATTGATTATGAGAAATTCTAGTGAAGGCAGCGAAGAATGAAAGCGAAACACAAAGTCCGAAATTGAATTCCAAAAAATCACAACCAAATGGCTTATAATCTTTTGAAAACATACAGGACATACAGACGGAGGCAACAACAAATTCTCACATAAACACGAAGGACAAGTTAATCTAATGGACAATCTCCAGAGTAGTTGTTTCTTTTAATTCATGAATATTTGTTAATTCGAAAATTTCTGTTCACAAAATTTCATCGAAATTTCTTAAAAGTAGGTCCTGCAGCATCATGTACGACCCACCTTGCTTCGTTTTTCGGTATTTTTGGACATATCATTAACAGTCTTTGGCCAAATTGCAATATTTTGATTGATGATCAGTACCGAGGGTTAAGTATCGGAAACGTGCATATCTGCTCCATGCTGTAGATTTATCTGTTCTTAAATGATACTGTGAAGTTGAACGCTTCTGAATAGCAAGCTAAATTCTTCTTCTATCTTATGGTACTCTAGGCAAGAATAATTATGAAAGAGAGATGTCTGCAGTCAATTTTTAGAATAGAAATAAAAATCTAAATGGAAACAAAAACAGTGCAGTGCAAACCTACTTTTATCACTAACTGTACAATGGTGCTACCGAGAAGTGTGGATGATGTATTTCCGTTGCTAAGGAAATTGATGCTGTTTCCTGAAAGAAGAATTGAAGAAAAATATGATCAATAACATCAAAACAATAACGAGATGAATATACCAAAAAGCATTAGAGTGTCGCTTAGGCAATTAAGGAAACCTTTATATACCCCTGAATATCAACTAAATATGATATGTGTTTTGATATGTTTCTCATATTCACAGATGGCTAACAATGTCATGCTCATATCTAATCAAAAGAAATCAAATTTTCTACCCAAATTTGTTCATTGTTTGGAAAGATACAATGGATGCCAGCAAACCATACTAATTTTTTATATTTTGTGTGGTTCAGAACAAATGTTATGAAGGAATATAATGGTGATTCATTTTGCATCGTCCGTGAATCCATGCATTTTGTTTCAAAATCAAAACAACTCTTTGTAGTCCTTTAATCGCAAGGACGACTTCGACATCAAGACAATCACCGAATTTGGCAAGTTTCCATGGAGCTGTTAAGACGGGTGTTGCATGCAATCAGGAGACGCTGATTATCCCCAGTAACTTCGGAATTTTATTCATTCCAAGGTTCGCAACCGTTCCTATGGAAAATCTACAGATTTTGTCTTGCCTTCTCGACTTTGAGACTGAATAACTGATCGGTACTTCTTTAATGTTTATTTGTCAGGTATCCGTCTGTACATGTATAAACATTAAAGAAGTACCTATCAGTGATATGATTTTTATTCTACAATGCCTTCCGCACTACTACAGGAGATGGTTCTTAGATAAGTTATACTTCCTGTTTCTGTGGAGCCTGTGTCATTGTTTCTGTCTATTTCTCATATCTTTTCGTTATCCCGATTTTGTATACCTTCAGTTTATGATTTTCTGAAATATCGATTTTGTCATTTGTACTAAGTATTGGGATATGGTTCTATCCATATTTGTCATTCATCAGCCTTTCGATTATGGTTTTTGGAATCTGGATTCGGCTTTTGAGTTTGGCTTCATTCACTGATTGATTGATATAATTTATACGTCCATTCCAGGATAACTACACCATTTGCTACTTGCGTGACAAATGGCCGTCCAAAGTCGGCACCGGTTGCCCATTGGTCTCGTCGGTTTATGTGTAGTCTTTTGTGTTTGATGTTTACATGTCGTGTGTCTCTTTTCCGTCTCGTGCTGTACTCGTCTTTTGTGTTTTTGCATCGGGTGTTTTGGTGTTTTACTGTTGATGCTGCAACGGGGTCTTGTTGGAGATCTCCTCCCTTCTTTCCATTAAACATGCAGCTGTGTTCATGAAATATAAGTCGGTTTGTCGTCACCTATAGGGCCGAGTATACTCATCTAAAGTCATTTATGTAGCGTTACAAGTGACAAACCTTATCTGATCTCATCTGATTGAACTGTTGCGACGGGTGTTGCATGCAAACAATGGGGAACCTAGTCTCACTTAGTAATATCGTTTATTCCGGGGTTAGCAACTGTTCCAATGGACATTCAAATGATCTTGCCTTAATTTTTGGACTTTGAGACTGAATAACTGATGGATACTTCTTTTGTATTCAGTGTTTTTATTTAACTATTAAACATAAATGAAAGAGAGATAAGTAGGGTCTCAATACCTGTAGGGTTGAGCAGTCTGTACGGTGGTCTCCCTGTAATACCATCTATCGTTACAGTAAACTGTGTGATGGTGTCATCTATAGGTATGTTAACAGAACCATAACCACCCGCTCCTCCAGGGAAGTTCAATCTCAGAATCATCACATCTTGAAAGTTGAGTGCACTCTGTTGGAATAAAACAATCAATATTGAAATACATGTATATGTTCTATCTTATGACTAGTGTGCATCCTGCTACGTCTTTCGGTACCCTTTTTCGACATAGTAACTTTCATACTTTTTGGCATATTACATTGTTTAGATTTAGGATTTAGGATCACTGATGAGGGTTAAGTACCCGAAACGTGCATGTCTGGTCCACGTTGCCAATTTATTTGTTCTTAAATGATGCTATTCAATTTGAAGACGTTTACATCTGTGCTTTTCAGGAATACTGATTAGGCCAAAAAGGAAACCCAAATTATGAAATTCTAACATGGCCCAATTGTATGACAAAGAGATGAACAAATTTCATAGAGGTAACAACAATAATGCCGCTAGTAATGTCATAATCACGTTTTATATCTATGATTAGAAATAAGTCTTAGATATAGATTATATTTGTAGCAATAACCCTTGTAAGGTGTTTAAATGGACCTTTAATGTATACGTTTTGCATTTAGACATAAGTACAGGACATATTACTTTTCAAACCGAATAGATTGTCATCTAATTGTAACTATTGCATTCGTGAAATTGACTGCGTGTAGTTTTTTTTTTAATTTTGGGTTACATGTACCATAAGGCATGTATACGTTGCACCATGCTCCAAAACCCTGACTACTAATCTGTCACTGTCTTACATATAGTAACGTTTACACTACATCGAACACTTTGATAATCATTTTGCTGACTTTTATTCAATACACCGAATGATAATAAGCACCAAGTATACTATGCCTTATTTTTTTTCTTTTCGTAAGCTTGCGAGTGTTCGCCCACCGATTCCTTTTTTGGACCCATAGCACTTTTTTTCGGAGTTTAAAGATCCAGTATAAACCTTACTTGCTAGACGAATGAAGCAATATGAATTGGTAAGAGTTGGAGACTTTGCTTTGGTGTGCAAAACAAATGAAAAATATATTTACGTAAAAGACAATTCCTTCCAAGTTGAAGGGTGAAAATTGACAATATGATGATGCCATCCCCAGAATAATGTGTTCAATCAATAATACGGAAGTGTTCCAACTCTATATCTTCTTCAAAATATACAACATGTACAACCAATCTATTAATCACCAGACACGTGTTTCGGATATTAAATGTTCCAAGTTCGATCAACGTCGATTGATCGTTTCTTCAAGGCATTCGAAAATTTCTGTTATCAAAATTACTTGAAATTTCTAAAAAGTGGGTCCTGTAGCATCATATACCATCCATCCTGCTACGTCCTTCGGTAAATTTTGGACATAATTACTTTCTTGGGTCGTATAACATTGTTTAGGATTGAGGATCACTGTCGAGGGTTAAGTACCCGAAACTGCATGTCTTGTCAATGCTGCAAATTTTATCTGTGCTTAAATGATGCTATTGAATTTGAAGACGTCAGACAATTATATCGTCATCAGTGATGCTTCCAGCAAAAGTGATCTTAGACACTGCCAATGCACGTTGGTATCTTTGCACTTTATTTACATCTATTTATCATAATCTTTTATCTTGACGTTCCCTTACCTGTAGAATGTTTTGCGCTGTTGCACTATGCCCAGACTGTGACTTGTATACCTGTCCACCTGTTATTGTTGATATCTGAGTGAATGCTGAGGGGATATTCCAAGTTGATAGGGCTCTTTTCGCTCTAGTTTGCCCTGTAAGGATGCAACAATCTGTAATTTTTCTCAAGGTACCTAGATAAATTATTGTTGATCTTACAAAATAGCGCTTATGATGACAAAATCATGCTTCACTACTTGTGTTTTTTTTTATGTTTAAAACATACTACTAAAAATAATCAATACGTAGGTTTTAATGAGGTTTTCGTCATTGTATGTGCTCGCCAACTCTTGTTTAAAATTAAACTGAACCCATCATTCCAGTCTACATTATATCCACATACAAAATTTAATGCATTAACTTTTCTTAGAATCTGGATGAATTAAGAAGAAAAAACTTAATATATGTATAAATTGTGACATACGGCCTGATGTTTGTATTGATTCATTACAGCTTCTCCTGAATGGTAGCCTCGTCTTGTCTCTCCCAACAATCACCAGCCTGTAAACCTGCAAGAAGAACAAAATCACATCATAAGTATTAATCGCAGTTTTCGAAAAACCAGAGTTACTTCCCATTTGAGACGGTATCTGACGTAGACTAATTATGACGTCATAGAATTCTATGGAAACAGTCCTAAAGGTCTGGGAAATAACGGTATAACATCGACGTTACATACCATTTCCACGACGTCACAATGGTTGTACGTCAGATTGTCAATTATATTGAATATATGTTCTATAGTACCAATTTTATTGTACTAGAGACGTGTTTCGGATATTGAATCTTCGTCAGTAGTACTTAATGTCAAACAGTTTAAATAATGCCACAGCGAATTTTCCTGGCGCCATCTACAATATAGATTTTTAATTTCTTCTAATACCGTCTGTAAGGGGAAAAACTCGGTATACCGCAAATACTCAATACAGAAACCGTATTTTGTTCAGATTCCAAAGTTTTCGAATATCTAATGAAAAACTGTTATGAACATACCTTATTTGGAACTATAAACGACGATTTGAATACTCGGTGACCATTTACGAACTCGCTTAATAGTGGTGATTCTTGTATCAAAATCCCGTCCTTGTCTTCCACGAGAAGTTTGTGTACATCACTGTATAGACTTTGAGACGTCAACTGAACTATAACATCTTGTATTTGTCCTATATAGGAATAAAATTTTTCTTTTCTTTTTACGTCCAATGAATTGTAAACCGATGAGCACATTAAACCAAATAAATCCTCTGTGAGATTTGAGCAACACCGAATTGCGAATTTGTTTCAGCTATTATGATAATATCGTGTATGTTAAATTTGTCAGAATGGCTATAATTATTAGAATGATATACATGTATATTAAGAGTAGACCGTTAATATTATAAAAAAAACATTGACCGTCTCAATATATACACATACCTTCCAAATGTAATGATCGGATATATTGTGTATGGTCAAAGATGTCCTTCTGAACAAACGTGCACGTTGCATAGAAATGGCTAGATCCTGTCACCTGTACAATCCAATCACTAGTCTCAGTTTTGTAAACATGCCATATCCCTACTTGAGGATTCTGAAAAAAAATAAAAGAAAAAGACTAGAAAGTGTACCCCATTTTTCGGAACATTAATATTGCAGAAATTACTGGATACGTCAGTTTGCCAAATCAAATGCACACAAGTTCTAATAAATTCATCTCTGTTACTTTGGGTAGCGTTTAAAGGAAAGTTGTAAACATGATAATATTGTAGAAAAATGGTGTATTTTTACCCCCCCCCCCCCCCCCCCCAAGAAAAACCCCGATATGGTACTGCAGAATTTGGACAACAGCTATTTACCTTAAAGTTTTTATAAAACAAACAACTTAAATCATATATTCATTGTGCTGCTTCATATCTTCATTATACATCAGACAAAGAAGTCAGTGTGTCGAAAACATTAATATTTTTTTAATATGCATTAGGACAGGCTTGTAAAGTTTTGCTTGTCCCTCTTTTCGCACAGGAGCGTTTCGGTTTTTTTATGTGGGTATTGCATCAAAGTCTTTTGTTTTGATAAGCATAAAACTTGACTAGATTTACGCAGGTTGCGGGGGATACATTTAACATGAATTTGAAAAAGACACTATATGTCCAGTGAATAATAATATAACAACGAAAAAGAAGTTCTTTTCATTTGATGTTCTCAGCAACAATACTTTTTTAAACATTTTTACTACCTGTACATGTATGTGGAATCCGTCCACTCCAGTGATCAGATACTTCTCTACAGTCATATATTTCCCTGAAAATGGTGAATTGAGAAATTCTCCTTATTTGATTAAATGATTTAAAGTGCTTCAAAGGATTGGCAATTTCTAAATTTCTATCACGTCCCTTACATATTTTCTATAAATACATGTAGCGATATGTTCGCATTTCGCAAATATTATTGATAATGTATTTTTTTCATAACATACATATACTGCAATGTCGCATTGTCAAAACAAAGTATAATATTTACCAGGTGGCAATTGTATGACGGGAAGAGCTGTTTTCGTTTTTGTCAGGATCGAAATATTCATTTCTCGTAGTGACGCATCTACCGGAAACTGAAGGGCGCCATTTTCCGTCTTATTTAAAGTCTTCTGAATAATGTCGACTGTTTGTGAAGGCGAAAGAATCCGGACACTGGATCGCTTTGCTATTTCTTTGTACTTGAAAGCTGTAAATGGACAGAGGACGTTCGTCAGTGTGTATCGTATATAAGATTACATTGCTTCACAAGAATTTGTCACTTGGTTATAAATTTTGGTTTATTTGATAAAAATGCAATGTACCGTATAACCAGAAATTTTCGCGAGATACTAATTTTCGCTATATTCGCGAGTGATTTGGAATCGCGAAAAATTATCCTCGCCAAAAACTGTGTTTGATATGATATAACCTAAATTGGTATATTAGTGCCATTTTGGTTTTACTGTACATGCGTCATTCTTGACATATCCCGATTAGAGATAATGCTAAGTAAATCAAGTGTATTCTTAAGATAGAAATAACAGACTCTTAATTAATGGAAGGTACAAAACAGTGAAGTCATATGTACAAATCTATTTGAAATTTCGGAATTGCGAAAAATTGTACTCGCGAAAATAAAGACACCCTTTTTCGCCATTAAATCGCGAAATTTGATACTCGCGAAAAATTCTGGTTATACGGTATATTGAAAGAAGTTTAAAAAATGCCTTTATCTTTCTTCATTAAAGCATACGTTAATGTGTATTTTCCCTTGTTTCCAAAAGAATGGTTGACAACATTTTCTAGAGCTTATTGTTGATGTCAATTTAATATATTCCAATACATACGTGACAAGTCTGGTGTAAATCTATCTTGATGACTTGCTTCATCGCAATCATCGTTTGTGATGATATTCACGATGACTTTCTTATCGGTGATACGTTGTATGAGGTGTGAGTCTGCATGGACCACATTATCAGTAAACACGTAAAGAACAGAAAATGACCCGACTCTCCGAACCGCTATAAAAACATAAATGCATACATCAGAAGACGGTCTGTAAAGAAACATGCTTCACTTTTGTACTTCTCCAACAGGGGATGCTTACTCCTCCCGGGCACCTGGTCCCACCTCTAGCTTGCTAGGGGTCCGATGTTTAATTTTGCGCTCTATTGTGAGTGCTGTTGAGATTATCGTCAGGATCTTCTTTAACTCATTTTGGTACCTTTCGATCTTTAAAATCTAAGAATAACTGAATTGTATCATCAGTCATGCAACGCTTGTCCTGTGATTAAAATCTGAGTTAATTAAAACACAAAAAGATAATTCTTGAGGGTTCAAACCTTCGTGAATGAGGTTTGTTGAAATAGCCCTGCATGTTGTTGACTGTCCTTCAATATTCTTTCTCATGAAGTCAACAACAGAGGTGAGGTTTTCTGAAGAAAAGGAAACTGCTCTGGAATCTGAATGAAAAAAAAAGAAACCACGTCGATGTAAAACAGAGGAGTATGATGACATTATCATCACAAACAAGTCATATCATAAATAAACATTACATGGAGCATATATGTTAAACGTCTTCAAATTCAATAGCATCATTTAAGATCTGATAAATTTACAGCATTGACCAGACATGCACGTTTCGGGTACTAAACCCTCGTCAGTGATCCTCAGTCTAAGCAATGTAAAATGGTCAATATTGACGATCGCAAAGTATTGATGGCTATATATTTCTCTTTTTCTTCCTTTGGTAAGTTATTTTTATTTTTTCTATAAAGAGCTCTTATTTTTCTCGGAAAAGAATTATTCAATAGTTATAATATTGTTTTCTTAATTCTCTTAATAACAATCCGGCTTGCATTAAAAGGATGCTTTGATTAATAATTTTCGAAAACGTTCTGCTTTAACATATCACCTGTTCCAATGATAAGATTGAAGGTTTGGCCATGTTTGGTTTTCCCGATTGTAGATATTATCCCTTTTATACTGTCAGGCGCCCTAGATGCAATTTTACTTGAGGAGTCAACAACGAACACAAAACTTTGATCCTGATCTAATCCTAGCAACTTTGAATACTTGCTCTCCTCGATGATGCTCGATAATCCAAATTCTGAGAAAGGGAAATATTATGTAAGATCATTAAATTTCAATCTTCGGTTATTCCATTATTCATTGACAAAGAATTTTAAGACATGTTTATTAAAGAGTTTATATATATTTGAATGATTGGAATAAATATTATGAGTAATTATCTCAATTTCAATAATAATGAAGTAGAATTTAAAAAAAAGAAAATCGGTTATAAAATCACATGAATAATTTCTAAAAACAAAAACAAAAACGACATGAAAATCAGGTTTCTTGTTTTCATAAAACAGCCTAAAGGAAGGATTTCCATTAAACTGGCCGGAAAATGATTATAATCAGTTGTTTGAAAAAAGACATAGATTTTTGAAATGAATATTCAAAAAAAAGGTGAAATGTCTATGAAAAAGGAATACGATCTTTACTTCGCTTCTAAGCAATTTATTGAAAAGGAGATGAGACTAAATAACGCATCTTTTCTTTTGAAAGGGGAATGCAATGTAAATGAAGACAACTAACCTTTGTCAGAAAAGAATCTTCGCGTGTGTTCTATGGCGGTCAGAGCAGCACTTGTGTGTAAATAGAAATGTGGAGAATACAGAGGATTCCCCGTGTCTTTGTTGATTCCTCCCACCGCGGCGGACGAGGAGGACGTGGAATCGTGTGGACCTCCGTGGCTACACTTACCTGTGGTGTAGTTGGATAGTGATCCTAGACAAAATAATATATTTACTGGCTTTATCAAATGAAAAGAAAAGAATTTATTAATACATTTTCCCGAATAGGTAATACGGATAACTATTTTTACTAGACGTTAGTGGCAAAACGTCATACTGATCTTAACCATGGCGTGTATTGCTATTCAATGACATAATTTCATATCATACCATACTACCTAATAAGACAGAAGTTATTATGGGAAACCTTATTGTAAAAAAATGAATACAATGTACCTAAATGTAATAACATATATTAATTTGGTTTTCGTAATCGCTTTAATATAAATACATACTATACGGTTTTTGTATGTCCTGGTTGCTTTTATACCCGCTCGTCAATAGGTCTGCTACAATTACATTTCCCAGGCAATTCTTCGACACACTGGTTTAGAAAAAAACAAATTGATTGTTATGTCTTCTTGCTTCGTCTATCGGTAATTTTTTTTACATATACGTTCACACTATTTGGCCATATTACATTGTTCAGATTGATGATTACTAACGAGAGTTAAGTACCAAAAACGTGCATATCTGGTCCATGCTGCAAAGTTATATGTTCTTAAATGATGCTATTGAATTTGAAGACATTTAACCCTTATCGGTTACTACCTTATCTTCTTATGTTTTCTTTCGGGAGAAATAGAAAAACCAAACAATACAAATAAGCATGGAAGAAGAACCCATCAGTTATCCTGTTTAAAAGTCGAGAAGATAAGGCAAAATCTTTAGAATTTCGATTTGTACAGTTGCGAACCCCGGAATGAACAATATTCTGAAGTGAGACGAGTTGTCCGCGGAGGGTCAGCATCTCATGTTTGAATTGCGCCAGTCGCAACAATATGTTAGGAAATATATTTTCATAACAATTATTTATATGTTGGCGTCTTGGCGTCTTTGAATGAAGACGCTTTATTAAACGGAAAATCGATTATCATACATGTAATATGAAAATAATATTTATTTTCTTTTTCCTGTTGATGACGTGGAATGCTTTAAGTAAAACATTCATGTATTTCAATCAAATTTGAAAATTGAAGATCAGTTATCATTTGCATTCATTTTTTATGTAAAATATAGTATAAAATGAAACAAACCTGCAACTTTCGCAAGTGGCGGTATCTATTGGCGCTGTTGGAATGATCATTTTGTCTTTTATACCTACAAATAATATAAGAGCTTATATTGATTAGTGTACAAAAACCATTTCATTCGAAAAAGAGATATTATAAAATATATTTTAAAGCACATTTAATGATCTATATAAAATATCATTGGATTTTTTTTTATTTTGACAATTGTTTAGATTTATTGTATAAGAGTAAGTAATAAATATGGACAATGGTTTCATCCTTAGCTTTCATTACCTAATGTTTGCTCCATTAGTTTACATAAAAACCTTTCATTCGGAAAAGAGATATTATAACATATACGATTTTTAAAGCACAGGTAATGACCGATATGAAATATATTAACAAATAATCATTAGTATTCTATTCAATTTAGATAATCGTTTACATTTATTGTACTAATAGAGTAAATTTTTTTCATAATTTTCATACTCTTTGACCATATTACATTGTTTAGAATAACGATTACTGACGAGGATTAAGAACCCGAAACGTGCATGTCTGGTCCATGCTGCAAATTCGTCTGTTCTTAAATGATGCTACTGAATTTGAAGACGTTTAACATTTGAACTACTTGGTGAGTGCTGGTGGACCAGGAGTCCCCGAGGGCACATGTAGCCAAGTTCGATCAACTTCGGTTGATCGTTTTTCTCTTCAACATATTCCAAAATTTCTGTTACCAAATTCCTTGAAATTTCTTAAACGTGGGTCCTATAGCATCATATCCCACCTATCCTGCTTTGTCTTTCAGAACATTTTTGGACATCATAATTTTCATACTCTTTGACCATATTACATTGTTTAGAAGGAGGATCACTGACGAGGGTTAAGTACCCGAAACGTGGATGTCTGGTCCATGCTGCAAATTCATCTGTTCTTTAACGATGCTTTTGAATTTGATGACGTTTAACATTTCGTTCGTAGCTTTCCTTACCTAATGACCTGCATATTTCTTGACCTCTGACCTCGATCCAGTTTGTGTTGCTATAGAACATTTGTAGTAAATGTAAATACTGTCCTATAAGCTCCCGTACTGCCATGTAATCTGGTTCCGCTAATGATAATCCTTTGATAATTTGAGATCGAAGAGACTGCATCTTTGTATGCCCTGAAATATATAACAAACATATTTTGTTACAATCTTAAAGAGCATATTTGTCATATGTGTAGTAATTATCATGATTATATTATCATATATAAAGTTATGCATTTGAATGTTATTGCTGTTACTTGATTACATATTCACACGTATTCTTTCATTCCAGAGTGGAGCTGTTAAAAAAATCTTTCCAAAAGAAGGGTGTTTTAGTAATACAGTTTAATCTAGTTTACTCAAACTCGCATTTCCGCATTACTCGAACTGTTTTGAAAAGTTCCGATTCTCTTTCATTGGATTTTATGCATTTTTTACGCCTAAAAACTCGAATTCGGATACTTCAAACTTTTCGTTAAGTCGAATTAATCTTTAGGTTCCACAATTCATTTTACCAATAAGATTTACCGCGATAAGTCTAACATCATGTAAATGACAAATATGGGAAAAACCGTATCCCTTTCAAGAAGTACAAAATCGTTGATCGAAAAATCATCTAACCAAGGGCATACAAAACTAGGATAAAACCAGAACTAAGGCAAATGAACAGAAATACAAAAAAAATCTACCATATGAAGAGAAGTGCCAAGGAGTGAGATCAGGTGCCCAGGAAGAGAGAGCATCTCCTGCTTGCATGCAACACACGCCACTTTAATTCGGTAGAAAGGTCACAGTCGGTAAAGACCATTTCTCAAATAAACATTAATTAATTAAAGGGAGATTTAAGGTAGCATGATCCTGAAAAGTAGACAGAACGGTGATAGAGAATACGTCTTCTTGAAACAATGGTCATGTACCCAGTAAGTTGAACTCCTGACAAGTCAAACTATTTCCTACGGTCTTAGTTCGAGTTATCGATGGTGAATTGTATTCTATAGGTACATATGTGGAAAACAAAGAAAATCTGCCGCTTTTATCTTGTCCTATACATGAATGAAAACGAGAAGACTTAGTTAATATTTCAACATTTCTTTTGTGAGCATACATTACTCACCATTTTGAATCTTCTCTCCATTGAAATGCCATGCAGCCACATGTCCGTAATTTTTGTCCACAAAATTGTTGTGTTTACTTATTTCTTGTATAGCAGTAACAAATCGGTTGTCTGATACGTCATCTGCAATTGAAAGGAAAAGAATATGCAGTTGAGAAGGTGAAATAAATTTGAAGTATATGGCATTGTGTATTCGAAAATCGATGAACTTCCAGGTTGCAGATTTGCACAAAATGGTCATACCTAAATACATCACCTTAGATAATGAGGTATTTAACCATGTGTTTTCATTGTCTACATAGACAAAATTGACCTTTTATTGCAAATAATATCAATCAACCGTTTGATAAAAGCTTTTCCATATTTAATTTCACTCCAATCCCCTAATTTTCTCATATACCTTAATACAAAAATCAAATGAACCAGTCATGATGCATAAAAAAGTACAAAATTAATAAAATTCGGTAGCAGCACACAGAGAACTGCATCAACATTCCGATGCTACCCGACTCATTGCTTAAGGTCATTTGAAGCATTTTTTAAAAGTAAGAAAATTTAAGTGTCGCTCACTTTTAAAGCGAAAAAGAGATATTCCGCTGGTAGCATCACTGATGAGAATTTGATATTCGAAACACGTGTCTGGTGCAGAAAAATTGGTTTGGAATTTTCTTCGTGAAGATATAGAGTTGGAACACTTCTGTATTATTCTAAATTCCTCTAAGATTGAAAAGCAACCGAAATCAATGTTGATACTTGTTTTCCTGTCCACCTTTTGTCATAATTTGAAATAATGAATATTAATAAGTTTACTGATTTTCATTTGAATGCATACATTTAATTGTAGAAATAAATTTAAAAGGACAATCACATTTACAGGTGTTATTTCTACTCGCAAATCTGTATCATTTTAGCAATTTGTAGAGGGCGCCTTTGGCTGAGTTTGAACATCATTTTGGAATCAAGTACCAATGATATGGATTAAATATCCGAAACACGTGTCTGGTGCATGGGAAATGGTTTGAAATGTTTTTCAAGATAGTAACGAATTTTGAACATTACAATTTTCTTAACATATGAGACCAAAATGTGAAAGTTGTGTCTAGCTGTACTGTGGAATTAAGGATTCTTAATGTCATTATAGGTTCGTAAAGGTCATTAGAGAAGGAAAATCTAGTCGTCGTGCACTTTATAATTTTTTGAACCTGAAAAAATATCAAAATTGTTCCTGCTTTGATAAAGAGAGTGTTATTTAAGAGCAATATTGAATGTTGGTTTTGTTATTGTTTTTCAATTGTCTTTCGTTTATTCTAATATGTCATATAAGATTTAATTCATGGATGTAGTATGATATGGCCAAGAGGTATGTCGATTCGCCAAACAGTTGGCAATACAGTATTTAATGTTTGTATGAGTGATTAATCACATTCCAAAACTGTTTACTTTTGGAGTAAAATAACCCATCAAATTGGCATACAGCGTTATAACATGTGTAAACTTCTATCTCAAAATGCATTTCGTGGCCATACACTTTATTAATGATAAAAGTAATTTCAAGTTTCCCTATGACCATACGACGTGAACACCAATCACTCATATTGAGTCAACAATCCTGAAAACTTGTTAGAAGTGCCATTTAGAAGATTAATGCCCCACCTGTTTGTCTTTACTTTCAATATGTCCAGTGATATCACAATTTTCTTTGATTTCCATAATAGCGGAAAGAAAAAGAACATTTCTTCATTGCATCAAACTTTCAAAAGGTTATATTTATTTATTTTTTTTTTTGGTCTAACATACACAGAACTGAGGAGGATCTTTCATCCGAAACATGTATTCAACATCTATTCAATATGACGACGTTTACATGTAGAAAACAAATCAGATCGTGTAAGCCACAAACACAAACAAGAATACGATCATTTGAAAACCTTAATCAATGGATTTAGAATTACAACTTTCTTTCTTAATTCAAAATAAAACAACCGATGCTTCATTTCTCATCGTACATCTTCACTTTGTCGATGTGTTGTTCGTGTATAGTGTTACGTTTTCATAGTCAAATGTCGATCATAGTGGGGCTCGGCTAGTGGACCAAGAGTCCCCCAGGGCACATGTAGCCACTTTCGATCAATTTCGGTTGGTTGTTTCTTCAGACGCATTTGAAAATATCTGTTAACAACATATTCTTAAAATTCTGGTTCCTGTAGCATCATATCCCAGCCACCCTGCTACGTCTTTCGGCATATTTTTTTTGAAAAAATTTCAAAAATTTTGGTCGTATTTCATTGTTTATATTGAGGATCACTGACGACGGTTAAGTACCCGAAACATACATGTCTGGTCCATGCTGTTTTATCTGCTTTTGAACGATGCTAATGAATTTGAAGACGTTTAACATTCGCCTCGCCCCACCATGGTCACAGCTTACCCCCATATTTCCACAGTAAGTCAGTTATAAACCTAATAACTTATATATTCTTATAGGTTGAAAGAAAGGAGAGGATCTCATTAACACTTGGTTGCAGCACCCACGGCAAACACCAAAACACCCAATGCAAAGGAGGGGATCTCGAAGAACCCTTAGTTGCAACACGCACGGCAAAACACCAAATGCAAATGAGGGGATCTCCAACAACACTTGGTTGCAGCACCCACGGCAAAACACCAAAACAACCCATGCAAAAAGAAAGGGTGGACACCTTTACAGCAAGAAACGGAAACGGGACAATGAAAAAAAAAATACAGTACAGAAACATCAAACACCAAATGCCACACATAGACCAACAAAACCATTGGAATCTTAAACTCCAATACAATTTAATATTTAATGTTTCTATTATTCACTCAATTGTAAATCATGTGAATCCTGTTGAAAGAAACTTGATGTTTCAAAATGGTTGTGCAAATTCTATGCTCTATTGTGAGTGCTGTTGAGATTGTCGTAGGGATCTTTCTTAACTCATCTGTGTCACACTTATGCCCCTTGTCGTGTGGAGCTCATACAAAAATTCCCCACGAGTGGTTTGATAGTAAGTGATTTAAATATTTTCCCCGACATGATTGCCATAGCCCTTCCTATATAGACATAACCTCATTACCTCACTGTAATGTATTTTAATTAATGTAATTAACAGTTCGCAACCGATTCGATGGGAATTCTCACTATTTGACCTCGCCTTCTCGACTTTGAGACATAATAACTGTTAGGTACCTCTCTGATGTTTATATTAGATATTGTTCTCATTTTTGTGATTGAACATCGACGGTGGGTGCGGCTAGCCAAACAGAGCACCTGGTCCCACCTCTAGCTTGCTATGGGTCCTCAATTTTGTACTCAATTAATTGTGAGTGCTGTTGAGATTGTCGTTAGGATCTTCTTTAACTCATTCCAATCCGCGATTTTTTTACAACCCTCGTATATAAATTTGAAATAACCAAAAATAAATAAAATAAAAAATAGAAAAATAAATAATAATCAGTAAGAGGAAGTGACTATTCAAAGAAGATTTTGTCAAGATTCTACTTGAGTTCGAAGTAGATTTAATATATCCCAATATTTTCACCACTTATCTTTTTGGTATTTGTCTATATAATAAAGATTAATGATAACAAGAGTAGCTTATGAATTTTTCTGATGTTATGCGCCGCTAACAACGGAAATTCACATTGACTCGTGATTTAGGTATAACTTTGTTTTCTACCAAGTAAAACTGCTTTAGTTTTTAGTTTTTCTTTTCTTGCTTTGCTAAATACTGATGTTCAAAGTGTGTATGACAAAAGAGATGATTTTGGATTTAACATTAAATTTTCCGTGGTTTGACGGTGATGTTTCTAGATTACCGTCTTATGGTATCTACATTCCGATGCTTATACGGTATGCTATAGTATGTAGTGATGTTTTGGATTTTCATAGTAGAAATTTACAAATTACAAAGAAACTTTTAGGTCAAGGTTTTCGTTTTCACAAACTAGTAAAGACTTTCTGGAAATTTTACAAAAATTATTGTCAACTTCTTTGAAATTCTGACCTATATAAGCAATAGAGTATATTACAACCTGCGTTTTTTTTTTGTTTTTTTTTTTCGTGACATGATCAGCAAAATAAAAAGGATCAAAGATAGACAGAATTACCATAAAAAATGCGGCAGAATCATCAAACGCCTTTTTTGCCGTAGATATGATCCTAATGTCACCACTTGACCAATCTGCATGTACCAGCGCATCCTTAAAACTTGCACTCTGACTGACTGTGAAGACGGGTGAACACGACGGGCCCTGTCCAAACCTCTTTAGAGAATAAACATCAAAGAAGTACCTATCAGTCATTCAGTCTCAAAGTCGAGAAGGCAAGGCAAAATCGTGAGAATTTCCATAGAAACGGTTGCAAACTGAGAAGACAGGGCCCCGACCACCTATCCTCTCTGAATGTCAGTCGGACCCCTCGGGTGATAACAAACATGAGCTCGCGTCGGCAGAACACGGATTGCATTAAGTACGCCCTGTTTTATATCCATTTACATATTCATCTATTTTGCTTTGGCCCTGCGTTTTGCAGTCTTCTTTGTGTGTGGTCTGACAGTTAGGAAGTTGTTTTACACCACCTTTGTACGTTCTTCGAGATCTCCGGGTGATCGGAAAGGTGGGATGTTTGTGCGCACGTAATCCGGGATAACCACACCGTCTGCTGCTGACGGAAAGGATGGCCGTCCTTGGTCGGCGCCGATTGCACATAAGTCTCGTTGGTTTATGTGTAGTCATATATGTTTGATGTTTCTTTGTGATTTGACATTCCGTGTACCATTCTTTCTGTGCGTGTCTTCTTTATTATTTTACAGTGGATGTTTTTGGGGATTGCTGATGGAGCTGCAACTTCTTTCTGTGGTTATCAGTATAGATTTTTTGGGTATAATTCAGTGCACTGTATGCGCGCATATCAACAATTATGTTTCTTAAGTTATGCTTGAGAGATATTCTAAAAAGTATTTACCGAAGAACCTGTGATGGACTAGGCTTTACCTTGTTGGAGATAGAGACTTGCAAATATATATCAATGTTAAACGTCTTTAAGTTCAATAGCATCATTTCAAACCTGATAAATTTACAGCATGGACCAGACATGCATGTTTCGGGTACTAAACCCTCGTCAGTGATCCTCAGTCTAAACAATGTAATATGGCCAAAAAGAATGAGAATTATTATGTCCAAAAATGTACCAAAAGACGTAGCAGAATGGATGGGATATGATGCTACAGGACCCACTTTTTAGAAATTTCAAGAAATTTTGTAACAGAAAATTTCAAATGCGTTGAAGACACAGACGATCAACCAGACGATCAACCGAAGTTGATCGAACTCGGCTACATGTGCCCTCGGGGACTCTTGGTCCACCAGTTAACGTCTTAATGTTAAACGTCTTCAAATTGAAACGTCTTAATATTAAACGTCTTCAAATTGAAAAGCATCATTCACATTTTCATCATGGACCAGACATGAACGTTTCGGGTACTTAACCATCATTAGTGATCCTCAATCTAAAACAAAGGAGGGGAACGTCAACGCACAACACAGAAACATCAAACACAAAGGACTACACATAAACCAACGAGACCAATGGGCAACCGGTGCCGACTTAGAAAGGCCATCTGCTACGGAAATAGCAGAAGGTGTGGTTATCCTGGATTACGTGCGCACACCCTTCCACTTTTCCGATTACCAAGAGGTCTCGAAGAACGCACAATTGTGGTGTAAAACAACCTCCTCACTGTCAGATGACCACACAAAAACAAGACCGCAAAACGCAGGAGCCCAAGCAACACAGATAAATATGTAAATGGATATAGAAAGAGGGCGCACGTAATACAATCCGTGCTCTGTCGCCGCGAGCTCGTGTATGTTATCACCCGAGGAGTCCGACTGACATTCAGAGAGGACAGGTGGTCGGGGCCCTGTCTTCTCTAAAGAGGTTTGGACAGGGTCCGTCATGGAGTCCCCTCGTCACAGTCAGTCAGAGTGCAAGTTTTAAGAATGCGCTGGTACAAGACTGTAGATTGGTCAAGTACCAAGCCTAGTGTCCGTCTGATGACATTAGGATCATATCCACGGTATAAAAAAACGTTTGATGATTCTGACGCATTTTCGATAGTGATGTTGTCTACCTTTGATCCTTCTTATCTTGTTAATTATTCCACCATAAAATGCAGGTTGTGGAATACCCAAAGTAATGTTCTTTGTTGCCTGTATTGGTCCGAATTTAATATGGAAGTGTGAAAAGTGTGAAAGTTATTATGCCAAAAATGCACCGAAAGACGTAGCATTTTAACATTTCAAGAAACTTTGATAACAGAAATTTTCCTATGCGTTGAAATAACGATCAACCGAAGTTGATTAGTCATTGTTCTAAACTAGAGGATATTTGACAACTATTTTGAAAGACAACGTCAAAGCAAATATTTTCAAAAATGTGAAGGAAAGACAGTCGTCAATGAAAATTTATTTGTTCTTAAATGATGGTATAAATATGAAGACGTTTGATATCTCGTCACCGCGACTTTAAAATAAATCTTGCCATTCAAAGATAGAAACGCTGCTATAAGAGAATTTTAACAACGTATACGGATCAGTTTTATGCCGACTTGATACCCTTATATCCCCAAAATTTATCCGTACATGTGCAATAGCTGCGTTTAAATGTAATATTTCTGACATAATATGATATTATACACCTGTTCTTCGTGGGATTTTGTCATAACCTTTCTGTATCCCTAACACGAGCCTTTTGTATGAGCATTGTCTGCTTGGTGGGACACCTTGTTCTCTAATGACTTATTCGCGTTCGTGGTAAATCTAGATCCTGGGTGACAAGACCTATAGAAGGTATGTTATATCACCGGCCGCCTCGTTATAGATGGGGAGTCCATTAACAGACAATGTTGTTCAAATCAAAGACAAACAAGTATCTCTAAATGCCTGATAAATGCGTAGATATTAAACATAAGTTATAAGAAATTAGGATTGCGCTGTAATTCCCCCAAGTGCGTCAAAAGATTATCTGTAAATGAATTTGTTGATAATCTTAATCCATGGGTCCAACAATTGGATCTGTTGCCATGGAAATGTAAACATATGTAGGTCCCCCACAATTATTCATAAATCATAACTTATGTCCATATGAATCATTAATTTCCTGCATAAGAAAACGGAGTTTTCATCACGAACGACAAAAGAAAAACCTAGTTCGAACTTAGTATCAATACGAAATGCATATAAAATGTATATATGGTCAACGAATATTTTGGTTAACTATCAAGTAGTCATATTATTTTAACTGAAACATATAGAATAAGCACTTTGTTCTATGTTATCATGATTCGCACGGGTGAAACAAAGTTAAACATGCAGAAGCAAAAAAGGCCGAGTTGGCAACTTAGGAAAGTATCAAGAGAAAGGAGGGGATCTCCAACAACACCAGGTTGCAGCACCCTCAGCAAAACCCCAAAACATGCAAAAAACACCGAACAGACATCCACAGAAAGAGACGCAAAAGGGACAAGGAACATCAACTCACACCATAGAAACATTAAACATAAAAGACCACACATAAACCAACCAGACCAATGGGCAAAGAGAACTCAATTTAAGAAGGTGTCAAGAGAACTCAACTTAAGAGTCAAAGACGATCCTGATGATAATCTCAACAACGCTCACTTTAGAGCACAAATTTGAGCCTCGATGGACCCCTAGCAAGCTAGAGTTGGGTCCAGGTGCCCGGGAGGAGTAAACATCCCCTGTTGGCTAGCTGCACCCGCTGGCGATGTTCACGCATGAACATGAAAACAATATCTAAAATACATGCACTGTGTTAAGGTGGTTTTTCCTTGGCGATGGAGACAAGAGTTGTCCTCACATGTTATCGCTGAAAGTGGTAATTTTTTTTATTCAAGCTTATCCAAAATATGCAGTGTGTGCATTCAATATTTCATTTGTGGAGGGTGGGGTAGAGTTGATTATTACTTTTTTGTAATTTATTTCGTTCAAGCTTTTCCAAAATATACAGTATTGAATTCAACATTTTATTTGTGGTTTAATTCTTAAATATATTTCTTTGTTTTCTTTTTGTGATTTCTTTATTTATTTTTTTTTTTAATATTTTTATTAAGTGAGTATTTTTAGAGGACATGTCTTATTATTTCGCAAGTAGAGAAGATAGCTAACCTAGTCACACGTGAATGGCAAGACAAAAGATTAATTTACATAATCAAATTCGACGATGCAAGAGTTTTAAATGCGGTGAGCATTGTCTATATATATTATCATTTTTGCTTAAAATGAATATATTAAACTGAGTGTCAACGATTAATGTAATTGAAAATTTCGAATATTTCTTTCTGTATTGTTTGCAACCGTGTACGTCATTTTGATATGACGTCCTGCATTTCAAAGTTTTAATAAACATTTAAATCTAGTGTAGAATTTTAATGCAAACATCCGCAAATGTTTGTGTATACTCGCGTTTTATAAATCGTACTATAACACAACCGAGAACAGAGGACACATACATTATATTTTGATCAATTCTTTTCTCTCAGTTTTAGCCTTTTTTTTCATTAAAAAGTGTACGTGTGCTTGTAATTATACAAATGACCATATCCCTGTATACAACACAAAATGACAAATATGTATAATGACCATATCCCTGTATACAGCAAAAATTGACAAATATATATAATGACCATATCCCTGTATACAGCACAAAATGACAAATATGGATAATGACCATATCCCTGTACACAGCACAAAATGACAAATATGGATAATGACCATATCCCTGTACACAGCACAAAATCGATAATTCAGAAAATCAGAAACCGAAGGCATACAAAATCAGGATAAAACAGAAACCAAAGCAAACTAACAAAAAACTCCACCATATGAAAAGAAGCGAACTCCCGATATGAAAAAATGAGACAAGTGCAGGTGAAATCAGTATCACTGATGCTCGAGGCCAAAAATAGGAAATCAAAATTATTGTGAATATATTAAATTTTTTGTCGCTATAGTTAAATGCACCATACACTCACCTCCAAAATGTTTATTAAAGAGCAGACGTGTATTGAGTCCTAGTGATTTCTCCCGATGATCTTCAGAGAATTGGAACGTCGATACATTATGCTGTCTGTTTCTAAGAAAGTCGTCCGCAGCTTTCAATATTCCAATCTCAGTAATTTCAGTATGCGAAAAGTCATCACCGGAAACATACGGAGAAAACGGATTTGGATAAAATGCACCACACCGAATGTTTCGCTCCATCAAAAGTAAGAATGAAATACAAAGTTGCCGAAAAGTCATTGTTCTCTTCTTTTTTCTTTCTTTTGTTTGTTTGTTTGTTTTTCTTTCTTTTTTTCTGCTTTCTTTCGATGTCTATTTCTTTAAAACCAGAAATTGATCCTTCTTTGTCGTTCCAAATACTCGATGTCCTTCTTTTGTCGTATTCTGATTTCAATGGTAATGTATAAAAGCAATGGTGGCGATATAAGGTAACGTGTGCCACTCTTTACTAACTTTGTGATATATGCAAACAAACTGAAAACTAAATTTCTTAATATCAGTAGGTTTATCTCTACTTTTATAATTGGCCTTGCACGTCCTTACCAATAGAGGGCGGGCTTGTGCAACAACGTCATTCCAAAACTTTAGATAAGTAAATAAAGGGATGGTATAAAGTATTTTAGAAATGTAGGTACACGTGGTAAAACAAAAGATATTTTTTTAAATTATTTTCCATTGTACTGTAAATTTTGTCGGTTCATGTTTAACTTAATATACTCACTTCAGTAATTTTGTCATTTGTTTAGTAACGGTTTTGTAGAACTAAAGACCTTACGATAGGGAGGATAAATTTTTAGCTAAATAATAACTGAAAAAGGCTTCTTTCACACTTTAATTTTCGGATGTATGTTTAACGTCTTCAAATTCATTAGCATCATTTGAGTGCAGATAAATGGACCAGACATACAAGTCTGTGTATGTTTTTCCTATATTTTGCAGTTTGAACACCTCTACCCACCCAAACAGAAAAGACCTTTGAGCTTAAAATTTGAATAAATGAGCAAGTCATACTGCTTAATATCAAGTTTAAGAATTTGAAAACTAAAATGTTCCGTTTATGCTGTCAGAGAGTGAAACGATGCACCAGAGACATGAGATAAATAATCCTCATCATCCGATGTCAGGTGATGTACCGTATTAGGCAGTAATAAGTATGATTTTGTTATCATTTAATTTCCTTTTTCATTTCCAAGAAACGAAGATATGAAAATCTGAAAATACAATGTGTTGATGTTTGCTTATCATTTCTAGGGTACCATTTCTTTTCTACTTACTAAAAATTTAACTGTGCATGTAGAATTTGCTCAAACTGTTATTCCAAAGATACCGAGAGACGATCTTTCGCTGTTTGAATAATGGCGGCTGCAATAACTTTTTTGGCAGACGTATCACTGCAAAACCCTCCGAACTTACGAAATATAGTGCGGTGATTGATTGTTTTTAGATCCAAGAAAACACTCTGTTTTCCATATGTAAATGATAAGAAATGAATCTTATATTCCTACGCGCATTGATGCAGTTTTCTTTCCATTTTTTCGGGTGATACCTGCATCAACAGACAAAATATACATGTACGATTCATTTCTTTAATCAAATGGACCATTAACAAACTTTAATAATTCTTTAAATAAAGCAACAAAGGACAAAGGAATTGAAAAAAAAAAACATCAAAGAAGTACCTTACAGTTATTCAGTCTCAAAGTCGAGAAGGCAAGGCCAAATCGTGAGAATTAATCGAAACGGTTGCGAACCCCGGAATGAACAACATACCGAAGTGAGACCAGGTGCCCGGGGAGAGTCAGCGTCTCCTGATAGCATGCAACACTTGTCGCTACAGCCCCATGGAAACCTATTAAACTATTTTTCTCAGTGAAAATGTAGAGATTAAAAGTTTTCAGCTGGGGTATACACATAACTCCATACCCACAGGGATTTATCACGCTTCCCGATTGCTCTGTGTAATATATATGGGCTATTAAAGGGATCAAACTCTGCGTTTAACGAAAAATACTTCCATATTACTATTCAAATTTTTGTAAGAAGATTCAGTATGCATTATTTATCGAAATACTCCACAGAAAATGGGTTTTGATATTTATATGCCTATTTCTGAGGACTTAATGGATGATTTGTCAATTTTTCCTTAGACGCCGAGTTAGATCCCTTTATCCATAGAAATCCATAGAAAATTTAGCAGCCGGGAAGCGTGATACATCCCTAGGTCTATGCCATTTTACTACACGTACCAGTTTATTACCAATTTCACGCATACAGTTGTTTGAATTGGTTCATACTGTGTATACAATGTATTCCTCATGCATTTGTACAACTGAGGTGCTGAAATAAATTAAATTTATATACAAACAGAAAGGAACAAATTATCATGGTAAAAAGAAGGGAGGAGATCTCCAACAAGACCCCGTTGCAGCATCAACAGTAAAACACCAAAACACCCGATGCAAAAACACAAAAGACGAGTACAGCAAGAGACGGAAAAGAGACACACGACATGTAAACATCAAACACAAAAGACTACACATAAACCGACGAGACTAATGGGTAACCGGTGCCGACTTTGGACGGCCATCTGTCACGCAAGTAGCAAATGGTGTGGTTATCCTGGATTACGTGCGCACAACCCTCTCACTTCTCCAATTACCCAGAGGTCTCGAAGAACGTACAATTGTGGTGTAAAACAACCTCCTCACTGTAAGATGACATCACACAAACAATACGGTAAATAAGGATTAACTATGATATATACGAAATGAAATTGTTTGACGAAATTAAATACCAGTATTTGGAGAATTTTGCCATTGAAGAGACTATCCATGAAGTATTCCAACTCGTTGCCTTCTTGAAGAAAATTTCAAACCAGTTTTAATGAACCATACACGTGTTTCGGATAGTAAATACTCGTAAGTCATATTTGATTGAATGCAGAAGTGATTTTTAGACACAGACAAATCTGTATTTTATGTCCACCCTCTTGTTTTATTTTTTGAAATTCAATTTATGTATTTTTGTAGTGGATGCTGCCGTCGAGCCTTGCTTTGCAACCATAGTGAAACGTCAATGCCAATTTTGTTTCAATTCTGGGCACTTTGTGTCTGATGCAATGCCAATGACATTTTTCAGATTTTAACCTCCTTATATTTCGATGATATTTTTCGATGAAATGGCAAGTTTCCGAAATAGCAAAAAATATATATGATGTCAAATTGATAAAGAGCCGAAACAAAGCTTCTTTCAGGCGACATGCAATGCTGGAAAGAGTAATTTATACACTTAACAAACATCAAGTCACGGGGAACGTTTTTTATTGCTCCACACTGCATCAAGAAATAAGTGTTTATATTAGTAATACGGAAGTGTTCCAACTCTTTAACTTCTTGAAGAAAATTTATAACAAATTTCCATGCACCAGACACGTGTTTCGAATATTAAATCCTCATCAGTGATGCTTCCCGGAAAACGGAAGAATATTAAAGAAATCAGGATCTTATGGTACCGTAGGTAGGCACAGAAAACTGAACGAAATTATCCTTTACAGGTTAACAAGACTAAGTACCAGCTTCAAATAGTTAAGACTGCACTTCTGTTTCGGAAAAAAAAAAACGAAAGAAGATGGGGAAATACGGAAATCGACTGCCTGTCTGTCCGTATGTTTTTATCTAATTTTTGTTTTTTGTTTTTTGTTTTTGCAAGCAATACGCTGAAAACCTACCCGCCCGCTTATACTCAACAAAGAAGAAAACTTAGTTTTTTTGATAGATTAAAGGTTGTTAGAAGATTCTGAAGTTATTTGTATAGTCTGTTTGGATGTGTGAGATGGGTCATGAATGATGTACAGTACCCAATGGGAAATTCTGAGTCGTACACTCTCTGCAAGTTGCACAAATGAGTTAAAAAGATCCTGACGAGAATCTCAACAGCACTCACAATAGAGCATAAAATTGAGCATTGACTGACCCCTAGCAAGCTAGAGGTTGGACCAGGTGCCCGTGAGGAGTAAACATCCCCTGTTGGCTAGCCGCACCCGCCGTCGATGTTCACGCACGAAAATGAAGCAATGCATAAAATTCATACACTGTCTGATGTTATGTCTATATAGAGAGTGCTGTGGCGACAATGTCAGGGAACAATTTGATTTCATTAAATATAACCAGAGGGCGCCACCAAAATGAATTTTGGCTTGGTCTAAAAATTACTTTGGATGGAAGCATCACTGAGGAGGATATGATAACCGAAACTCGAGTCTGGTACATAATAAATTGTTTTGATTTTTTTTTTTCGGGAAGGCATAGAGTTGGAACATTTCCGTATTATTAGGGTTAACAATAAATTGGATCATGTTCAACATTAGGTATAGGTATATTGAAAAACAGAATCTTGATTTCTTTATGGAATTAGTTTTTGTTGGTAAGTACTACCAAACCTGATAATCAGGACCAACCTACCTACTTTCCTTGTATGATCATATGAATGGCTGTCACAGTATATATGATTATTAATGTTTCCTACCACACAGAGAGATAAAATCACTCGTGACTTTCAGATTTTTATTTCAAATTATTGAATAAGGGGGGTACCTGATTACATAACTAAGTGATGTAATATAAACATGTACATTGGGAAAGTCGGACTAAATAAACAAAAGGCACTAGATCTAATTACCCGTATAAAGTATTCACATAAAACCGCACTTTAAACAATCAGGGGCAATTTCTCCTCGACAAAGTGACAAATTTTTCCATTAAGTGATTTTTAATGTAAAAACAAATGTCTACATGATCTTTTCCATTTAAATGTCGTTATTTCTTGTGAAAATGCTTGTATTTGAAAGAAATAGATGACAAGTGATTGCATTAATATAATATTCAACTTGAAGCGCTAAAAGACATAAACCTGGGTCTTAAAATGCCATGTCAGTGTGATTAACGAAGATGTTATGAAGAAATAGACAAATGTTTGCATGCTCTATCAATGCTACACTTGAGTGTATACCCCATAGGAGACAGGGATTATCGTATCATTGGCAACTTGGTATTTTCACGATCTAAAATTTTCATTACATTTTTGATTTTTTTTAAAAGAATGGATGACATTTACAAAAGAAAAAAAATAATGAAATAAAAAAAATAAATAAATAAATAGAAAAATAAATAGATGAATAAATGAATGAATAAATAAATAAATAAATAAATGAATAAATAAATAAATAAATAAATAATAAAATGAAATAATTAAATCAAATGAATAAATAAATCAATAACTAAATAGAAATAAACAAGTTTAATGCAAGGTTAGATTTTAAGATTCGTAATTTCCTGAAAATTTGTTCAATTTTATGAATCCTCTTGGATATAGTTTATTTTAAAAAAGTTTATTACACCTATTTTTATTAAGTTTTGTGCCGTGAATTCCGTTATGGTAGGGTATTGACTGATTCGTTCTTATACGAGTAAGGAACATTCTTAATTAAACAAAACAAACAAATAAAAAGCAAAAAAAAAAAAAAAAAAAAAAAAGAAAGAAAAAGAAAACAAAGAAGCAATGTTTCTGTGTCCAACAATGACTATTCTATGATATGGGGCGGGGTCGTTAAATGTCTATCAGAATGAAATCCATCTTATTATTCATTATTGTAAATAAATTGACTAAATCTTTTCTCATATTTGTCTTTTTTTTCTTTTTGTGTTTGGCTTGAGGGGACTGGTTTCATCCTATCGAATGCTTTTCACGTGTTATCAATTTTCATTCGGCTTCCTCAGACACGTAATGACAGTATATTTTTTTCTGAAAATGCAGATAGCATCAATATGATATAGTTTTAGGGTGGAATGTTGAGTTTGCACTGCGAAGTTGGTCATTTTATTCCCCGCGATTCAGTGTTTTAAGTGTTTGAACTCATGCGAGTTATCTACCCTGACTGTGCTGTAGTGCAGGACTCTATTTCATCTTTGTCATCTCTGTGTTTTACATGGATTGTATGGCGCTTTGATGTGGGTGCTGCTATCGAGTGTTGTTGAAGATCCCCTCCTTTCTTTTCTTCCGTCAGTCCATTATTGTGTTTTTTCGGTGTTTTGCAGTCGTCTACTTTCATTCATAAACGGGGCATTCTTTTGTACTTAAAAACTCCTTACATAACATTGTACACCAAAGTATGAACAAAAAACTAACGTTGGATTATCTTATATTTCGTCGAACTAGAAAAACGGAATCTTTCTAATGAAGACTAAAACAGAATATGTATAAAATTGCTGAACTGTAGGAAGTTACTGTAAACTCAAACTTTAAGTTTTTTTTCAACAAACAAACTGAAGGGTTGTGCAAGTTGCAGAGTTAAATTAGCTTAAGTGCCTAATGGAAAACTTGTGTAATAAATATATGTTAGTTTAGTGGAAAATAGTTATTTAGCCCGAATTTCCTATCTTGGATATGAGATATAGGATGGCTGTGCAAATCCATCACGGATCAAAAGTCAATTACACTATCCAAATTTCAAGAGCCATTTTTCAAATTACTAAGAGGTTTTAGAGTTGGTGATCAAATTCTTTATAAAGTAAGTATTGATGTACATTCACAAAGTAAATAAAAGAAATTGAGCGGGATATCTCCAGAAAAACCTAAATACCAGAATTTTACCCCCAAGTAAATAATGTTGTTGAAGTGGATGAGTGTCTGTAGTCCTAATATGTGAAACGTGCGATGTTCTCAAGTACGGACATGGGTTTGATGACAGAATCATTTAAGGTGCATTTTAGCTTATTAAAAGTGCAGTTTATATTCTTTAAGAATTCAGAACGGTAGGAAAATCAAATAAAATGCCAGAACTAATGTCAAATTGTAAATTTTAAATTAAAGATTCGAGATATTTGTTGTTAGTAATGACACATGCTGACAATGACTTCGTACGTGAGTGTGAGGGGGTGTGTGTATTTTTTTTCTTTTTTTATTTGGTCTTGTTTGTGTTTTTTTTCTCTTTTATTGTCAGCTTCTCCTTTTCAGTTTTTTTATTGTTTGATTCTGTCACTATGTTGCTTTTTAATTTGGGTAAAAATCGTCAACGATCAAAAGATCTGAAGACGAGTAACGTTAAAGTTTGGTAAAACAATATCATTCGTATTTTATCCTTTGATTGTTTTTTTACATTATCGTAAGGACTTTTCCTCACACCATTACATGTGTTTTTAAATCAATTTTATTTTTTTTTATATTTTCAATTCATAAAAAATCAAAAAAATAAAATTTAAGCATAAAATTCATATCAAAGCAATGATTAAGTTAGATATGATAAATATGCAGTAAATGAGTGTGTAAAATCATACACTTATTGAGTTATTTAAAGAAATAGTGCAAAAATTAGCATTCCTGACTAAGTCCGAAGAGACGTCAAAAAAGCGTCAAAAATTTGAGTTCGGAGTGGAACCAAAAATAACAACACTTCTTAAGACATCTCTCTAGATCATCCTGATGCTTTCGGTTTGTCGATACGTGCTTCCGTTCTGAAGAAGAAGTTTGTCAAAGGAGGGTACCCCCTGTGACCTACTTTTGCCTGTGGTGGCGCCACCTGTTGAGGGATCCGGACGAAAAACAACAACACTTGTAGGGGACCATTAGTACTTTATACCTACCAAGTTTCATCAAAATCCCTTTAGCCATTCTTGAGAAGAAGTCGAAAATGTGAAAAGTTTACAACAGACAGACGACACACGACACACGACAGATGACAGACGACACACGACACACGACAGACGACGGACGACGGACGACGGACGCCGGACGGATCGCTATGACAATAGCTCACTAGAGCCTTTGGCTCAGGTGAGCTAAAAAGGGAAAAATATTTTGTTGGGGTCCCGCCGGGGTTTGAAGCCACTCCCCATGGGTCCATTGGGCATGGAAAACATACACTATACCTATGTACAATCTTAAAAAATATTCCTTAAAAATCCAAAAGTGGATATCTTGACAAAATTCTTTCACTTGAAGGGTACCATGCATGAGTACCTCATATCTACAAAATGTCATGACAATCTGAAGAGTGGTTATAGAAAAGAAGCAGAAAATGTATGAAAATCACACCCCCCCCCCTTCCTTTTTACATAAGAAAAAAAATTCATAAAAAATCAAAAAAATAAAATTTAAGCATACCCAATTTTCCTCAACAATGCACAAATGCACATACATTGTAGGTCAAACGTCGAGTAAATGGTTGCATTGTCATTGTTGTTCCTCAAACAATTGAAATATTTTCACTCGAGATGTATTAAACGTGCAGGATATTTCAAGAGCTAAAATTTGTTTATGTGTTCGATAATGCATGATTATTAATGAAACATTCGAAATATTTTATTTCCTTCTTTTTTTTTTTTTCATGTCGTAAATCACCCTTGTACAGGGTACTATGTTAAATAGGACATTTGAAGAAATGCAACTGATTTAAAAAATATTTTTTTTTTGAGTAGACAAAAATGCCAACCTCTGTCTGTATAAGATGTATATTAACCTTTTCTTCTTTCTGAAATAGCACTTGATTACCCTTTTTCGTCCTCTTATCAACAAGAAAGGAGAGAAAATCGAAATTCATGTAAGATACGTGTAGTAAAATCAATTTTATAAGATCTCTCTATTAGCCGGGAGAAGTACAGTCGACAGTGTAAACAGGAATATCCTTATTATTTTGTATCTTGTATCTAGAACTTTTATCGTTCTTTTATCGTCACTATTTCTTCCCAAGAAAATATGAAGTTTGCGATTGTTTGTATATATTTTATCATTGAAATACAGGTTCGTGTAAGACATGCCAGACAGGGAGGATCGTTATTACGCAATATCTTATTGCGCATGCGCAAGAGTTTTGTGATTAAGTTGAAACATAATAGCTGAAAAAGAAAAAATAAGAGAAAAGATAAGGAAGCAAACATAAACTTTGTTTTCAAATTAAACGGTCAAGTAAACAGGGTAAGTAAATATAAGATTTGTTTGTCTATGTTTTCAAATTGTTTTATTTGTCTACATCTTTATTTTTCATTTTATTTTGTTTTAAACGACAAATCTTTTTTTTTTTTGAGTAATGATACATTCATGTATAAAAATCTTTAGTCTGTTTTCCAACTAAATACAGGAAATTCATATTTCATTTAAATATATTTATTAAATTCTTTATCCGTATATGGAAATTATTTTTTAAGATGAATTAAACGTAATTACAAGAAAAGAAGAATATGGTTATAACACCAAAAAAAAAAAAAAAAAGTTCTTTTTTTAAAGAAAAGTTCGTCTTCATCAATTCTTATTTTCCCTCTCATTTTCAGATCGCCATGTTTGGAATTTGGGAATTTCTGCTGATTTTAATGGGAGTAGATTTCGTTGCCATAGTGATAATGATTCCATGCCTGCTGAAAATAGTCAATGCACAGAAGGCAAAAAGGTGAAATAAAGTCAATATCAAAACAAAATAATTCATTCGAAATCAAACTTTTCAAATAAATGTTTCTGGTAGGATTGTTATCCAGTAGGCATAAAATTTGAATTTCCATTTCTCAGGAATAAAATGGAAAATCTTTTTCCATCACGTTCATTCAACTAACTTTGTTTTACTCAGATTATTTTTACTCTTATTCAGATACTTTAAAAAAAAAGCAGAGGTGGGGGATGGGGGGATGGGGTGGGAGGTCAGGAGATTAGAATTCAGTGATGTCAAAAATCGATCGGGAAGTATCCCGTACCTACAATTCACGTAAAACAACCCCTGTATATAGAAACAAAGCCATTAACCAACACTTGAGATGTGGCTTATCTTACACTTATAATCAAATATTTGTTAAGTCGTCTGTAAATGACGTATAGAATTTCTTTCTTTCTCGGAAGAAGTTCAGATCTAAACTATATCGTATATATATTTATCTCAAATTCTTTCTTCGTAAGAACTTTTTTTGGTCTTGTATATATTTTGGTATTTCTGGAATGTTGGTGTAGTAAGTTAGCCTATCCTTCCTTAGTGCGTACATACATTTTTCCTCAATGTACCGAATTTACGTCGTTTCGGAGTTTTTGGAAATCTGGTCTAGTTTCGAAGAAAGGGGTCATATACCTATCCTTACTAGATAACTTCTGCAAATAGTTAATCAATTTCTTTTCATCAATTATTTTTCCTATTGTCTTGATATAATCAGTTTTACTATTATACATTAACGCTTTCATACAATGTACATATTTTAAAAATCTGATTGCTGAAACCTGTAAATATATACAACTAAGACTGAATAATTAAATATTTTATTTACCATTTAGGGAAGAAAGAGACAAAGAAAATTTAGAGGAACGTGCAGATGAGATAGTAGAAGAGTTTTACATTGGAAATAAAGCAAAAGTAGAATGTAACAAACCACCGACTGATCATGCTAATGACGTCAATGTAAACGTAACTAAAACAGACGACACGTTTGACATTGAAGAAGAAAAGGAAGAAAAAGGTAAAATTTCAAAAGACGAGGCTCTCCACGCCACACTGAGATACGCTGTTCTGACGTCATTACGCCAAAATTCTGGAAATTCAGGAAAAAGTTACAATGACAAAATTTCAGAAAATCAGAGTCAAGATGGCGTCACGCCTGATGACGTCATGGTTGAGACGAAGGATTCGAGAAACACACAATTTCTGTCTCCTTTTAGAGAGAGTCCACATGTTTCCCGTAGTACCATTTCTTCGCCTATTTCTATCGATGACAACAGTGACGGAAGTCTAACACCTATCAGCACGCCAAGGCTCATGCGCAACACAAAGGTAATCTAGGATTTGTTATGATGTAGTTCTCGAGAACCTACCGAGCAAGACTTTAAATGAAATGGCGGGATTTGATTTCAACCCCTTTCGTGTCCTTTTTTAAGAAAGCAAACTTATAGCAATTTCAGTAACTTTTATTTCAACACATCTTATTTTTTAATTGTATGTTGCAGGTCAGTGGAGCAGCAGTGATAGTAAAAAACAACCGGAAGTTGCACGTGGCGCCGGAAACATACTCACCTCATAGTGTCAGGAACAGAAGTAAAATTGAAGCAATTTGAAAATTGTAAATATACATGTTGACGAGTAAGAAATCAAAATGATAATTTTCTTCCTTGGTCACCAGCCAGGTAATTTATTTTGTAACATTGCTTTTTCTATGTGTGTTGATTTTATTTACAAAATACATTGTATGATCATGCATAATACATATGAGATCAGTTACTCCTTATCCCAGCTGTCAATGGTGACGTTTAATGATTTACAAAATAACAGGAAGAGAAAAATTTGTTTTTCTATACCCAACTTGGTTTTTTTGCGAGCTTATTTGCTTCATCTTGTTTTGCAAAATACATGTACTATCCATTAAATAAAAGTAACGAAATCTTGAATTTTTTATTTCTCTTTGCATCACTTGGAACTACCTGTATGTATTCGATTACATAATGCTAACTGGTGTTGTTGTTGTATGTTTTGTTTTGTTATGCCACATATTGCATTCGATTTAATTTTTGACAAATAAGTTGAGTAAAATTACAAATAAAACGTTACAAAATGGTTCTCGGCGTGATAAATTCGTTATAGGGTTAGTTCCCGTCATACTTCCTACTCAAAGAAGGTGTGTAAATATGTAAATAGAAATACACACCCACTTTGAGTAGGAAGTATGGCAGGAACTAACCCTATAACTAATAAAAGAAGTAAAAAAAACATTTGAAGTTGATGTGTCGTATCTTGCTGTGAGTAACCGAGTCTCGTTGGATATACCCTCCTTCCTTTATGCAATGAAAAGAGTTAACTTAAACTTTCATAGTGCATTTATGGTGCTCGTTCTCTGCAACTAGTTTTATAATTGTAGTCAAACGATTCCAAAGAAGACAGTAAAAAAGAGGGATCTCCTACAGGACTGGGTTACAGCAGCAACAACAAAACACTATAACACGCAAATGCAAAGATACAGAGTTGATAAACACAAAATAGACACCATAGTTACATGTGCAAAGAAAACCGAACACCAAAGGCAACATTAAAGAAAAGAGGGAATCTCCAACAAGAATCCGTTGCAGCATCCACAGCATAACATCGGAACAGCCCAAGTGAAAACAAAACACCGAGAAGACATACACAGCAGGAGACACAAAAGGGACAAGGAACAGCAAACATGATATCAAAACACACCAAGCGACACACAGAGAAGACATACACAGCAGGAGACACAAAAGGGACAAGGAACAGCAAACATGATATCAAAACACACCAAGCGACACACAGAGAAGACATACACAGCAGGAGACACAAAAGGGACAAGGAACAGCAAACATGATATCAAAACACACCAAGCGACACACAGAGTAGACATACACAGCAGGAGACACAAAAGAGACAAGGAACAGCAAACATGATATCAAAACACACCAAGCGACACACAGAGAAGACATACACAGCAGGAGACACAAAAGGGACAAGGAACAGCAAACACGACATCAAAACATCCCAAGTGAAAACACAGAAAAAAAAACACAGACACTAAGAGACACAAAGGGAAAAAGGAAGTTACAACAAAACGTGTATGACATTAAAACACCAAACACAAAATAGCACGCATAAACAAACATTACCAATGGGCAATCGATGTCGACTTACGACGGTCATCTGCCAAGTAAGTAGCAAATGGTGTGTTTATCCGGATTTCTTGTGCACAACCCTCCCACTTTACTTGTTACCCAGAGGTATCCAAGATTCTAATTCATTCTGTTTGTTTCACGCATTCTGATTGGTTCACAGGATTTCTACAAGCATGTATAACGACGATATACATGCCGCAAACCGACTCACTTAACATACTTCAAAATGTATTCCTACCTAAATTTGCAAGTTACAAGCTTTAGCGCACTTTTTGCGTATGACGTCATGCTTCCCTTTGTTCATCGCTCCTGTGACGTCATACTGTGACGTAAAACTACAAGGTATGAGCTTGTAAATGGCGTTCTCCACATGTAAACAACAGAACAAGTAAGTTTATAATTGATAACACGTTGATTTTTCGCCATTGTAATAAATACGAAGCAGTTGTATTTCATATTTTGCAGCGCAATCATTTCAGTTGGTCGTTATTAGTCCTCCGTAGCAACGTCCCCTCTAGAGCAATAAATGAGACCTTCTGAGGGGTATAAAGAGTTAAAATATGTCACATAAATTAGAATAGGGATAAAGGTACTGTGTTTTGTGGTTCCGACAGGTATATGTTGGATATACTATTGGAAACATACGTTATACCGTCGGGGGCAAGCCCCGACGGTATAACTGCGTTTCCAACAGTATATCCAACATATACCTGTCGGAACCACAAAACACAGTACGTTTATCCCCTAAATATACAATTGTTGTGTTTGATAACGCCACTGTAAGACTTACACAACAAGAGACACACAAGGGACAAAGAACAGCTAATATAACAATTGTATCTTTTTTAGTGGGAGTAATCGGATGCTCTATGTTTGCTAAATTGAAGTGACGAGTGTTGCATTCAAGCAGTGGATGCTGACCCGTCTTGGGCACCTGGTCTCACTCCCTTATTGAGAGTTCGCTTCTGTTCATGCGGTGAATTTTTTGTTTGTTTGCTTTGGATCCTGTTTTATCATGATTGTGTATGCTTTCGGTTACCGATTTTCGAAGTTTCCATTTTGTATTCTATATTGGGATATGGGACTTGTCCATATTTGTCATCAAAACACCCACCACTAATATACACATAAACCAACGATAACGATACTGACAAGGAAGCAAAATATAAAGGTCAAAGTAACAACCCACTTGCCCGGTTACCCAGTGGTAAGATGACGATACTGACAAAGCAGCAAAATGCAAAGGTCAAAGAAACAAACAGATGAATGAGCAAATGGATGGCAAAAGCAAAAGGGCATGCGAAGAAAAATCCTTGCTCTCCCGGCTAGACGGAGCTAACGAATGCAATCAATCGAGGAGTCGACCAGCTCTCAAAAGGATATGGGGTCGGGCCTGACTCCTCTGAGTAGTTTTGGACATGGCCCCGTTATGGAGTTTGTTCGTCACAATCAGTCAATGTGTTCTCTGGCACAAAACCGAGTGGCACAAGGCTATAGATGGGACAGATGAGATAAAGAAGATCTTACAACAACCTGATGCCCGGTTTGGTTAGCCGCACCCGCCGTCGGTGTTCACACACGTACCATGCAGAGTGTCCTTCTGATGACAGTATATATATACTGTATATAAGGCAATGATGTGGTATTGAGATTCTTCAACTCATTCAATACGCTAAAGCTACCGGGTCTTATGGGAGATCCCCTTCCTTTTAAAGAAAAGTTCCAAGAAAAAAAGAAAAAAAAAGGGGGGGGGGTCTCAAAGAGGTCTCGACTGAAGCACTCACATCAAAACACCGAATCACTCCAATGCGAAAACACAGAGCAGACATAGAGAACAATTAAGAGACAAGTACCACCAACGCCAAACACTAAAAAAAAAAAGCCCAAACCAACAGGACCAATGGGCAGACGGTGCCGACTTAGCAAGGTCATCTTCCAAGCCAGTAGCGAATTGTACGGATACGTGCACACGTGAATATTTTGCTTGCTGCATTATTTTAAGGTGCTAAGACATATTTTTCAAATGGAAATTCATATCTGGAAACCTTCAGGATTAAGAGGATGGAATATTACCATCGAATGATTCGGGTTTTTTTTAAACATGCAAGTATGCTGCTCTGCATTTATATATATTCGCCTAGAAGTTTGCTCCTGGTGACAGATTTTGACATTCGTTTGTTATATTCATGAAAATAGAGATCAAAATAGCAGTATTACCTTATTTTCTTTATGACAAACATGGATAATGACCATATCCCTGTAAAAAAGGTAGGGGTTTATAGTCTCGTTCGCCTGAGCCTCACGCGACTTCTACAATTACCTCCCTGGCGAGACCTGTACAATCCAGTGCATTCTCAACTCCCTTGGGAGTATACAAGCAGAGCTGCCGTTTAGGCGTTAATGCTTTTCATTCACATAAAAAGCTCGTCTCATGTGCTGTGCAGGTACCCGGTTGGAGAGAGGCAACGTTTTGCAAAGTAACTTGCCCAAGGTTACAATGGTTTAGCAATGATCGGCGACGGTGAGATTCGACCCACGACCTATGGGGTCGTTATCCACCGCGCTAACCACTACGCCACCAGCACTACAGAAACATACTAGTAGACGATGTATACTGTTCAAAATCGATAATTCAGAAAATTAGAAACGGAGGGCATACAAAATCAAGATAAAACAGGAACCAAAGCAAATAAACAAAAACCTCCACCATATGAAAAGAAGCGAATGTGGGAGTGAGACCAGGTGCCCAAGAAGAGTAAACATCTCCTACTTGCATGCAACACCCGCCGCTTCAATTCGGTAGAACTGTCACATCCGGTTACTTCCATTTCCGACATAGAGTACAATCTTTGGTTGGATGGTTCAAATGGTCTATGACAGAATATTATCCACCATTATGGAGAGTGGGACATCATAGTGTATGACGAGTTCCCCATATCGACCGTAGAACTTCCTCAGTGACGATGTTAGTCGGCCACAAACATATCCCTGACTTAGAACTTATCTGAAAGACGCCTAGCTCTCAGAACAAAATCCGTATATTTAGTACTTGCTCTGGCGATGCTTACTCCTCCCGGGCACCTGGTCTTCCTAGGGGTCTGTCGATGCTCAATTTGGTGCTCTGTTGCAAGTGCTTATTATCTTCATGATCTTCTTTAATTCATTTGTGTCACATTTATGCCCTTTGCCGTGTAGAGCTCATAAAAAAGTTCCCCGCGAGGGGTTTGAGAGTAAATATTTTGAATATTTTCCCTGACATTGTCGCCATAACACTTCCCGTATAGACGAAACCACAGACAGTGCATGTATTCTTTGTATATTGTTTTCATTTCCGTGCATGAACATCGACGGTGGGTGCAGCTAGACAACAGGGGATGCTTAGTCCTCCCGGGCAACTGGCCCCGCCTCTAGCTCGCTAGGGGTCCGCCGATGCAAAGTTTGGTGCTCTAATGTGAGTGCTGTTGAGATTATCGTCAGGAACTTCTTAACTCATTTGTGTCACACTTATGCCGTGTGGAGCTCGTAAAAAAGTTCCTCGCGAGGGGTTTGACTGTAAGTGTTTTGAATGTAAACGTCTTCAAATTGAATAGCATCATTTAAGAACAGATAAATTGGCAACGTGGACCAGACATGCACGTTTCGGGTACTTAACCCTCATCAGTGATCCTAAATCTAAACAATGTAATTTGCCAAAAAAAAAAAGTATGAAAGTTACTATGTCGAAAAAGTGTACCGAAAGACGTAGCAGGACGGGTGTGATACATTGTATGATGATACAGGACCAACTTTTTAGAAAAATTCTTGAATATTTTCCCTGACATTCCACTTTCCATATAGACGAAACCACAGACAGTGCATGTATTCTTTATATATTGTTTTGATTTCCGTGCATGAACATCGACGGTGGTTGCGGCTAACCAAAAGGGAATGCTTACTCCTCCCGGGCACCTGGTCCCGCCTTTAGCTTGCTAGGGGTCCTACGATGCTTAATTTGGTTCTCTATTGTGAGTGCCGTTGAGATTATCGTCAGGATCTTCTTTAACTCTGATATAGCGTATCAACTGAGATATGAACACGCCATAAGCAGGCGATGAAGGGATGTTGCTACTCAGAAAAGGAAAGTTTGTAATGCTGAAATTGAAGTCGTCACGTTTGTCATAGAGCGAGGTGTTCATGTGACCATCAGTTTCGTGGGACAACATTATGTCCATACAGGATGCTGAATTATTTGTCTCTGTAGTTTCTTTGACTTTAAGCTCCGAAGGATAGACACTGCTGAGGTAATCTGCGAATTTTGGATTATTGATGGAGAACACATCGTCTATATATCTGTAATTGAAGTTGAAGTCAGAAGCTAAGTATCTTTTCCCTTCAGAGACCAAATATTGAATAAATTCAGCTTCGTACGAGGAAAGAAAAATGTCGGCAAGGAGTGGGGCACAATTGGTCCCCAGTGGAATTCCGACAATTTGCTGGAAGACCTCTCCTCCAAACACCACAAAAATGTTGTCTATCAGAAAGTTTAACAGTGTACTTATTTTCAGAATCGGACTTTTCTTTTACAAAGTAGTTTGTCATAGTAAACAACAATACAATTGTATTTGCGATTGCCGTTCTTACTTATAAACGCATTACTTATCATTTTTACGAGTCTTTCTTTCAATTAAGAATGTGGGATTGTAGTGTAAAGTGTCGAAAAATTAAAGGCTTTGATCGAATGGACTCTACTAAAATGAATGGATTTCAGATGTTCTAAAAGTTCCTTCGAATTCTTTAAAATCCACATCTGCTTGATACAATTGCGAGAATATACAGTCGAACAATATTTGTGAAGCCCAGATTCGATTTCAGATAAAACTTTGGTGAGTTAGATCGATACAGATTTGGTAGAACATTTTAAGGAACCAGCGATGAAACGTTGTTTGTTCGGATTCTTATGCATTTTAGGCATGCAGTATTAGTACGGTAAATCTAAATTGTTAGTGTCGAAGCCAAAAGAAGCAAGAGCTGATTTGTAATTATCTATCATTTCAGAGGCAGAAAGCTTTATTGGGTGTAAGTAGGATTTCCATGTGTCGAATTTAAACCAAACTCTTAACTAGACTGTCGAAATAGTACTTTTTGCAAGTAAATGTGTAATTATTTGAGGTTTTGTATGCCGGTGTGATGACGTAATGTTCTTGGAGGTAGGTAAGCTCTGTTATAACATCGGGGTCTTTAGAGATAGACCCTAACCCTATTTCAAGGTTTTAAGCTTGATGCTGCGCAAGTTACAGATACTAAACAGTTACTTTACAGAAACTAAAGAGAAACTAAACAGAAACTTAACAGATACTAAACAGAAACTAAACAGAAAGTAACAGATTCTTATCAGAAACTTAACAGATACTAAACAGAAAGTAATGAATTTGAAGACGTTGAACATTTGTACCACTTTGTGAGTGTCACTGCTGGTGGACCAAGAGTCACCGAGCGCTCATATAGCCAAGTTCGATCAATTCTGGTTGGTCGTTTCTTCAATCGCATTTGAAAATTTCTGTTTACAAAATTTTCTCATATTCATAAAATCAGGGTCCTGTACAGTCCTGCAACCCACTTGTTTGACAAAAAGGTGGACAGGATAGGATGTAGGATGCAGGATGTAGGATAGAAAGTGGATAGAATCTTATCCTATCCCATCCTATCCTATCCTATCCTATCCCACTCTATCCTATCCTATCCTATCAACCTCAATCCTAACCATTTCTATCCTACATCCTATCCTACTCTACACCCTACATCCTATCCTATCCTACACCCTACATCCTATCCTACATCCTATCCTATCCTACATCCTATCCTACATCCTTTCCACTTCATTCTTCAATCCAATCTTCCTTTTTTTTAATTCTTAAGTTTTAGCATTCAATTATACTCATTTGATTAAATTCGATCCACTAAAATTTCTTACTTGACATAATGGGTAATGTAAATTTTGATTCAATTAAAAACAAACTTGGAGGTTTGTTATATTTCGTTTCATTCACTACAGGTGCAAAAGTGATATTTAATCATCATAAAATTTTAATAATTTTCATTTCAAAAAAATCCAATAACAGCGATAATTACAGAGAATTTAATACTTATGCATTAATTTGTATCAAGTCATTTAGTTTTAATCATAATCTCGCTTGAGGTGATGAGAAGTAGCACATGTAAAAGGTGGATAGGATAGGATAGGATGTAGGATCGGATAGGATGTAGGATAGGATAGGATGTAGGATAGAATTGGAATGGAATGAGGTGGATAGGATAGGATGGGATAGGATAGGATAGGATGGGATGGGATAGGATAGGATAGGATAGGATAGAGTGGATAGGAGGTGGATGTAGGATGTAGGATGGTGGATAGGATAGGATAGAATTGTCAAACAAGTGGGTTGCAGTACTGTAGCATCATATCCCAGCCATCGTGCTACGTCTTTCGGTATATTTCGGACATAATTTTCACAGATTTTGACTATATTACATTATTTAGATTGACGTAGGTTAAGTACCTGAAACGTGCATGTCTGGTCCATGCTGTAAATTTGTCTGCTTTAAAATGATGCTAATGAATTTGAAGACGTTAAACATGATAAACATATACTTAACAGATACTTAATAGATACTAGTCATATTCTTAACATATACTTAAGAGATTCTTAACAGATACTAAACAAATACTTAACAGTTACTAAACAGAAATTAAACAGATACTAACATTTGCTATTCAGACAGTTTATAAGCACTCAGTTTTATGTTTTGTTACTGGTGTATAAGTACTATTGCTATTGGTTTATTGAGTTTCGCTCTGTCAAAAGCATAATTTGTCAAATTCTTTTTTTATATATATATATTTATGGTATATCTATTTGTTTCTATTCTATTTATTTTGACTTGCCTTCTTGACTTTGAGACTAAATAACTGATCGGTTTTTCTTCAATGTGTATTCTATCCTGTACCTAAAGGCGGTTCAATAGAGTAAATGGACATTTTCATGTTGATGAACTTCGGACTTCGAACGCCGGACTTTTCACTTGAGGGGTCAAATAAAAGAAATCAGGTGCGATTAAAAAAGTAAATTCTAAAGATACAATTATGGATGAAAGTACACCCGAGAGCTTTAAATATATTTTTCACACATAAAAACAAATACATTCTTTACACAAAGTACTCTAAGCTCACTGGAATAGAATAAACATTTTGCTTTTTTGACACAGTCCCTTGAAAGTGCGGTGTTCGAAGGAAGTCCGCGAAGATGGAATTGTCCAATAGGAGCTCATCTGTTTTGACCATCTGTTGGTCTATTCGTTCTTTATTATTTATAACAATTCTATAGTGATTTCCGCTGTTATTGAATTAACCTGAATTGAAGCGACGGATGTTGCATGCAAGCAGGAGATGATGACTTTTCCTGGGCTGCACCTGGTCTCACTCCTAATTGGGAGTTCGCTTCTTTTCATGTGGTGGTGGGTTTTGTTTGTTTGCTTTGGTTCTTATTTTATCCTGATTTCGTATGCCTTTGGTTTGTGATTTCCTGAATTCGATTGAACATTTGTACTGTGTATTGGGATATGGTCATTGTCCATATTTGTCATCAGTAAAAGGTTGTCTAGCTAGAGATATTACTCCTTGTGTGATTCTGTTTTGACCATCTGTTGGTCTACTCGAGCTCGTTTTTGTTATTTGTTTCAATTTTATGATTGTTTTCCGCTGCTATCAGTACAAAGTTGTCTAGCTAGAAATATCCCTCCTGTGTGTGATTCTGTTTTAACCATCTGTTGGTCTAATCGTATTTTGTTATTTGTTTCAATTTATGATTGTTTTCCGATGTTATCAGTACAAAGTTGTCTAGCTAGAGATATTTTCCATATTCTTGTTAGTAAGATTGCAAAATAGAAAAAAATAAAACCAACGTCTCCTGTCCTGATGTTATATCATAACTGTGGAAAATCATTGTTCATCGAAATATCGCAATGTTAACGTCTTGTCACTCACTATCTACAATTTGAGTATTTACACATGCACAAAAGCAAACCAAACTAATTTCTGACATGAAGAAATTTTATTCGGAAAAGTACAAAATTAAAACAGACACGAAAACTGTTCATAGAACGAAGTAGTGTCCTCAGTAGGGAAGTTTAATGGAATAAATAAATTTAACATGACATTTCATTAACAATGAATTCAAATCCTTGGGATATTTCTGTAAGTTATATTTCTTTTATATACGGACCGAAAAATAAATTGTCGGTGATTTTCAGTTCCTCATTCTGATCATTCCGGCGAAATCAAATCCACCAACTGCACTTCCTTTTCCTTCGTCACAAGCTTTATTTTGAAAATCTAAATAAAAAAGTAAAAATACGAATCAATTCAAGCAATGCAATATTCTAAAGTGCCAGTAAGATAATGGTATGAATACCTTGGCAGTGTTTTGAATGAAACATATTTCATTGTATTATACAACAATGGGATCGGGCACAAGTTATCACAACTTAGATTGCCGTCTTCCTGTCTACTGCTGTTCTAGCGTATTCTGGGCTTGTGTGTGAGTAATCCGCTGTGGTAACGTTGTCTTGTCACACATCGTCTTATGAATTATAGGTTTAAGATTTAAAACTTGCTAATTTGATATTGGCATACATCATCGAGATTCGAAGTAAACATTACAGAAGTACCCATCAGTTATTAAGTCTCATAGTCGAGAAGGCAAGGCAAAATCATTCGATTTTCCACAGAAACGGCTGCGAACCTCGGAATGAACAACATTCCGAAAGTGATTCAACAAGTGAACAATCGAAATGCTTACGAATTTTTGAAAAAAATACAAAATAGAACTCCCTCACGCGAAAAGAAAATAGGACAAAGAGACGGAGACACAGAGAAACACAAAGGAGACCTTATTGAATTAACCAACTCCAGTGCAAGTGCGGAAGGCATTGTAGAATGCATTGTAAATAGTATATAGCCAACGATGCAGAATGATTAAAGACTACATGAACTTCAACACCTGCACAATGTAAGTGTTTAGTGATATTTTAGCTTGCCTTTCTCTGTGTTTGAGCTGATAAATATATCTTTGAAAGGAAAAACTTAAATGTAAATTGAAATGTCACATTATTTGCTACCGCTTATAAAAGAATTTCAATAAATGTTTTAATTACCTCTCTCGGAATGGTCAAATTGCAATTGTAGAAAGTTTCACCGCGAACACTCTTCTTTCTGTTCACAGACTCAGATGCAATCACGTGACCTCTTGTGTCGATCAGTTGTAAACTTGATACAGTGGTTATAAATTTTGGATCTAGAATGCGTAGTTCAAGAATCACCGTGCTCCCTTAAAAGTAACATTAGAATCAGACCAATCAGATTACATTAGAATCAGACCAATCAGATTACATTAGAATCAGACCAATCAGATTACATTAGAATCAGATCAATCAGATTACATTAGAATCAGACCAATCAGAATTAGTTGAAATTTTGCATTAAAAATCATAGAAGGAAGGGAGGAGGTTCACATTTGTACATGCACCGTTTCATTTCATTTTACTTTTAATCATTGGTTAAAAGTTAAAGATGAATAGCCTTTCTAAATAATGAAGCGATATTTCAACATCATCTGCTAATAGCAAATGGCCGTTCAAAGTCGGCGCCGTGTGCATATTGGTCTCCCTCCTTTTATGTGTTGTCTTTGATGTTTGATGTTTCTGTGCGTCTGTTTCGCTTATTTTGTGTCATGGTCTAGCGTCCTTGAACGGTTTGTAGTTTTGTCTGATGTCAATCTGTGTCAGATTCTTGTGGGTTTGTTTCGCTGGGTGTCTGCAGGGTTGTCATGCTGGAGATGCTTCCCTTTTCTTCAATTAACGAAGTATAATAGAGAGGAAGTAACATTCATAGTTCAGGAGTCCAAGAACTAGGGGAATATGGCATAATTAGGTAAGTCTACACTCACAAGGCAATCGAACACTCCCAGGGCAGGAGGAGTGAGCGTACTTTGACTGAATGCAATTGTAACACGTCTTCAAATTCATAGCATCACTTAAGAACAGATAAATTTGCAGCATGGACCAGACATGTACTTTTCGGGTACTTAACCCTCGTCAGTGTTCCTCAATCTAAACTATGTAATATTACCAAAAACTGTGAATTGAAAGTTATGACCAAAAAATACCGAAAGACGTAGCAAGAAGGATGGGATAACACCGCCGTGATTGCCGAATAGAAACGAAAAATGAATTTCATTGTTAATTTTTATTTTGAAGTTACCCTTTTTCAGCGTTGTCGCTGGGAATGCAGCTTTGTCTCCTCCTGTTGTTTTATACCATTTTATATTGAATGATTTCTTGGTGTGTTTGCTTGGGTCTGGGTTTATCACACTTCTCCTCCATCTACCTAACTACAAATTTATTCACATGTAAAAGTTTTATTTTTACATCAGATATAAAAAATGGCAGAGAATGTACTATTCTAATATTACACGTATTCAAATTCTTAGCATCATTCGTGGCCTAAGACAATGCATGTGTTTTATATGTTCTTTTCAACTTCGTGCGTGAACATCGACGGCTGGTGCGGCTAGCCAACAGGTGATGCTTACTCCTCCCGGGCACCTGGTCCCACCTCTAGCTTGCTAGGGGTCCGTCGATGCTCAATTTTGGTGCTCTATTGCGAGTGCTGTTGAGATTATCGTCAGGATCTTCTTTAACTCATTAAGAACATGAGTTAAAGAAGATCCTGACGATAATCTCAACAGCACTCACAATAGAGCACAAAATTAAACATCGACGGACCCCTAGCAAGCTAGAGGTGGGACCAGGTGCCCGGGAGGAGTAAGCATCCCCTGTTGGCTAGCCGCACCCGCCGTCGATGTAAATGAAGCATGGAAATGAAAATATATAAAATTCATGCACTGTCTGACGTTATGTCTATATAGAAAGTGCTATGGCGACAATGTCAGGGAAGTATATTCAAAACACTTACTGTCAAACCCCTCGCGGGGAACTTTTTTACGAGCTCCACACGGCAAAGGGCATAAGTGTGACACAAATGAGTTAAAGAAGATCCTGACGATAATCTCAACAGCACTCACAATAGAGCACGAAATTAAACATCGACGGACCCCTAGCAAGCTAGAGGTGGGACCAGGTGCCCGGGAGGAGTAAGCATCCCCTGTTGGCTAGCCGCACCCGCCGTCGATGTAAATTTTGTGAACATATAAATTTCAGCATGGACCAGACATGCACGTTTCCGGTACTCAACGTCAAGAGATGTGAATGCAAAAATGTCAAATCAGAATGTGGCAGAGATCTCCAACAAGACCACCCTGCACTGACTACAGCGGAACATACACGCAAAAAGTAAAAAAAAAACTTCTACAAACAACAGTGGAAAACAAGACTCGTAAAACAGTCAAACCGAACTGTCCAACAAATCAGAAAAAAAAATAACTGAGCAGAAATACTAAAACATAGTTTTATTTGTAATATTTTCTATGTGAATTAGAATCGAATCATCAATTTGATTTGTCATCTTTTCTTTTGTTACTATTGAAATTGTGAAATTGAAACATTTACAAAACGGGGACATACAGCAATTTCACAAGCAATAAAAAATACCTTATAGTGTACGAACTTACTCTTTGGAATGGAAGAAACATTTGCCTTGTTCCTGAAACGAGATGTGGATTTTTCATTATACATTATTCAGTTAATTTTTTTAAACAAAGGAATGAATATAATTTGCTGAGAGAAAACAATAAAAAATAGATTACACAATTTACTATTAAGTATATCATTCATGGCTTAATTATTAACTCAGCAAAGATAAATCTTTACGTCTGCCTAGATCTTGATAATGAACATTAATCGATCCATTAATTCTAGAAAAGCATGGAGGCAATGTTTCAAATACATAAAGGAAATGAACAATGATGTATTGTATAGAACACACACTTTTAATAATTCAATACATATTATATCGATGGAAATTTAAGTTTTTGCTTTGGAATCTTCGAAACCTCTCTCCCTTTTTCACTCATTCCGACTTTCTTTCATATAACTTGTGTCTGAACATATTTACCTCGTTTCTTCCTGTTAGTACAAGAAGAGTCAGTAAGGAAGTTTATAGAGACTTCCTTGGTTGTAGCTATACTAGTTATAAAGTGTATCTCTCCAGGGTTTGTCGGCGCTGAATCACTGAATACATAGATCTTTGAGCGAGCACCTGCCGCAACCGCAGCTATACAAAAAATAAATACTATGAATGTGCATATTTTTAATAGCTTTGAGAATTTTGCAGAGGGTTTGTCTACGTTGGGGAATCAAGGACAAAATTCACCAAATCATCAACACCTACCTAAGAGTTAAATCCTTACGTAGACCTACATGTTTTGTAAGTTTTGAACCAATTTTCCATTTTTCATTTACTAAATTGGTTAAATTTTACATTTTTCATTAGCGTTTCCGAATTGTAAAATTGGATTGTGGTTTAGTACAAGGACCAAGTAGTCACAGAGTATAACGACGCCATATAGTATCTACTAAAAACATAGTCTTGCCTTGCGATCTCCCACATATGTATATGTATACCCCGCCCTATCACAGATAACGCCTGTATTAATTTGATATTATATTGTAAAAGAAACAAGGGGATCTCAAACAAGACTCGGTTGCAGCACTTACAACAAAGCATAAAAACACTTCATGCTAAAACATGAATAGACATTGTTAAGCACAGACGAAAAAAAAAAAAAAAGACATACGCCATAGATACATTAAACACAAAAGATTACACAAGTTTTAAATTCGATCACATTAAGTGTTTTGAATGTTTTTCCCTGACATTGTCGCCATAGCACTTTCTATATAGACATAGCCTCAGACAGTGCATGTATTTTATATATTGTTTTCATTTTCGTGCGTGAACATCGACGGTGGGTGTGGCTATCCAAGAGGGGATGCTTATGCCTCCCGGGCACCTGGTCCCACCTCTAGCTTGCTAGGGGTCCGTCGATGCTCAATTTGGTGCTGTATTGTGAGTGCTGTTGAGATTATCGCCAGAATTTTCTTTAACTCATAAATCAGTGTGGCATACACTGTACGGCATTATATAATCCCGTGAGTCAATTAACGGAGCTCATGAGATCACTCATGCCTAATGGGCGCTTGGACAGGAAATTCCGAGATATCAAAATGTCGAGGAAGGCAATATATGTCATCGAAATAATGGAAAGAAGGTCATAAGTCATTGCATTCTTTAGTAGATATTCTGTGAGCACTCAATTCAATTTAGTTTGTATTACATTATTGTTACCTTTTTGTAAGCCTTCGATGGCAAACTGGGCACATGACCCCTTCTGTGGCAAGGTTAGAGCGTTAAGCCAGGTCTGAATATCCGTGGCATTCTCAGATTGCCTCAGTGTTGTCTTATTTGTCGCTACGAAGATGATACAATTCATAAACATGATATACAATGTATAGAAATAAATAATTACAATTTGGAGGATTGTGAGAATTGAAATTGTAATAAATCCGAGATACTAGAAAATCCGAAAACTGCAATTATAAAACCTTCCAGATCGTATTATCATAATGTTCATGTGATATGACACAACTTCTCTTTTTTTACTATACAGAGATTTTGACATGGTATTCTTTAATTTTAAATCCTTCAAAAGCAAAGAAAATAATATTGTAACTCACTAGTGTCTACCGTCACCAATATGTAATTAGTTGGCGTTATAACACTTCCGGTGACGTTTGCTATAACATCCTGTACAAACTTTTTGACGCCATCGAGCATGTCCGTACTACTCGTGTCAATGACAAAGGCTACAGGGTTCCCGGGATAGAGCTCTAGCAACTTCATAAACTTATCCTGGCCGACCTCGTTGAGTAAGCCATAACCTGTAGAATTTTACACAAAGAGTCCATCATATCAGTAAAATATATATTTCAAAATGTTCTAAATACTATGGTGGCATACTTCTGCCTCCTACATGCAAGATATTTTTATAGATATTATTTCAACGTGCATATCAATATTTTGTCATGCAAGTTGAACATGTCGACATGCAACATAATTATGTTGACATGCAACTTATTTTGTCAAGATGCAAGATAAATATGTCATTATGCAAGATATTTATGTTGACATGCAAGATAGTTAAGATGCATGTTACAATAAATAAGTTGCATGTCGACATAAATAAGTTGCATGTTGACATACATAACTTGCATGTTGACACAATCAGAAGAAAAATATCTCGCGTGTAGGGGGCAGAAGTATGCCATCATAAAATACAATTGTGATTATTTTGATTATTTTGCAAAGTTGGTAAACAGATTGAATTCAAGAATGCGTTGCTAATCATGTAGCTAAATAATGGAGGATTGACTGATAAATCTAAATGTGTACACTCAAAAATTTATATCCGTACTATATTGAAAAGACATAATAAATAATAGAAGCATATATGAAACCCCCCTAACCATGCTTACCAGAATGATCAGTGACATTCTGAATTGCGATTGAATGGCTGTATTCTTCACCAAACAAGACATCTTTACCTGTTATGTACATCAATATACATCGAGATAATCACCGAATTTGACAAATTTTCATGGAGCTGTTGCGACGGGTGTTGTATGCAATCAGGGGACACTGATCCTCCCCGGACACCTGGTCTCACTTCAGAATATTATTCAATCCTAAGGGAAATTCTAATGGTTTTGCCGTGCCTTCATGACAACTGATAGACACTTCTTTGATGTTTAATATATAAGGAGAAACAAACAAACAAAAAGCCGGCCGTTTGAACGACATTGAAGTTGTACCTGAATTGATGAAAAACTGTCTGGTGTGTTCAATGGCTAAGAGTGCCGCCTTATCGTGGTCCCCAAACAAGGGAGAGTACTCTAGAGTGTTAGTTTCCTTGTTGATACCACCGGTGGCTGCTGACGTGTTCCAAGTGCTGTCAAACACTCCACCATGACTACATTTACCTTGGTTGTTAGTGACTGGGTTTTCTGTTAGGGACGCCAAACAAAAACAGTTCAGTCTTCTTATAATTGATGGATTAAAAAGTTATTGAAAATTGACAGTCAGTCATGTGATGTTCATATAAAAGTATCAATATTAGAATTAATCGAATTGCCCGAGGGAACATGTAGCCAAGTTCGATCAACTTCAGTTGATCGTCTGTCTCTTCAACGCCTTTGAAATTTTCTGTTACAAAATTTCTTGAAATTTCAAAAACGTGGGTCCTGTAGCATCACATCCCACCAATTCTGTTACGTCTTTTGTTTTTGAAGATAGCAATTTTCATACTTTTTGGTCATTTTACATTGTTTAGACTGAGGATCACTGACGAGGGTTTAGTACCCGAATCGTGCATGCCTGGTCCATGCTGTAATTTTATCAGGTCTTAAATGATGCTATTGAATTTGAAGACGTTTAACATTTAGATGGGCGTGTGTACCTCTAGCTTGCTAGGGGTCCGTCGATGTTTAATTTTGTGCTCTATTGTGAGTGCTGTTGAGATTGTCGTCAGGATCTTCTTTAACTCATTTGTGTCACACTTATGCCCTTTGCCGTGTGGAGCTCGTAAAAAAGTTCCCCGCGAGGGGTTTGACAGTAAGTGTTTTGAATATACTTCCCTGACATTATCGCCATAGCACTTCCTATATTCTATATAGACATAACGTCAGACAGTGCATGAGTTTTATATATTTTCATTTCCATGCTTCATAAACATCGACGGCGGGTGCGGCTAGCCAACAGGGGATGCTTACTCCTCCCGGTCACCTGGTCCCACCTCTAGCTTGCTAGGGGTCCGTCGATGTTTAATTTTGTGCTCTATTGTGAGTGCTGTTGAGATTATCGTCAGGATCTTCATTAACTCATTTGTGTCACACTTATGCCCTTTGCCGTGTGGAGCTCGTAAAAAAGTTCCCCGCGAGGGGTTTGACAGTAAGTGTTTTGAATATACTTCCCTGACACTTTCTATATAGACATAACGTCAGACAGTGCATGAGTTTTATACATTTTCATTTCTATGCTTCATAAACATCGACGGCGGGTGCGGCTAGCCAACAGGGGATGCTTACTCCTCCCGGTCACCTGGTCCCACCTCTAGCTTGCTAGGGGTCCGTCGATGTTTAATTTTGTGCTCTATTGTGAGTGCTGTTGAGATTATCGTCAGGATCTTCATTAACTCATTTGTGTCACACTTATGCCCTTTGCCGTGTGGAGCTCGTAAAAAAGTTCCCCGCGAGGGGTTTGACAGTAAGTGTTTTGAATATACTTCCCTGACACTTTCTATGTAGACATAACGTCAGACAGTGCATGAGATTTATACATTTTCATTTCCATGCTTCATAAACATCGACGGCGGGTGCGGCTAGCCAACAGGGGATGCTTACTCCTCCCGGTCACCTGGTCCCACCTCTAGCTTGCTAGGGGTCCGTCGATGTTTAATTTTGTGCTCTATTGTGAGTGCTGTTGAGATTATCGTCAGGATCTTCATTAACTCATTTGTGTCACACTTATGCCCTTTGCCGTGTGGAGCTCGTAAAAAAGTTCCCCGCGAGGGGTTTGACAGTAAGTGTTTTGAATATACTTCCCTGACACTTTCTATATAGACATAACGTCAGACAGTGCATGAGTTTTATACATTTTCATTTCTATGCTTCATAAACATCGACGGCGGGTGCGGCTAGCCAACAGGGGATGCTTACTCCTCCCGGTCACCTGGTCCCACCTCTAGCTTGCTAGGGGTCCGTCGATGTTTAATTTTGTGCTCTATTGTGAGTGCTGTTGAGATTATCGTCAGGATCTTCATTAACTCATTTGTGTCACACTTATGCCCTTTGCCGTGTGGAGCTCGTAAAAAAGTTCCCCGCGAGGGGTTTGACAGTAAGTGTTTTGAATATACTTCCCTGACACTTTCTATGTAGACATAACGTCAGACAGTGCATGAGATTTATACATTTTCATTTCCATGCTTCATAAACATCGACGGCGGGTGCGGCTAGCCAACAGGGGATGCTTACTCCTTCCGGGCACCTGATCCCACCTCTAGCTTGATAGGGGTCCGTTGATGCTCAATATAGTGCTCTATTGTGAGTGCTGTTGAGATTATCGTCAGGATCTTCTTTAACTCATTTGTGTACAAGTGTGTGTACTTGTGCACAGGTGTGTGTACTTGTTTAAGGGTGTGTGTACAGGTGTTTGTAAGGGTGTACAGGTGTGTGTACTTGTGTACAGGTGTGTGTACAGGTGTACAGGCGTGTGTACTTGTGTACAGGCGTGTGTAGAGGTGTACATGTGTGTGTACAGGTGTACAGGTGTGTGTACAGGTGTACAGGTGTGTGTACTTGTGTATCATGTCTGGCGTACCGTATATAGAAATTTTTATAAAGAAAGATGTCGCACACTTTGACACAGTTATTTCTACGCCCCGTAATCGGAGATTCGGGTACATAGGTTTTGGTCTGTCCGTCTGCATGTCTGTCTGCTTGTCCGCAAAAACTTTAACCTTGGGCATTACTTTTGAATGGTAAGTGATAGGGCTTTTAAATTTCACATGTGTATACCTTATGACAAGATCCTTACATAGATATCAATATTTTTGACCTTGTGACCTTTTCCATGGAGTTTGACTTTCTTTTGAAAACTTATACCTTGGCCTAAAATTTTGATTGGTAAATGAGAGGGCTTTCACATTTCACGTGTGTATTCCTTGTGACAAGGCCTTTCCATGATACCAATATGTTATGCATTGTGCCTTGACCTAGGAGTTTGACCTACTTTTGAGAAAAAAAACCTTGACCTAAACTTTTGATTGGTAAGTGATAGGGCTTTTATATTTCCATGGATACTAAAATATTTGACCTTGTAACCTTGGCTTAGGAGTTATATCTACTTTTGAAAAACTTTAACCTTTGGTCATAACTTTTGAATGATAATTGAAAGGACTTTGATATTCACATCTGCATTTCATGTAGCAAGACCTCACAATTGATAATTTGACCTTGTCACTCTAACCTCAAAATGTTAACTACTTTTGACATTTTCGCTGTTTTACTGACAAAAACGCCAACGGGAGCATTCGTGTTTCATAAGAACATGTTTTAACTTTTGAATAAAAACAGGATAAAACTAAATTGTTATTTACAAAGAAGTAAGAAGCTAACACTCTGTAATAATCAGACAAAATTTCGAAGTGAAATTATTGAATAAAGCAGCCTTGCTACTACGTACCAAGAAGCAAATTGAATTTAATAGTTTTAACATACGAAGTTTTCGAAGGATCGGAATATTAGCTAAATATTTACTTTGAGGTTTAGTTGCATTCCCCTGTCCATTTCTGTATCCACTTGTCAGTAAGTTTGTCTTTATCAATGCTCCGAACAGCGCACATGGCATCAGAAGGCTCCTAAATACAACACGTGTGTTTTATATATCTAGATATCAGAGAAGTCACATACAAAAATCAAATCATGAATATCATTTACATGCTCATTATTTTATAAAATTACTAATTAAGTCCTTTGATTAAACACTTTATGCCTGTAGAATAGAAATACTAACTACGACTTTCACAATATGGTTAATACACAGAGACTCAATATAACCTACCCACAATTTGTGCACGTGTCCACGTTAGGGCCGGCGATACCTTGGAGCGTCTGTCCAGGAATGCCTTCAATACATATGAAACAGAATTGAATAAAAAAAAATCACTGAATTTAATCATTCCTCTATTTATACGATGATTATATACATGCAGCTGAATATGAAAATATTAATTGAAAAGATGATAATATTAAGAGTCTTGAGACACGGTCCGTTTGATATCGTAATTGTGGGGGGGGGGGGGGGGGGGGGGGGGGTTAGTATACTTCTTAAATATTAAATATAAAGAATAAGTGTCTTAATTTGTGTTTTGTTACGGGTATACAACACACAGCAAGTGCATTTATCGTACATGTAATGCGCGTTAGCGCATTTCATGCGATAAATGCACTTGCTGTGTGTTGTATAACCGTAACAAAACACAAATTATGACATGTATTCTATATATATGCACTAAAGTTGTCTATTTCATTCTTTTTTCTGAAATTGCCTTTTCTACTAGTAGGTAAAAGAGTGACGTCAAAATTCATCTCACCGCGGGTTCAGTTTGCAGGTTAGAACAGCCGTCGCGGCATGTTTCTTTAGATCTTATGCATTGCATGACGTCACGAGTGTTAATACATGAATTGCAGCACGTTCCTCTCAATTGTAACATCTCAGGGAATTACATTGGCTGTGCATATATAAGAAATTAAAACAAAACAAAATCTTCAATAGTGTAAGAGACGGAAAACCGTAACATCCACTAGATTTCAGGGATAAATGTACTGTTTTGTGGTTCCGACAGGCATATGTTAGATATAATTCTGAAAACATACGTTATTGCTTGCCCTCCCTCTCGTTTGCGTTTCAAGACTAAATTCTTATTATGTTGAAATTTACGTGCGAATAAATATACATTTTGAAGTATTTTAAGTGATTCGTTTAGTGGCAGATTTATTTTCGTTATACATGCTTCGGGACAGGCATTACAAGGACAAATGATTACGAATAATAATTATGAGATGGTTCATGCCTTATGAGAATGTATATGTTAACAATAAGATGTTCATGATAATATACCGTAATAGTGGAATTAGGAGATGTAATATAAGAAATGATGAAATTAAATACGTATTTTACCTAAATCTTCATAAATGGCAGCGCCTCCTGACATTTCAATCCAATTGGTGTTGCTATAGAAATCTTGAACGATATGTAGAAATTGACCAATCAGAATCCGAGCGGCGTCATAGTCAGGACTAGATGACGTCAGGATGCTCAATGTGTTGTTACGTAGTTCCTTCAGCTTTTCGTTTCCTATGTAAATGTACACACCTATTTATAATTATGACGTAATATCTTTATTTAAAATGTGCTTTTATGTTTCATATTTGCTTTATTTTATAATTCGTGTGTTATCATCTGTTGTTTGTTGAGGTTGTTTTGTGTGTTTGTTTTTTACTGTTTCATCCTGTGGGTGTGTTCCGCTGTAGTCAGTCTTGATGGAGATCTCTACCGTATAATACATAGATTGTTTATTTTACATAAGACAGTGCACAGATGTCATTCTCATCTTATTCAACTGCAGACAAAACGGTAAAAGTAATATCTTTATGCCCCATGGTTCGAAGGGTGAATCCAAGACTGAACCGGTAAAATTGTACTGAAGTCAGCCCCTACCGCTTCTTTACCCACAACCCATGAACTCTAAAACTATATATATTAAGCAAATAAAAACACAAACACTCAAATACACAAATTTTCGGCCCCTTGGCCTTTATCAAGTGTAAAAAACGACGATCCTGTGTAAATTTGTCGTTTTTTGTACTTGATAAAGGCCAAGGGGCCGAAAATTTGTGTATTTGAGTGTTTGTGTTTTTATTTGTTATCATCCCTTCCCTCTGGAAGAAATATTTCAATCTACAATATATAAGCATATATTAACTATATATACGTCCACTCAACAAAAGACCTTATTAATGCCATCCATCAAGTTTGTGTTTTTCAATCCTATATATAATTTAAGATGAACGTCACAGGCTCTACTTGGCTTATATTTTATCGAATTCAATCTCAAATTCCTACACATAATTTCACAAATCCTAAAAGGAAACAAGTATTCATTGTCCGCTACCTACTACGTTTGTGTTTTTCGACCCAATAAGAAATCCAGACGGCCGCTACGGGCTCTGATTTGCCTGCACGTTTTAATTGCTACACTCAATTTCACCAAACTACAAATGAAGAAAGTACATGCACATTGTACATATATATACTTGAACTTGATGTCCCACTCATGTTTTTATTTGGGAAATGATTTGGATTCCAAATGAATTAATTACTAGACGCCTGCAGCAATCAGGTGAGCGGTGAATCTCCCTTGGGTCGTTTGATCTTCATAATATAAGATGTTTTTCGCATCCATACAAAGTTGGATTGAAGTAAAAATTTTCCGTCCACGTAGAAGTTTGTGTAAAAGAAAAACACCACAGACGTGTAAACATTACACCCACAATACAGTGTTCGTATGTAACAGAAAACATAGAAAATCATATGTCGGCCGAACCCTGGTCCTAGTGAGGCTTGAGCCAGCATGACGGCCGAACCCTGGTCCTAGTGAGGCTCGAACCAGCAAGCCCTCGGTCACTGCAGCTGCCCCGACGCCCTTACCACTAGATCACGGCGCCGACGTCAACGCAGATATTTATAAATACATAAACTTGTACTCCTGACTTTGTTAATAATACATACAAACACAGTCATACAAAATTTAATCATCTTATATTTTAATTTGTGAAATGAAATTTCAATCAACGAATGTATTTATGAATTGATTTATCATCACATTAATGTCTAAATACTGAATAGAACATAAATTTAAAATTAATATATATAATATTATACAAATACATGCGAGATATTTTTGTCAACTGTGCATGTCGTTATATAAAACGTCGTGTTCACGAAAGCAAGCAAATACTCATGAAAACATGTTGTCTTTGATCGATGGGTCGTTTCCGCATCTATAATTTTAATCGCAAATTTTTCTTCAAATTATCACGGAGTAGACTTGACATCAACGTTTCCCTCTGTTTCCTTGGACTGTTTTTCCTATGTTTGTCCTCGCCCTTGCTGTTATTATTGGTGCGTTGTCTATGCAATTTGGCATTAAATTGTAAATCTCCGACATCCTTTGCTAACGATGGACAAGTGATCAGACCGGATACATAAAGTCGGCGAAGATTCTCTTCTGTAACAAAGTGAATGTCTTCGTTCTCTATCTTGCTTGTTCTTCTAAACATCCCAAAACAACAGAATAGTCTCGTAAGATTACTCTCCCAGCACATTTCCCTCGGTAATTGTTAACATCAACGTCGATTTACGTTTGTAATTCACGTAGAGACAGATATTCAGAAAGAACGTCGCGTCGTCTTTGTCGTCGTATGAGCGAAACGCCTCGATGTTTTACTTGTGACGTCACAGACATCCCAGCATCGTCAGGTTGGATAACTCTGTACTAAAATGGCTGGGAAGTCATAACATCAATTTATCATTACTGTGAGTAAGAGGAAGACCTGGGAATTCATTTTGTCATTTTTCTTCTAAGTTAACAAAGTCGTAAGTTTGATATTTTGTACACGATTCATTTATTTCTTTTGCAATGTGAAACAAATACTTTAAAAAACATATACCACAAATTGAACAGTTGGAAATAAAAAAAAAGTAAAAAAAAAAAAAAAAAAAAAAAAAAAAAAGGATTTTGTGATTCATTTCACTTCACCCAAATATCCAAATATTGTGAAGATCGGAGACAGAACTGAATAAAAGAACTAGATTTATTACATGCACATATATGTCCATCACATACCCATCCAATGGAAAATTAATTGATTTCGAGTAATACTGTTATATTAAATTAATATTTACTACCGTCTGTACCCACGCATTTTTCCTTTCCTTTTTTTCGGGGGGGGGGGGGGTCCTTATATTTTTTGTTTGTTTGCTTTTTCTTAGCTATTTACCTTTGTGTGTTTTGGTAGGTACATGCATATAAGTTTCGATCAGAATACACTTAAACGCATGTCTTCACGTTTCGCTGCATAAATATAACGGATATATTAGAAATCACTGACGTTATTTTGGTAAGAATTATGATCGCGAGTAAACGTGGATAAAATACTTTGAATTCATGCGCAGCATATGTTCTCATCGTTGTTGAAGAGCCGGCGAGCCTGGTCTCCGTACCTTGTTTTTGTGTGAACCTACCTTCCCGTATTTTCTCAGCGTTGAAGTGCCAGTGAGCCTGGTCTCCGTACCTTGTTTTTGTATGTACCTACCTTCCCGTATTTTCTCAGCGTTGAAGTGCCAGTGAGCCTGGTCTCCGTACCTTGTTTTTGTATGTACCTACCTTCCCGTATTTTCTCAGCGTTGAAGAGCCGGCGAGCCTGGTCTCCGTACCTTGTTTTTGTATGTACCTACCTTCCCGTATTTTCTCAGCGTTGAAGAGCCGGCGAGCCTGGTCTCCGTACCTTGTTTTTGTATGTACCTACCTTCCCGTATTTTCTCAGCGTTGAAGAGCCGGCGAGCCTGGTCTCCGTACCTTGTTTTTGTATGTACCTACCTTCCCGTATTTTCTCAGCGTTGAAGAGCCGGCGAGCCTGGTCTCCGTACCTTGTTTTTGTATGTACCTACCTTCCCGTATTTTCTCAGCGTTGAAGAGCCGGCGAGCCTGGTCTCCGTACCTTGTTTTTGTATGTACCTACCTTCCCGTATTTTCTCAGCGTTGAAGTGCCAGTGAGCCTGGTCTCCGTACGTCTCGTCTACTTTAAGGTTATGACGGATGATTTGGTCCATGACCATTTGGAATTTATGTGAGGATACATCATCTGGTATCAATAAAATGAAGAATATAGAGAACTCGACTTTTTCCATCAAAAATATGCAAAATGAAAGTACATCAAAAGGGGGTGGGTGGGTGTCTTTCTCTCTCTCTCTCTCTCTCTCTCTCTCTCACTCTCTCTCTCTCTCTCTCTCTCTCTCTCTCTCTTGTTTTGGTTTTTTTTATCATTTCATTTGTGGGGGGGAAGGGGTGTTCACATTTTGGTTTTTGTTCTTCGTTTTTTTTCCTAATTCAACAAAATCGGTATTCCTTTGCAGGGTCCCCTAATTTCATTATTGAACGCAAACTTTATAAAATGAAATATATATTTTTTTTCATACTTCATCTACAATATTTAATTTTCAGTAATTCTTACTTTTAAGAAAACTAGCAAATACTGATAACAAAATTAAATTACAAGAATTATTTCATATTCCATATTGCATCAAGGGCGTAGGAGAAGGGGGGGGGGGGGGGCACAACCATGTTTGTGCCCCCCCCCCCCCCCCCCCCCCCCGCCAACTTTTCAATCACAAAATTTTATGATTTATTAACATTGTTTAAAATAGCAACATTTTGTACCATAAATCTACAATTTTTCGGTCAATTTTCAATTTTTTCTTTCTATGGCTCGCTACCGCTCGCCAGTTCTTTATAGACTTTCTGAATAATTTAGCTATTTTGATCCATCCTCTATACATATTGCTTTATCAATGTACATTAAGACATTTAACTTAAACTATATAGAATATTATTACATGTACTTGTTAATGATACAGGGTATAGATAGTATTTTCTTATAAGTCATTATTTTGCTTAAAAAATTTCCTGGCTCGCTACCGCTCGCCAGAATTCATAGAATTACACCAGAAATGTCAAAATTTGTGCATACGGAACAGGAACCCCCCATATTTTTTCTTTAATCTCTTCCTCTCCCCCCCCCCCCCCCCCCCCACCACCACCCCCCCCCCCCCCCCCAACCCCTTTTTTTTTTTTTTTTTTTTTTTTTTTTTTGCTTGTTAGAAATTTTGGGATGTTGTGCCCATCCACTTTTTCAGGCAGAGCTACGCCATTGTGCATATATCGCGTAAATCTTTGAAAGATGATTCTTTATTTACATTGAAATGTGTATATTATTTCCTGGTATCTCTTACATGTGATAAATTTCCCCAAACTTATGAAAAAAATATTTTAATGTACATTTTTATTTCATTGCATTTCCA